>CM059787.1:5642207-5902207 GCA_030435695.1 Brachymystax lenok tsinlingensis | reverse complement strand
TTTAATGTGTTATTCAGACTGTCTGTCAGTCCTGTTTGTGTTTAATATGTTATTCAGACTGTCTGTCGGTCCTGTTTGTGTTTAATATGTTATTCAGACTGTCTGTCAGTCCTGCTTGTGCTTAATATGTTATTCAGACTGCCTGTCGGTCCTGTTTGTGTTTAATATGTTATTCAGACTGCCTGTCGGTCCTGTTTGTGTTTAATATGTTATTCAGACTGTCTGTCGGTCCTACTTGTGTTTAATATGTTATTCAGACTGCCTGTCGGTCCTGCTTGTGTTTAATAAGTAGGTGAATCCAGCACATGAGCAAAAGCTTCAGTTTTTTTAGCTGTCGGGAAGAGGCTGTCAGATAATTCGGCAGCACAGTCACTCCAAATAAATATGTTAGCATAAACCCTCATGGCTGATGAGACGTTCAAAGAGATGGTAATGTGAGTAATTTAGCATCCTGAAGGATTAGCGGTAACACTGTCAGACAGGACACTAATACACTAATACCTGCTCTGAACACACACATACACACAGGCACACACACACGCAAACGCACACATATAGAGTGGGCTTGATTGGAGCAACTCGGAATGACCAAGTGCATACATCTGTCTGCATACATCTGTCCCCCACACACATAAGTATGGTCACACACACACACACACACGCACAAACGTACAGATGCACACGTTGTTTTTATTTACTTTTCTGCTCTTTTGCACACCAGTATTTCTACTTGCACATCCTCATCTGCACATCTATCACTCCAGTGTTAATTTGCTCAATTTTAATTACGTCGCTGCTATTGGCCTATTTACACTTATCTCCCTGACTAGCTTTAAGCACCAGCTGTCAGAGCAGCTCACATACCACTGCACCTATACATAGCCCATCTGTTAATAGCCCAACCAACTACCTCTTCCCCTACCATATTAATTTATTTATCTTGCTCCTTTGCACCCCAGTATTTCTACATTGCACATTCATCTACTGCACATCTACCATTCCAGTGTTAAATTGCTACATTGTAATTACCTCGCCACCATGGCCTATTTATTGCCTTACCTCCCTTATCTTACCTCATTTGCACTCACTGTATATAGATTAGTATTTTTTCTACTGTATTATTGACTGTATGTTTGTTTTACTCCAATGTGTAACTATGTGTTGTCGTATGTGTCGAACTGCTTTTCTTTATCTTGGCCAGGTCGCAGTTGTAAATGAGAACTTGTTCTCAACTTGCCTACCTGGTTAAATAAAGGTGAAAAGTTAATTTGTGTAATTTCTTCCCTTCTTAATGCGTTTGAGCCAATCACTTGTGTGTTATACAGAAGAGAGCCCTATTTGGTAAAAGACAGAGTCCATTTTATGGCAAGAACAGCTCAAATAAGCAAAGAGAAACGACAGTCCATCATTACTTTAAGACATGAAGTCCAGTCAATTCGGAAAATTTTAAGAACTTTGAAACTGGGTCTCATGAGGACCGCCACAGGAAAGGAAGACCCAGAGTTACCTTTTCTGCAGAGGATACTAGAGTTAACTGCACCTCAGATTGCAGCCAAAATAAATGCATCACAGAGTTCTACTAACAGACACATCTCAACATCCACTGTTCACAGGAGACTGTGTGAATCAGGCCTTCATGGTTGAATTGCTGCCAAGAAACCACTGCTAAAGGACACCAATAAAAGGAAGAGACTTGCTTGGGCCAAGAAACACGAGCATTGGACATTAGACCGGTGGAAATCTGTCCTTTGGTCTGCTGAGTCCAAATTTGAGATTTTTGGTTCCGTGTCTTTGTGAGATGCAGAGCAGATGAACAGATTATCTCGGCATGTGTCATTCCCACCGTGAAGCATGGAGGAGGAGGTGCGATGGTGTGGGGGTGCTTTGCTTGTGACACTGTCTGTGATTTATTTAGAATTCAAGGCGCACTTTTAACCAGCATGGCTACCACAGCATTCTGCAGCGATATGCCATCCCATCTGGTTTGCTCTTAGTGGGACTATCATTTGTTTTTCAACAGAACAACAGAACAACAGAACAATGACCCAACACACCTCCAGGCTATTTGACCAAGAAGGAGAGGGATGGAGTGTTGCATCAGATGACCTGGCCTCCACAATCACTCAACCTCAATCCAATTGAGATGTTTAGGGATGAGTTGGACCGCAGAGTGAAGGAAAAGCAGCCAACAAGTGCTCAGCATATGTGGGAACTCCTTCAAGACTGTTGGAAAAGCATTGCAGGTGAAGCTGGTTGAGAGAATGCCAAGAATGTGCAAAACTGTCATCAAGGCAAAGGGTGGCTACTTTGAAGAATCTAAAATCTAAAATATATTTTGATTTGTTTAACACTTTTTTGGTTACTACATGATTCCATATGTGTTATTTTATAGTTTTGATGTCTTCACTATTATTCTACAATGTAGAAAATAGTACAAATAAAGAAAACACCCTTGAATGAGTACTGTATGTGTCTCACCCATCTACACACAATACCCCATAATTATGAAGTGAAAATGTGTTTTTAGAAATGTTTGCAAATCTATTGAAAATTAAACACAGAAACACCTCATTTACATTAGTGTTCACACCCCAGAGTCAACACTTTGTAGACACACATTTGGCAGCAATTACTGCTGTTAGTTTTTCTCTGTAAGTCTCTAAGAGCTTTGCGCACCTGGATTGTGCAACACTTGCCTGTTATTATTTTCAATGGTTGTTGATCATTGCTAGACCACAATTTTCGGGTCTTGTCATAGATTTTCAAGCAGATTTAAGTCAAAACTCGGCCACTCAGGAACATTCACTGTCTTATTTTAACAGTCACTGTCTTCTTGGTAAACAACTCCACTGTAGATTTGGCCTTCTGTTTTAGGTTATTGTCCTGCTGAAAGGTGAATTAATCTCCCAGTGTCTGGTGGAAAGCAGACTGAACCAGGTTTTCCACTTGGATTTTGCCTGTGCTTAGCTCCATTCTGTTTCTTTTTTTATCCCGAACAACTCCCCAGTCATTAACGATTACAAGCATATTCATAACATGATGCAGCCACCACTATGCTTGGAAATATAGAGAGTAGTACTCAGTAATGTATTTGACTTTCCCCAAACATAACACTTTGTATTCAGGACAAAAAGTGAATTGCTTTGCCACATGTTTTGCATTAATACTTGTAGCAAACATGGTGCATGTTTGGGAATATTTCTTTTCTGTAAAGGCTTCCTTCTTTTCACTCTGTCATTTAGGTTAGTATTGTGGAGTAACTACAATGTTGTTGAGACATCCTCAGTTTTCTCCTATCGCAGCCATTAAAGAGACTTGCTTCAATGCCATACAACACTCCTCCCGTGGCCTCCAACTGCTCTTAAACGCTAGTAAAGCCAAATGCATGCTTTTCAACCGTTCGCTGCCTGCACCCGCCCGACTAGCATCACTACCCTGGACGGCTCTGACCTAGAATATGTGGACAACTACAAATACCTAGGTGTCTGGCTAGACTGTAAACTCTCCTTCCAGACTCACATTAAACATCTCCAATCAAAAGTCAAATATAGAATTGGCTTTCTATTTCGCAACAAAGCCTCCTTCACTTACGCCGCCAAACTTACCCTAGTAAAACTGACTATCCTACCGATCCTCGACTTCGGCGATGTCATCTACAAAACAGCTTCTAATACTCTACTCAGCAAACTGGATGCAGTCTATCACAGTGCCATCCGCTTTGTCACCAAAGCCCCTTATGCCACCCACCACTGCGACCTGTATGCATACATACTCGTCGCCAGACCCACTGGCTACAGGTCATCTACAAGTCCCTGCTAGGTAAAGCCCTGCCTTATCTCAGCTCGCTGGTAACCATAGCAGCACCCACCCATAGCATGCGCTCCAACAGGTATATCTCTCTGGTCATCCCCAAAGCCAATTCCTCCTTTGGCCGCCTTCCCTTCCAGTTCTCTGCTGCCAGTGACTGGAACGAGCTACAAAAATCACTGAAACTGGAGACACTTATCTCCCTCACTAGCTTTAAGCACCAGCTGTCAGAGCAGCTCACTTATCACTGCACCTGTACAGCCCATCTGTTAATAGCCCAACCAACTACCTCTTCCTCTACCATATTCATTTATTTATCTTGCTCCTTTGCACCCCAGTTTTTCTACATTGCACATTCATCTACTGCACATCTACCATTCCGGTGTTAAATTGCTATACTGTAGTTACTTTGCCACCATGGCCTATTTATTGCCTTACCTCCCTTATCTTATCTCATTTGCACACATTGTATATAGATAAGTTTTTTTCTACTGTATTATTGACTGTATGTTTGTTTACTCCAATGTGTAACTATGTGTTGTCGTATGTGTCGAACTGCTTTGCTTTATCTTGGCCAGGTCGCAGTTGTAAATGAGAACTTGTTCTCAACTTGCCTACCTGGTTAAATAAAGGTGAAATAAAACAATTAAAAATAATGATAAAAAATAAACTCTGTAACTGTTTTAAAGTCACCATTGGCCTCATGGTGAAATCCCTGGGCAGTTTCCTTTCTCTCTGGCAACTGAGTTAGAAAGGACACCTGTATATTTGTAGTGACAGGGTGTATTAATACACCATCCAAAGTGTAGTTAATTACTTCACCATGCTCAAAGGGATATTCAATGTCTGCTTTCAATTATTTTACCCATCTACCAATAGGTGCCTTTCTTTGCGATGCATTGGAAAACCTGGTCTTTGTGGTTGAATCTGTGTTTGAAATTCACTGTTCGACTGTATGTGTGATAATTGTATGTGTGGGATACAGAGATAGTCATTCAAAAATCATGTTAAACACTATTATTGCACACATAGTGTGAGTGAGTTCATGTAACTTGTCATGTGACTCGTTAAGCACATGTTTACTCCTGATTTTGTTTTTAGGCTTGCCATTAAAAAGCGGTTGAATACTTATTGACTCAATACATTTCAGCTTTTCATTTTTTTATTAATGTATAAACAAATGTAACCCCTGTGTGGTGTTCATGTTTTTGATATTCACCCCAATGTTCCCGGGTCTGATGGACCCGCAACATCATTGGGTTTTACAACAATACAACCAGAACAATTTACATAAAAATACTTAATACTTAGATGTTTACTTAGATCAATTACAAACAATATAGACAACAAACATGGTTAAAATTTGCCATTTACCTCTGCTAGATCACATTTATCAATAAAAGTGCTATTTTTCTTTTTTTCTTTCTTTTTGTAAACAAAAATCAATTATAGTCAAGACAAGGATGGAATAAATCATTTTTATCTTGAACAAATATAAACTAGACAAGGTGTGCATCACTATTGATGTTTATTGCTTTGAAATGAACAGATTGGAAAAAAATAGAAAATTACATACAGTGTTCTATCGAAATGACAAATGAGCACCATTGAACACAAATTAAGGCCAGTCAACACACCACATGAGGGGCAGAGTTTTACTGTGTGTGTGTGTGTGTTGCAAATGTTTTTCATGCACTTGATGCATGTGTACCGTGTCTTCCTGTCCTTCTTGGGTCCACACACATCGCAGCACTTCTTCTTGTTGCTACCGGCTGCAGTCCAGAATGATGAAACACTTAGTTCAGGAATTTTACTAACATCTCACTCACTCACATACAGTGGGGAAAAAAAGTATTTAGTCAGCCACCAATTGTGCAAGTTCTCTCACTTAAAAAGATGAGAGAGGCCTGTAATTGTCATCATAGGTACACTTCAACTATGACAGACAAAATGAGGAAAAAAAATCCAGAAAATCACATTGTAGGATTTTTAATGAATTTATTTGCAAATTATGGTGGAAAATAAGTATTTGGTCACATACAAACAAGCAAGATTTCTGGCTCTCACAGACCTGTAACTTCTTCTTTAAGAGGCTCCTCTGTCCTCCACTCATTACCTGTATTAATGGCACCTGTTTGAACTTGTTATCAGTATAAAAGACACCTGTCCACGACCTCAAACAGTCACACTCCAAACTCCACTATGGCCAAGACCAAGGAGCTGTCAAAGGACACCAGAAACAAAATTGTAGACCTGCACCAGGTTGGGAAGACTGAATCTGCAATAGGTAAGCAGCTTGTTTTGAAGAAATCAACTGTGGGAGCAATTATTAGGAAATGGAAGACCACTGATAATCTTCCTCGATCTGGGGCTCCACGCAAGATCTCACCCCGTGGGGTCAAAATGATCACAAGAACGGTGAGCAAAAATCCCAGAACCACACGGGGGGACCTAGTGAATGACCTGCAGAGAGCTGGGACCAAAGTAACAAAGCCTACCAACAGTAACACACTACGCCGCCAGGGACTCAAATCCTGCAGTGCCAGACGTGTCCCCCTGCTTAAGCCAGTACATGTTCAGGCCCGTCTAAAGTTTGCTAGAGAGCATTTGGATGATCCAGATGAGGATTGGGAGAATGTCAGATGAAACCAAAATAGAACTTTTTGGTAAAAACTCAACTCGTCGTGTTTGGAGGACAAAGAATGCTGAGTTGCATCCAAAGAACACCATACCTACTGTGAAGCATGGGGTGGAAACATCATGCTTTGGGGCTGTTTTTCTGCAAAGGGACCAGGACGACTGATCCGTGTAAAGGAAAGAATGAATGGGGCCATATATCGTGAGATTTTGAGTGAAAACCTCCTTCCATCAGCAAGGGCATTGAAGATGAAACGTGGCTGGGTCTTTCAGCATGACAATGATCCCAAACACACCGCCGAACAACGAAGGAGTGGCTTCGTAAGAAGCATTTCAAGGTCCTGGAGTGGCCTAGCCAGTCTCCAGATCTCAACCCCATTGAAAATCTTTGGAGGGAGTTGAAAGTCCGTGTTGCCCAGCGACAGCCCCAAAACATCACTGCTCTAGAGGAGATCTGCATGGAGGAATGGGCCAAAATACCAGCAACAGTGTGTGAAAACCTTGTGAAGACATACAGAAAACGTTTGACCTCTGTCATTGCCAACAAAGGGTATATAACAAAGTATTGAGATAAACTTTTGTTATTGACCAAAAACTTATTTTCCACCATAATTTGCAAATAAATTCATACAAAATCCTACAATGTGATTTTCTGGATTTTTTTTCCCTCATTTTGTCTGTCATAGTTGAAGTGTACCTATGATGAAAATTACAGGCCTCTCTCATCTTTTTAAGTGAGAGAACTTGCACAATTGGTGGCTGACTAAATACTTTTTTCCCCCACTGTATATAGTTACAGCAGGCCAAGGTAGGAGAGTCAGACATACACACATGCAACAACATCACTCACACTTACGTCCGGTATTGGAGTTGTTGGTTCTGTGGGTCGAGCGGATGGGGCACCAGCATCCTACTCCTGAATCCTCCTCACGATGGCTGCAGAAGCTGGGGTCCTTGGGATATGTTGCTTCCTCTGGACTTGAGGTCTTACCAATGCCTTGCCCAGCTCCTCGAGGAAGAGCCGTCTCTTCTGGAGCTTCCTTCTGTTCCAATCTGGGTTCAACGCCATCCAGATGACAAACGTATTGTACGCCAAGATGTCCAAGATGTTGAAGAATTTCACAAGTGGCCAGCGTAGCGTTCTTCTTTTGCAGCTGTAGCCAATCACCAGCTTGTCTAAACTATCCACCCCTCCTTTTGTGGCATTGTAATCCATTATGATTTCTGTTTTTTGATGTTCCTGGCCACAGGTTCTTCCATCCATGAGGTCCACATTTTTGCCTTTCTTTGGCACGCAGGACACTAGGGCCGTGTCGGTCGTGAACACAAACTTAGAGGAATTGATAAGCCTGCTCCGTGTATTCAACAGCTGAGGTGGAAGCTCTGGCTTGTTTTTTATTTTTTGTACTGTTCCTACCATTGTCAGCTTCCTCTTGAGGAGCTCCTGTCCAAGCTTGTGCGAAGTAAAAAAGTTATTGCATGTGATGGAGTCCCTGTGAGTAACCGCCATCCCCGTTGGCCCTGGTTGCATCCTTATCACATTGGCAGCCAAACTGGGTGGCTCATTCTTTGGGCAAGAAGACCATTAAATTAAAAAAAAAAAAAATTACATCCATATTTCTCCTTCTGCAGGCTGCTGATAAGCTGGCTGCTGACGGGCTGGTCCTGGGCTGGCTGCTGACGGGCTGGTCCTGGGCTGGCTGCTGACGGGCTGGTCCTGGGCTGGCTGCTGACGGGCAGGTCCTGGGCTGGCTGAGGGTCAATCTTATCATCTTCCAACTCACTGTCAGACTCTGAATTGACAGACATGATCCTCATATTCTGAAAATTCTTCATCTTCCAAAGTGGGCAGAGATGATTTTTGCCATACTGATTGAGTGTGGTAAAGAGCCACACATGCAAAGCTATTTATTTGTTGTGTCCCTCCCCTAATTTGTACCTGGCTGGGGTACAGTGTACAAAATGCAGTATTTTCCCACAATGTATCAAAATAATGTATAGTAATAACATTGTGCCGGGTTCCCGCAAGACATTGTGTAGTTACACACACTACAAAGGGTAAAGAGGGAGACAGACAGGTTATTGGTGCTATGCTGAAACAGCAGGCCCAGGGAGGAGGAAGATAATTGTTACATGTTTTCACCTACACACTTTTCCACACTTGTATTACCCATGTCCAGTGGACCCGAACACCGCATATGTAATATAAATGAGCAATGAAAATGTGTTATTTTTAGATGTTCTTCACAGAAAATGAGCCAAGGCCAATAAGTCTCAGGTTGAAAAAAAATAAAATCCCATTGTATAATTTTTCTTTTAGTAAACATTGAAAATGGATCCCACAGACCCGAACACCACACAAGAGTTGAAAACATAATTCCACTTCGACATTATGGGGAACGGAATTGAATCCATTTTAAATTCAGGCCGTAACACAACAATGTGGAATAAGTGAAGGGTTAGGAATACCTTCTGAAGGCACTGTGCATGTTAAAACATGCACACTGATGTTCCAACTGTTGTATGTCATACAGAAAGTAATGTAATATACTGTAATATACTGTAATATACTGTAATATACTATAATATACTGTAATATACTATAATATACTGTAATATACTATAATATACTGTAATATACTGTAATATACTATAATATACTGTAATATACTATAATATACTGTAATATACTATAATATACTGTAATATACTGTAATATACTGTAATATACTATAATATACTGTAATATACTGTAATATACTGTAATATACTTATTTACCTTTACATGCAGTGATATGTACATGTATACTTAGATGGACATCTGTCAGTGAGAGGCGTGTGTTTGTGTGTGTGTGTGTGTGTGTGTGTGTGTTTGTGTGTGTGTGTGTGTGTGTGTGTGTGTGTGTGTGTTCGTGCTTGTGTGTGTTCATGTGTTGATGCCCGTTGTCCAAGTACATTTTCACACAGTCGTTTAATAGTCTTGTTAATCCAAATACCAGCCACCAAATTAATTCAGTTCACATAAACACATACACGCACACACACACACGTGTGCACACACACACCTTCTCCCAGGTCTAATCACAGTAGATACGTGGCTACAATCCAGGAGGTCAATTAGACTAGTAAATCAGCAACATTTTTATCTCTCTCTTCTCCTCTTCCCCACCCCTTCATCTCCTCTCCCTCCCCTCTTCCCCACCCCTTCATCTCCTCTCCCTCCCCTCTTCCCCACCCCTTCATCTCCTCTCCCTCCCCTCTCCCCCACCCCTTCATCTCCTCTCCCTCCCCTCTCCCCCACCCCTTCATCTCCTCTTCCCCACCCCCTCATCTCCTCTCCCTCCCCCCTCCCCCACCCCCTCATCTCTTCTCCCTCCCTCTCCCCCCACCCCTCATCTCCTCTCCCTCCCCCTCCCCCACCCCTCATCTCTTCTCCCTCTCCCTCACCCCCACCCCCACCCCCTCATCTCCTCTCCCTCTCCTCTCCTCTCCCTACCCCTTCATCTCCTCTCCCCACCCACTCACCTCTTCTCCCTCTCCCTCACCCCCAAACCTCACCTACTCTCCCTCCCCTCTCTCCTCTCCCCCACTGCCTCACCTCTTCTCCCTCTCCCTCTCCCCCAACCCCTCATCTACTCTCCCTCCCCTCTCCCCACCCCCTCACCTACTCTCACTCTCCTCTCCCCTCCCCTCACCTCTTCTCCCTCTCCTCCCAACCTCTCCCCCCACCCTCACCTCCTCTCCCTCCCCCAGCTCCAGTATTCTACTTTGGCGATGTAGAGTACCGTGTGGATGAGAGTGATGGTCACGTGGAGGTTAGGGTGTTGAGGACAGGAACGGATCTCTCCAAGACCGCCACCGTCACTGTGCGCTCACGCAAGACTGAGCTGGCCTCTGCAGAGGGTAGGGAGCTGATGATGATGATGTTGTTGTTGTGGAAGAGGATGAAGAAAAAAGTGGAGTTTAGATTCCTCATCTCTCTCTCTCTCTCTCTCTCTCTCTCTCTCTCTCTCTCTCTCTCTCTCTCTCTCTCTCTCTCTCTCTCTCTGTCATCTCGCTCTCATCCCAATCTCTCTCTCCTTCTCTCTGTCCTGTAGCTGGTGTCGACTATGTAGGGATCAGTCGTAACCTGGACTATGCCCCAGGGATGAACCAACAGACCTTCAGGGTGACAATCCTGGATGACCTGGGTCAGCCAGTGCTGGAGGGGCCAGAGACCTTCGAGCTGGTCCTCCGCATGCCAGTGAATGGCATTCTGGGAGAGCCGGGCAAGACCACCGTCTTCATCAACGACTCCGTCTCCGACCGTGAGATACGACATTACTGTGACATGATTGCAAAATTGTTGTTATTTTTAGCTGCGTTGACTTACTATAGTACAGTAAGCTAAGCAGTGCTCTGTGTTTGTTGTATTGATTGATTGATTAATTATCCGTCCGTCCCCTCAGTGCCCAAGGTCCAGTTCCGGGAGGAGTTGTATACGGGGGAGGAGAGCGACGGTCGTATCCTGGCAACAGTGGACCGTAGTGGTGACATCAGCTACAAGTCCACCGTGCGCTGTTACACCCGACAGGGGTCAGCTCAGGTCGCCACAGACTTCCAGGAACGACCCAACACGGACGTTTCCATCATCACCTTCCTGCCAGGTAACACACAGTTACCACCTGGTTCATAGTTCCATAACAACAAAAGGGAGACTACGGAAGACATTTATTAAAGTAAATAATAATAATAAATAGAAAGATGTAACAGAAACTGTGGACGTCTGTAAGATCAGTAGTGTGTGTGCAGTGTGTGAATGAGTGGAGCGGGTGTTGTATGGTGAGAACAACAACCAAAAAGCGGAGGAAGCCAGCCTGCCAGTCAGTGAAGAGAGAGAGTGTTGGCTGATGGTGGTCACACTTTATAGCCTGCAGGCCAAGCCTGCCCATTTGCTCCACATCAGTTGACAATACACCCCAGCTCTGACCACTGGCCTTCTGCAACGAGCAGACTACCCAACAGCGAGATCCCAGCAGACACAGTGTGAGGGACGTCACACACACATACACACACACACACACACACACACACACGCACACACACGCACATACACTCGTGGCCAAAAGTTTTGAGAATGACACAAATATTAATTTCCACAAAGTTTGCTGCTTCAGTGTCTTTAGATATTACTATGGAATACTGAAGTATAATTACAAGCATTTCATAAGTGTCAAAGGCTTTTATTGACAATTACATGCAAAGAGTCAATATTTGCAGTGTTGACCCTTCTTTTTCAAGACCTCTACAATCTGCCCTGGCATGCTGTCAATTCACTTCTGGGCCACATCCTGACTGATGGCAGCCCATTCTTGCATAATCAATGCTTGGAGTTTGTCAGAATTTGTGGGTTTTTGTTTGTCCACCCGCCTCTTGAGGATTGACCACAAGTTCTCAATAGGATTAAGGTCTGGGGACTTTCCTGGCCATGGACCCAAAATATCGATGTTTTGTTCCCCGAGCCACTTAGTTATCACTTTTGCCTTATGGCAAGGTGCTCCATCATGCTGGAAAAGGCATTGTTCGTCACCAAACTGTTCCTGGATGGTTGGGAGAAGTTGCTCTCTGAGGATGTGTTGGTACCATTCTTTATTCATGGCTGTTCTTAGGCAAAATTGTGAGTGAGCCCACTCCCTTGGCTGAGAAGCAACCCCACACATGAATGGTCTCAGGATGCTTTACTGTTGGCATGACACAGGACTGACGGTAGCGCTCACCTTGTCTTCTCCGGACAAGCTTTTTTCTGGATGCCCCAAACAATCGAAAAGGGGATTCATCAGAGAAAATGACTTTACCCCAGTCCTCAGCAGTCCAACCCCTATACCTTTTGCAGAATATCAGTCTGTCCCTGATGTTTTTCCTGGAGAGAAGTGGCTTCTTTGCTGCCCTTCTTGATACCAGGCCATCCTCCAAAAGTCTTCGCCTCACTGTGCGTGCAGGTGCACTCACACCTGCCTGCTGCCATTCCTAAGCAAACTCTGTACTGGTGGTGCCCCGATCCCGCAGCTGAATCAACTTTAGGAGATGGTCCTGGCGCTTGCTGGACTTTCTTGAGCGCCCTGAAGCCTTCTTCACAACAATTGAGCCGCTCTCCTTGAAGTTCTTGATGATCCGATAAATGGTTGATTTAGGTGCAATCTTACTGGCAGCAATATCCTTGCCTGTGAAGCCCTTTTTGTGCAAAGCAATGATGACGGCACGTGTTTCCTTGCAGGTAACCATGGTTGACAGAGGAAGAACAATGATTCCAAGCACCACCCTCCTTTTAAAGCTTCCAGTCTGTTATTTGAACTCAATCAGCATGACAGAGTGATCTCCAGCCTTGTCCTCATCAACACTCACACCTTTGTTAACGAGAGAATCACTGACATGATGTCAGCTGGTCCTTTTGTGGCACGGCTGAAATGCAGTGAAAATTTGTTTTTGTGATTCAGTTCATTTGCATGGCGAAGAGGGACTTTGCAATTAATTGCAATTCATCTGCTCACTCTTCATGACATTCTGGAGTATATGCAAATTGCCATCATACAAACTGAGGCAGCATACTTCGTTAAAATTAATATTTGTGTCATTCTCAAAACATTTGGCCACGACTGTACACTACACACGACTAACACACACAAACTCTCATACACCTCTGTCTCTGTCCCCAAGGGGAGGTGGCACAGAAGTGTGTGTTGTCGCTGGTCGATGACACAGTCCACGAGGAGGAGGAGGAGCTTCGACTGGTCCTGGGGAACCACAAGAGCGAATCACCGTTCGGGGCGTCGGTCGGAGAGCTGAAGGAGACCACCGTCCTGATTAAAGATACTGCTGACAGTAAGAGAGAGGGATGGAGGGATGGAGGGATGGGAGGATGGGAGGGAGGGAGGGAAATGGAGAATGGGAGGGAGGAGAGCCATGGGAGGGAGGTAAGGAGGGAGGGAGGGATGGGAGGGAGGGAGGTAAGGAGGGAGGTATGGATGGGAGGGAGGGAGGGAGGGAGGGAGGGAGGGAGGGAGGGAGGGAGGGAGGGAGGGAGGGAGGGAGGGAGGGAGGGAGGGATGGGAGGGAGGGATGGGAGGGAGGTAAGGAGGGAGGTATGGAGGGAGGGAGGGATGGGAGGGAGGGAGTTAAAGAGGGAGGTAGGGATGGGAGGGTAGAAGGGAGAGAAGAAAGGAGGAAGGAACTTGGGAAAAAGAACAAAGGGTGGAGTAAGAAACTTCCTTTCACTTCAAACGATAATTATTCAACCGCTCTCGTTGCAATGGAAACACGGCTTGTATATGAATTTAGTTTTATTTATAATTCTGTGTAATCTCCTACATTATCATTACTTATATCTCGTGTTGGGAAATAATGACGGTAATTTAACATAATGAATCATTATCAGGTTGCTACGTGCAGTGTTTAACTGTCATGACGATTCGTTGAAGTAACTAGGGCTATACACGTACACATTGCCTCCAGTCCCCCCTTCTATCCCCTCTTCTCTCTCTCTCCCTCCTAAAAACCTCTGACCCCAACCTCCCTCTGACTCCTCTCTAGAGTCTATCATCAAGTTCGGAGAGACCAAGTTCAGTGTGAGTGAGCCCAAGGAGGCAGGCTCTGTTTCCTCCGTGAAGATTCCAGTTCTGCGATTGGGCGACACCTCCAAGTTGTCAGTGGTCCGTGTTCACACCAAGGACGGGTCGGCTGCCTCAGGAGAGGACTACCATCCTGTATCAGAGGGTAAGGACTGAGAACCTACAGTACAAGCCAGGAAAAAAACAGAAAAGGCATAGAAAGAGTTGGAATGTAAAAGATGAAAAATAACTAGAGACGTGTGTGTGTGTGTGTGTGTGTGTGTGTCTGTGTGTGTGTGTATGTGTGTGTGTGTGGGTGTGTCTGTGGGTAGATGTTAAGTTTAAGCATGGGCAGACGGAGCACGTTGTAGAGGTGGAGGTGTTGTATGATGGTGTCAGAGAGATGAGAGAAGCCTTCACTGTTCACCTGAAACCTGACGACAACATGGTGGCCGAAACGCAGGTGAGGAGGAGCTAGGCCTGTCAGAGTCAACCAATCTAACTGAGTCGATCTGAGTCAATCTAACTGAGTCAATCTAACTCAGTCAATCTAACTCAGTCAATCTAACTGAGTCAATCTAACTCAGTCAATCTAACTCAGTCAATCTAACTGAGTCAATCTAACTGAGTCAATCTAACTCAGTCAATCTAACTCAGTCAATCTGAGTCAATCTAACTCAGTCAATCTAACTCAGTCAATCTAACTCAGTCAATCTAACTGAGTCAATCTAACTGAGTCAATCTAACTCAGTCAATCTAACTCAGTCAATCTAACTCAGTCAATCTAACTCAGTCAATCTAACTCATACAAACCCTGTGTGTTGTGTCAGATGACTAAGGCCATCGTGTACATTGAGGAGACCAACAGTACGGCCGACGTCACCTTCCCCTCCCTGCCTCACGTGATGTCACTGCTGCACTATGACGACGGCAGCAAGACAGCTCAGAACCTCCACCCTCCTGCTGGCTACCCCATTGTCTGTGTCACCGTAAGTCAGTCTATGTCTGCACAACTCAGTCTATGTCCCCACATCTCAGTCTATGTCCCCACAACTCAGTCTATGTCTCCACAACTCAGTCTATGTCTCCACAACTCAGTCTATGTCTCCACAACTCAGTCTATGTACCCACAACTCAGGCTATGTACCCACAACTCAGTCTATGTCCCCACAACTCAGTCTATGTCCCCACAAGTCAGTATCTGTCCCCACAAGTTAGTATCTGTCCCCACAAGTCAGTATCTGTCCCCACAAGTCAGTATCTATTTCCACAAGTCAGTATCTGTCCCCACAAGTCAGTATCTGTCCCCACAAGTCAGTATCTATTTCCACAAGTCAGTATCTGTCCCCACAAGTCAGTATCTATTTCCACAAGTCAGTATCTATTTCCACAAGTCAGTATCTGTCCCCACAACTCAGTATCTGTCCCCACAACTCAGTATCTATTTCCACAAGTCAGTATCTGTCCCCACAAGTCAGTATCTATTTCCACAAGTCAGTATCTGTCCCCACAAGTCAGTATCTGTTTCCACAAATCCGTCTTTGTCCCCAAGAGTCAGTCTGCAACCGTTAGTCTGTCTGTGTCAGTCTCTTTCCCCACAAGTCAGTCTATGTCTCAGAAATTCAACTTGTTTTCCCATTGCTTCCACCAGCAGACAGAGAACACAAAGAGAACACATCTGAAAGGGTAGTCTGACTGTGTCAGAGAACACATCTGAAAGGGTAGTCTGACTGTGTCAGAGAACACATCTGAAAGGGTAGTCTGACTGTGTCAGAGAACACATCTGAAAGGCTCAGGGGCTGTAAGACCCAGTCTAAACAGAGAGTAAACAGAGACATTTGGCCTGGCTGTAGTGAAGTAATATTTGTAATCAAAAATCAAATCAAATTTTATTGGTCGCATACACGTTTTTAGCAGATGTTATTGCGGATGTAGCGAAATACTAGCCTGAAACAAGGCAGCCATGTCTATCGGCGCCATGTTACATAAATGCAACATGTAAAGTGTTGGTCCCATGTTTGAGCTGAAATAAAAATTCCAGAAATGTTCCATACGCACAAAAAGCTTATTTCTCTCAAATTGGATGCACCATTTCTCCTTTGCCAAGATAATACATCCACCTGGCATATCACGAAGCTAATTAAATGGCATGATTATTACACAGGTGCACCTTGTGCTGGGGGCAATAAATGGCAACTCTAAAATGTTCAGTTTTGTCACACAACACAATGCCACTGATGTCTCAAGTTTTGAAGGACCATGGAATTGGTGTGCTGACTGCAGGAAAGTCCACCAGAGCTGTTGCCAGAGAATTAAACGACGCCAGCTCAGGACCTCCACATCCGGCTTCCTCATCTGTGGGATCGTTGATGAAACTGTGGGTTTGCACAACCAAAGATCTTCTGCACAAACTGTCAGAAATCATCTCAGGGAAGCTCATCTGCGTGCTCGTTGTCCTCACCAGGGTCTTGACCTGGCTGCAGTTCAGCATCGTAACTGACTTCAGTGGGCAAATGCTCACCTTCGATGGTCCCTGACATGCTGGAGAAGTGTGCTCTTCACGAATTAATCCCAGTTTCAACTGTACCAGGCTGATGGCATCATGTGGGCGAGCAGGTGCCCCATGGTGGTGGTGGGGATTATGGTACAGTATGTCCAGGCAGAAGCTACGGACAATGAACGCAATTTTATTTTATTGATGGCAATTTAAATGAACAGAGATACCATGGCAACATTGTCGTGCTATTAATTTGCCGCCATCACCTCATGTTTCAGCATGATATTGCACAGCCCCATGTCGCAAGGATCTGCACACAATTCCTGGAATCTGAAAATTCTCACTGCATACTTACCGTACATGCCACCCTTTGAGCATGTTTGGGATGCTCTGGATTGACGTGTGCGACAGTGTGTTCCAGTTCCCGACAATATCCAACAACTTCGAAGGAGATGTGTCGCGCTGCATAAGGCAAATGGCGGTCACACCAGATACTGACTGGTTTTCTGATCCACGCCTCTACTTTTTAATTTTGTTTTTATATCTGTGACCAACAGATGCATATCTGTATTCCCAGTCATGTGAAATCCAGAGATTAGGTTATTTCAATTGACGGATTTCCTCATATGAACTGTAACTCAGTAAAATCGTTCAAATTGTTGCACGTTGCGTTTATAGTTTTGTTTATATTTTTGTCGATTGTATATTGTTTATACATCACTTGCAACTCATAATAAAACTATGTAGTTCGCCTATTGAAATGTTTATCTGACTCCAAGCATTAGGCAATGAGTTGACGTCGTCTACAAACAATTGGTCTGAGAGGGTCTATATCAAAGGCAGATATTTATTTACATTGTAAAATGAACGATACATTATACCAATCATAAAGCTTAAGTTACAAGGCATTAACAAGAGTTACAAAGCATTATTCTAGGCATGATGAGAGAGAGAGAGAGAGAGAGAGAGAGAGAGAGAGAGAGAGAGAGAGAGAGAGAGAGAGAGAGAGAGAGAGAGAGAGGTCACTGTGACTTCCCAGTATTTAGAAATGGATGTCAAACTCTGACTTGTTCTTCAGTCTAGGACAGGAAAGGAAAGGTGCATTTCATATGCAGACAAGTTATTGTGCCATGTTTCAGTTTGATCTGACATGTGATTAACTCTCCCATCCCCCTCATGTCCTCCCTCCCTCTCCTCATCCTCTTCCTCTCCTCCACTCCCCCTCCCCTCCTCTCCTCCCTATCCTCATCAACTCCTCTGTCCTGCTCCCCTCCTCCCTCTCCTTCACTCCCCCTCCTTTTCCTTCTCCTCTCCTCTCCTCATCCCCTCCGATCTATAAATTGTGAATAGTATAGGCTGTGACTCATTTAAAATTTAATACAAATTAAACAAAAAATGTCTTTTTAGGATCATTAGTTTACAGTGCCTTTTTCACCAGCGCAGGTCAGGAACAAAAAAAGAAAGAGAATGAATCTAAGACCCTTTTATAAGCTGTTGTTTGGATGCAAAAAGTGCACTGTGAACCATTGAATTATTAAATCATATTTAAATAAAATACAGTGCATGTTTTCTGGAGAATAAACTTTGAACAAAAATAATAGTCTGAATGCACAGAATGTCACTGTGGACCATGAAATATGAATGTATAAGTCACTGTGGGCCATGACATATTAATATATAAGTCACTGTGGGCCATGAAATATTAATATATAAGTCACTGTGGGCCATGAAATATGAATGTATAAGTCACTGTGGGCCATGAAATATGAATGTATAAGTCACTGTGGGCCATGAAATATTAATGTATAAGTCACTGTGGGCCATGAAATATTAATGTATAAGTCACTGTGGGCCAAGAAATATTAATATATAAATCACTGTGGGCCATGAAATATTAATATATAAGTCACTGTGGGCCATGAAATATTAATGTATAAGTCACTGTGGGCCATGACATATTAATATATAAGTCACTGTGGGCCATGAAATATTAATATATAAGTCACTGTGGGCCATGACATATTAATGTATAAGTCACTGTGGGCCATGAAATATTAATGTATAAGTCACTGTGGGCCATGAAATATTAATGTATAAGTCACTGTGAGCCATGACATATTAATATATAAGTCACTGTGGGCCATGAAATATTAATATATAAGTCACTGTGGGCCATGACATATTAATATATAAGTCACTGTGGGCCATGAAATATTAATATATAAGTCACTGTGGGCCATGAAATATGAATGTATAAGTCACTGTGGGCCATGAAATATGAATGTATAAGTCACTGTGGGCCATGAAATATTAATGTATAAGTCACTGTGGGCCAAGAAATATTAATATATAAATCACTGTGGGCCATGAAATATTAATATATAAGTCACTGTGGGCCATGAAATATTAATATATAAGTCACTGTGGGCCATGAAATATTAATATATAAGTCACTGTGGGCCGTGAAATTTTAATGTATAAGTCACTGTGGGCCGTGAAATATTAATATATAAGTCACTGTGGGCCGTGAAATATTAATGTATAAGTCACTTTGGGCCATGAAATATTAATATATAAGTCACTGTGGTCCATGCAATATTAATGTATATGGAATTTGTTTTGAATAAAGTTTGTTGTGGAGAAGGCTGATTCACAGCTGTATGGGAAGCCAAAACATGGTCAGAATGTGTAGTGCCAGTTTCTTGGGAACAGGGACATCAGCGGCAGGCACCATCTTTCCCCAGAAAGAGACAGGGTCACAATCACCAGCCTGCTCCTTCAAAGACACATTTTCTTGCAGCTCAATCAACTCTATATGCAGTGATGCAACATCTACCCATCTGTTTTGCTTCTTCTGACAACTGTCACATTTGTGACCAAGAATGGGATCTGGATGAGCAGCAGCAGTTCTCTTCCAACAGTGAAGTCATCAAAGCGAGCCTTGAAGTTATCCATCAGCTTCTGGATGAAATCGACATGGTTGTCTCCCTGCGTTTGCACCAGAAGATTGGGGAAGTGGACAAGTTCTCATATCACACACTGTTTTGTCCCGTCCCTGCAGCTTAACATTCAGTTGATTAAGGTATGATGTAATGCAAATGTTTCCATCTTCTCCTCATTTTCCCCAAAACTCAGAATACTGAGTGGCCTTGTCACTTTTTGCTTTGATAAGAAAGCTTTGATTTCCTCCTGAATGACCCAAAAGCGTTCCAAAACAATGCCTTTGCTGAGCCACCTAACATTGTTGTGCAGTAAGTAAGACATCAAAACTGGCATTGTCAGAATTCCTAATGCTCTCAAAAAAGCGGATTAGTTTCATCATCGTATTCATGACCTCAAAATACTCTTGATGGATGATACAGTGGTATGATGTCAGGGGTGGTCCTCTTTCAAACATGCAACCAGTACCCTCCCTCTTCCTATCATGGCTGGAGCTCCATCTGTGGTGATGGAGACCACAGATTTCAGATCTATCCCATCTCTTTGATGGCCTCATGGATATCCGCTCCCTGTGTGCGTGCTTCTAGATGTGTTAAGGACAATAGCTCCTCACAGAGTTCCTTCTTTGTTTCGTTATAAAAATCTGTCCAACACCAGAAGCTGGGCATTATCAGTGTTATCTGTTGATTAATCCGCAACTAATGACATGCGTGGTGCAATCTGAATGGCCTCATCAAGTTGTGAAGTTAAATCTTCAGCTAATATTTCAGTTCTCCTCATTGCTGTGGAATGTGACAGTGGGATCTGTTTGGTATTTTCCATGAGCTTATATTTTTGTTTACCTTGTAGTCAGCAACTTCACACATGCATTATTTTACCATCTCAGCATCAGAAAAAGTATTTCTGTCTTTTCCCAAAACCCAAGCTATCCTCAGTGAACACACCATGGCACGTTGTTGGGCTGTCAGGGAATTGGAGCTCTCATATTGGGATTTTAGTTGGTTCATCTTGTTTGTTCTCACCTCCGTGTTCATGGGATACGTCTGATCCAATGTACTGTGCCTGGTGTCATAATGGCGCTTAACACTTTTCACGAAGGCTACATATCAGGCACATTGGTTTTGTGCTCGTTGGAGAAGGAATTCATACTTATCTGTCTACTCGTCTTTGAATATACGTCTACACATACGTTAATTTTTTTTTAATAACAACCCATATTAACAAAATACACTGGTAACTGTTGTTGCCAGTTGCAGAGGGATGTGTTTTGTCTCAGGTTCCTTAGCTTAGTGATGAGCTTGGAGGGCACTATGGTGTTGAACGCTGAGCTGTAGTCAATGAACAGCATTCTCACATAGGTGTTACTTTTGTCCAGGTGGGAAAGTGCAATAGAGATTGCATCATCTGTGGATCTGTTGGTGCGGTATGCAAATTGGTTGGGTCTAGGGTTTCTGTGATAATGGTGTTGATGTGAGCGATGGCCAACATTTCAAAGCACTTCATGACTACAGATGTGAGTGCTACGTGGTGGTCGTCATTTAGACAGGTTACCTTAGTGTTCTTGGGCACAGGCACTATGGTGGTCTGCTTGAAACATGTAGGTATTACAGACTCGGTCAGCGAGAGGTTGAAAATGTTAGGGAAGACACTTGCCAGTTTGTCCGCGTATGCTCTGAGTACACATCCTGGTAATCCATCTGGCCCCGTGGTCTTGTGAATGTTGACCTGTTTTAAAGGTCACACAGTCATTTAGAACAGCTGGTGCTCTCATGCATGCTTCAGTGTTGCTTGCCTCGAAGTGAGCATAAAAGGCATTCTCCACTGTTTTTGATGGTAGGCCACTGTGGTAGTCCTACATAAATACCCAAAGTAGCCTAGTTGGCCAAAGTTAAATCTGTAACTTAAAGTGGGTACAGCCTCAACATTAAATTTTGCACTCAGCAGACCTGAAATCTGATCCGGTGACAAAATCAATTAGAGGGAACATGGATCATGACACAAGGTCCACTTTAGACTACCATTTAGTGGCATTCTGGGGACATTCTCACGGCAGGGACGTTCTCTTGGGACCATCAATCAACGTCCAACTGACTAGTAAAATGAAAAGTCCTGGGAACGTCCTACAAACATCCTGACATGGTTCTGACATGGTCCTCAGTGACGTCCTGGTAACTTACCGGGAACTAAGCAAAGGTCCCCTCCAGAAATGGTTCCCTGGGCACCAATCATGCGACGTCCCCTTGACCATCATGAAGCATCCCCTTGTGGTCATTGAATGTCCCATGGATAACATCCTATCGGTACCAAATAGAAACCTTTTCATAACGTTCCCTTATGGACACAAAAATACCTTATTATAACGTTATACTGCGACCAAACCATGACCTGTACTGAACGTCTTCTTATGGTCCTGAGGTTAACGTTATGCTTTAATGTTCCAAGTGTGGGATACCCTTAACGTCTCGCTGAAACACTTAAAGGGACCTAATGGGAATGTCACTGAATGTCCTTAGGACGTCCGCTGTTTGCTGGGATCCCCGTTGTAAACTGAACTGAACCATTCCTTAGGGAGGGCGGTGAAGAGAGAGCCATGTCTCTGGCCAAAATCTGACCACGTTAAGCAGATTCTTAAGTATTAAACATGAAGGGTGTTTTCGTATGGGGGGGTGTCGAATTTAGATTTAAATTATTTGCTCTTTTGATATCTAATAAAAGTTTTCGTAATGCTTAGGTTGTTACAAGTGTACTGATACAGTGCCTTCGGGAAAGTATTCAGACCCCTTGACTTTTTCCACATTTTGTTACGCTACAGCCTCATTCTAAAATGGATGAAGTAAAAAAAACGTCCTCATTAATTTACACACAATAACCCACAATGGCAAAGCGAAAAAAATTTGGGGGAAAATGTTGCAAATGTATTAAAAATAAAGACAACAGATACCTTATTTACATAAGTATTCGGACCCTTTGATATGAGACTCAAAATTGAGCTCAGGTGCATCCTGTTCCCATTGATCATTCTTGAAATATTTCATCAACTTGATTGGAGTCCACCTGTGGTAAATTCAATTGATTGGACATGATTTGGAAAGGCACACACCTGTCTATATAAGGTCTGTGCATGTCAGAGCACAGTTGACTGTGCATGTCAGAGCAAAAACCAAGCCATGAGGTCGAAGGAATTGTCCTCAGAGCTCCAAGACAGGATTGTGTCGAGGCACAAATCTGGGGAAGGGTACCAAAACATTTCTGCAGGATTGAAGGTCCCCAAAAACACAGTGGCCTCCATCATTGTTAAATGGAAGAAGTTTGGAACCACCAAGACTCTTCCTAGAGCTGGCCGCCTGGGCCACACTGAGCAGTTAGGGGAGAAGGGCCTTGGACAGGGAGGTGACGAAGAACCTGATGGTCACTCTGACAGAGCTCCAGAGTTCCTCTGTGGAGATGGGAGAACCATCCAGAAGGACAACCATATCTGCAGCACTCCACCAATCAGGCCTTTATGGTAGAGTGGCCAGGCGGGAGCCACTCCTCAGTAAAAGGCACATGACGGCCCACTTTGAGTTTGGCAAAAGGCACCTAAGACTCTCAGACCATGAGAAGCAAGATTCTCTGGTCTGATGAAACCAAGATTGAACTCTTTGGCCTGAAAGCCAAGCGTCACGTCTGGAGGAAACCTGGCACCATCCCTACAGTAAAGCATGGTGGTGGCAGCATCATGCTGTAGGGATGTTTTTCAGCGGCAGGGACTGGGAGACTAGTCAGGATCGAGGCAAAGATGAACGGAGCAAATTACAGAGAGATCCTTGATGAAAACCTGCACCAGAGTGCTCAGGACCACAGACTGGGGCAAAGGTTAACCTTCCAACAGGACAACGACCATAAGAACACATCCAAGACAATGCAGAGTGGCTTTGAGACAAGTCCTTAAGTGGCCCAACCAGAACCCGATCGAACATCTATGAAGCTCCCCATCCAACCTGAAAGAGCTTGAGAGCATCATACCCAAGAAGACTCAAGGCTGTAATCACTGCCAAAGGTGCTTCAACAAAGTACTGCGTAAAGGATCTGAATACTTGTGTGATATTTACGTTAAAAAAATATATATGTTTTTTGCTTCGTCATTATGGGGTATTGTGTGTAGATTGAAGAAGGAAAAAAAACGATTTAACACATTTTAGAATAAAGCTGTAACGTAACAAAATGTGGAGAAAGTCAAGGGGTCTGAATACTTCCCGAAGGCGCTGTTCTAAATATATTGTGGGTAATATGCATGAGTGCATGTTGCATCTATTATTGTCAACATTCAAGCTGACAGTTGATTTGTGTTCTTTGTGATTCACGCGTTTATTTTCTCCCTCCCTCACATCCTCTCTCCTACATCTCTCCCTCCTTCCTACCCCCACACACACACACACCCCCCCCACACACACCCCCACCCCTTCCCTCCCATCCAGGCATGTAACCCTAAGTACCCAGACTACGACAAGACAGGCTCCATCTGCGTCAGCGAGCACATCAACAACACGCTGACAGGCTACCGCTGGCTCGTCGGTGCCCCTGCTGGCCCGGATAGGGTCACTGCACCCATGAGAGAAGTGGACTTTGATACCTTATTCACCTCCTCCAAGATGATCACCCTGGACTCTGTCTACTTCCAGGTGGGAACCAACAAATTAATGTTCTTCAGTTAATCTTAATCACTGAACTATACTGACTGAGGCAAGATTCAATTTCAGTTGTTTTGTTGTTTTGTTTTATCTCAGGTGGGTTATAGTATAGAGCAGTGCATTGGACAGCCGACAATGTGCCATTTAAAGGGAGGCTGAACTGACTGAGTCCACCACGTTTTCCTCCTTATTAAGAAATGTGACTGGAGAGATGAGATTTGTGACTTGGTGGCGTGCTTTGATGTGGGTGTCTCTTGTGTGTGTTTTTTTCGCACGTAGGAAACTTTTGTAAACACTGGCAAAAAAAAAGCAAACACAGTTACAGTCACTCACCCGTCTAAGGTATCTTGAAAACAGTCAAACCAACTCTGCTAGGGTGAGTGAAAATAGTGAGGTATTCTCTCATTTGTGTCTGGAAGAAGCTAGCAAGCTAGACAACTATCATCAATTAGCTTCAGCCTGTGTGCGACCATGGCAAAGTTAGTTCGCTGTTGAATAGATATATGGGGCTAGTTAGGGACTGTCAATAAATTACACAATGTACATGGACAATATTCTTTTAGTTGCACACCTTTTACTTTTTTATTAAAGGTTTTCAACATTTGTATATCGATTTTTCACAGTTTATAATTGGTTTAAGGCTTTCAAGTCATTGAAATTCGGGAACTATTGAAATTTGAAAATATTGTCCCTTAATACATTGTGTTATTTATTGACGGTCCTTAAGTAGCCCTATAGAGATATCCAACATCAAACTAAATTTACCACGTTCAGTGTGCATTCCGAGAGAGAATTAAGAACAAACACCCAGACCATTAGTCTACCTAAAACCAAAACCTAAAACCCATATATAAAAGGAAATCAGAGACGTCATCGATTCCTTAAACCTCCAACATTCTTGTTTTGTAAAATACCGACGTTAAAGTTCTCTCATTCCTATTTACACTACCAGGGCGGCAGGTAGCCTAGCGGTTAGAGCGGGCGAGCCAGCAGCAGGAGGGTTGCCAGTTTCAATCCTGGGTCCGACGGAGAAAAATATGTCAGGAAGTGAGCTGACTGGTAATGCTAGTGCTAGGTGATATGTACAAAAATCCCATATCATAAATTCACTAAATTGTCATGATAACAATACAATACGTTTAAGTGTATAACAGTAATGTGCACAAAACAAAATACCTTTAAAACTACCACTACTACTTACAGTGTTGTAGCTTTCAATTTTCCCATTATCAATAGCCCACGTTAGCAGACTTAATTCATTTCAAACTTTACATTGTCTCAACTAAAGGCTGCTTATTGCTAATATCGATATCAGTAAAATGTCCTCGATAAATGGTCAGTGACGATCATTTTCAGTTCAGCGTCCTAGCTCTACTAGATGCCATTGCCCGCCATTGTGCTCTTATGCAAAACACTTACATGAATGCTTGAGTTGACTATCATGATGTGATTAGGCTTGAGCAGTAACCACATTTTCATATCGTCATATCATCCTTTTCTCATCCCGGGATTTACGGTATTACCGGTTAAGAACTAAAAAAATAAAACTGCAAAAATGCCCATTGGGCGTCTATTACCAGAATGCTATTTAAATTAGCACAAGTAATAGCACATTTCCATGGAGGCTGCTAGCTAAATATTCTAACGAGTGCAAACCAATTTTATTTTTTTATCGCAAAGACAGGCAATCCATCTCATAAAGTTATACATATATAGGTTGAAGCTACCGAAGGTCATTTTTGGCGAGTTTGGACATTTACAAACGAATGTGAACGAGAGACATTGTGTAAATGAACAGTACTGTCTCTGGAGTAGCATGTCTACACCCTGTGTCTGTGTGGAGTCTGGAGTCTGAAGGAAGAACAGTACTGGCTCTGGAGCAGCATGTCAACACCCTGTGTCTGTGTGGAGTCTGGAGTCTGAATGAAGAACAGTACTGTCTCTGGAGCAGCATGTCTACACCCTGTGTCTGTGTGGAGTCTGGAGTCTGAATGAAGAACAGTACTGTCTCTGGAGCAGCATGTCAACACCCTGTGTCTGTGTGGAGTTTGAAGTCTGAAGGAAGAACAGTACTGTCTCTGGAGTAGCATGTCTACACCCTGTGTCTGTGTGGAGTCTGAATGAAGAACAGTGCTGGCTCTGGCAGCATGTCTACACCCTGTGTCTGTGTGGAATCTGGAGTCTGAATAAAGAACAGTACTGTCTCTGGAGTAGCATGTCTACACCCTGTGTCTGTGTGGAGTCTGGAGTCGCTAGGGCAAAAGGCCTGCCTGCTCTGCTTGGAGAAGAGGGGGGAGGAGCAGACGAGGGGGGAGGAGCAGATGGGCTAAGAACGGAGAGGATAACAAAACACAAGGAAATCAAGATGGCAGTAGCAGCTGTACATATAACTCATCCAAGTGGCATTGCCTTTTCAAACACGGCAGAAAGCTAACACAATAGTATGCCCCATTACCTTAATTCAGCCACTTAGATAAATAGCAAGTGATATTTAGGAGTCACGTTTAACAAAGAAAGAAAATATAAAATATATTGCTGCTTTCAACGCAGATCTAAGATGCTTCGTAATTTCTGCTCGGCATCAGACTCGTGTTATGCTTTAGTTGCACTTCTGCACTTGCATGAGAATTCTCGAACGGGCATTCTGTCAGCGGACAGCGCTCGAACTGATGTGTAGCTACTTTTCTTATGTACTTTTCTCAGTGTAGCCAGCCTACCTTTCCCCCGGGAAAATGCAAGATTCATTTATGAAAAAACATTAGGAAATGTAGCTGGCTATATTCTTTCTATGATAAACAGAAATATGATGGCCATGGATAGTTTTTGCTTTTTCATTGTAAGCTCATTGCTTGTGTGGCTGCCAGCCAAATAGCATTGCACTTCTGTTGTTGTCTGATGGAAATGAAGCTATTTTCTGCCGAATGTGTTGCACTAATATATTTTCTGTAAAGGAAAACTACAGTTGCACGTCCCTGATCACTCTGTTGAAGAAAAAACCAAAAACACTTGAATTTCAATATAAAAGACGACCCCTGTCAATACACAGCTGAACCTGCTCCCGCTTTCACCAGTTGGACTAATTATAAACAAACACGTGTCTGGCTCCACTGTTCTGGGGAACTACGGTAAGCTTCAAACTGTAAAATAATGTGACAGGTAAATGAAGGGTGCAATCTGCTTTATCTCCTAACGTATTGCACAAGTTGACCTGTAGGTATTTAATTAAAAAGTAGCTGAACATTTTTAAATGTATAGAAAAATAAATAGTTAATGTTATTGACGGTATTGAAAAACCATCCCGTGGCTATTTCCAAATTCCCCAGTATACGGTATACCGCCCAAGCCTAGATGTGATGGAGTTAACTGTATTGATGTGATGGAGTTGACTGTACTGATGTGATGGAGTTGACTGTACTGATATGATGGAGTTGACTGTACTGATATGATGGAGTTGACTGTACTAATGTGATTGAGTTGACTGTACTGATGTGATGGAGTTGACTGTCCTGATGTGATTGAGTTGACTGTAGTGGTGTGATGGAGTTGACTGTACTGATGTGATGGAGTTGACTGTACTGATGAGATGGAGTTGACTGTATTGATGTGATGGAGTTGACTGTACTGATGCGATGGAGTTGACTGTTCTGATGCGATAGAGTTGACTGTACTGATGTGATGGAGTTGACTGTATTGATGTGATGAAGTTGACTGTACTAATGAGATTGAGTTGACTGTACTGATGTGATGGAGTTGACTGTACTGATATGATGGAGTTGACTGTACTAATGTGATTGAGTTGACTGTACTGATGTGATTGAGTTGACTGTACTGATGTGATTGAGTTGACTGTACTGATGTGATTGAGTTGACTGTACTGATGTAATTGAGTTGACTGTACTGATGTGATTGAGTTGACTGTACTGATGTGATGGAGTTGACTGTACTGATGTAATTGAGTTGACTGTACTGACTGATAATGTGTCTGTCTCTCCAGGCCGGCTCCAGGGTGCAGTGTGCTGCCAGGGCCGTCAACTCTAACAAAGACGAGGGACTGGAGCTCAGCAGTCCCATAGCTACTGTTAGTCTGGAGGAGGGTGAGGAGACCAATCAATCAGACTATGATTATACAATAATCTATATTTAAATGAGGACTGGAGCTCAGCAGTCCCATAGCTACTGTTAGTCTGGAGGAGGGTGAGGAGACCAATCAATCAGACTATGATTATACAATAATCTATATTTAAATGAGGACTGGAGCTCAGCAGTCCCATAGCTACTGTTAGTCTGGAGGAGGGTGAGGAGACCAATCAATCAATCAGACTATGATTATACAATAATCTATATTTAAATGAGGACTGGAGCTCAGCAGTCCCCATAGCTACTGTTGGTCTGGAGGAGGGTGAGGAGACCAATCAGACTATGATTATACAATAATCTATATTTAAATGAGGACTGGGGCTCAGCAGTCCCCATAGCTACTGTTAGTCTGGAGGAGGGTGAGGAGACCAATCAATCAATCAGACTATGATTATACAATAATCTATATTTAAATGAGGACTGGAGCTCAGCAGTCCCCATAGCTACTGTTGGAGGAGGGAGAGGAGACCAATCAATCAATCAGACTATGATTATACAATAATCTATATTTAAATGAGGACTGGGGCTCAGCAGTCCCCATAGCTACTGTTGGAGGAGGGAGAGGAGACCAATCAATCAATCAGACTATGATTATACAATAATCTATATTTAAATGAGGACTGGGGCTCAGCAGTCTCATAGCTACTGTTGGAGGAGGGAGAGACCAATCAATCAATCACATTTTATTTGTCACATGTCTCATAAGCAACACGTGTAGACTAAACAGTGAAATGCTTCCTTATGGGTCATTTTAAAGATAAGTTAAAGATAATTGTAAAACATTTTCGAAATAGTAACACAAGGAATGAATACACAGTGAATAAAGAATAACGAGTAAAAAATAACATGGCAAATACAGGGAGTACCAGTACCGAGTCGATGTGCAGGGGTAGGAGGAAATTGAGGTAGCTATGTACATATAGGTAGGGATAAAGTGACTAGGCAACAGGATGGATATTAGTGTACCCAGCTCCACGATGGGGAAAGAGGAGGCTTAGTCCCCTCAGTTCAAACTTGTGCCCCCTCAGTTTTAGTTATGTCCCTATATAAAAATAGCAAAAAAAGTTCAAATGATTGAGTCACAGATTAGTGCCCAAAAATTATCTGTATCTGCGCTGTGCCAGCACAATGGACCGTGCGCGCTGCTGTGTGAAGGGAGGCTATGGAAAGCAACTAGGGCAGTTAGGTATGACTACTTTGGGTTTCCATAAAAAGCGGGGAAAAAACGCTTCTCATATCTGTGGTAAGTGAATAACATGATATGCCTCCGCCTGTAATATTTGATTTGGATTTATCAGTCGGACCCAGTCCTGTGGAGAGCTCTGCAGGAGTGTCTGCCCTATGATGGGGAGTGTGTGAGGGTTTTCATCACAACATTGACTGACACTGAATTGATTATGGCCGAGCTCTCTCTGGGGCCTGGAGAGGAAAGGGTGTGCTCTGACCATTTCCCTGGGCTTGGAGAGAAAATGACTGCACCGATAAAAAAAAATCTTGGTGTGGCACGAAAGTTGTCACTGTTTGGGGGGTCTGGAGACAACCCCAGTGTCCACTGTGCATCGTTGGGAGAGAATGCTCCCTTACCTGCTTCAATAAAGCCCCATGTGGGGCCCTCCAATTCCTGCTCTATTTGGCATGCCTTCTCAAACAGCTACAACTGCATATGCATTCACACATCAAGTCTTCTCTTGAGTTGGGCTCAGGGATGGAACAACTGTTGAACGTGCGTGTGCGTGTGCGTGTGCGCGTGCGCGTGTGCGTGTGCGTGTGCGTGTGCGTGTGTGTGTGTGTGTGTGTGTGTGTGTTGTAGGGTGTGTGTGTGTGTGTGTGTGTGTGTGTGTGTGTGTGTGTGTGTGTGTGTGTGTGTGTGTGTGTGTGTGTGTGTGTGTGTGTGTGTGTGTGTGTGTGTTTTGTAGGGTGGGTGTAGGTCGGGCGGTCTATGGGTGGAAGTGAGAGCGGGGAGAGGTCTTTGTGTGGGAGAGGTGGGGTGAATGCATGTATGCATCCCACTTGTGTTGCTATGGGGTCTGTTGCTATGGGGTGATGATGTTAAGGGACACTATAGGATGGAATCACAAGCTGTAATGTAAAACGGGGATATACTTTCTCCCGTGGGCAAAGAAACTCAAAAGGGGGTGATGATATTAATTAACAATAACTTAGATCAGAATGTGCAAATTGTCCAAACAGATCCATTTAAATATGCTATTGGACCACAAACAGATTTGGCTAGTTAATCTATAAGGTCCAAATATACAGTATATTAGACATCAAAACTGGATGGTTTTCCAGCGATAGATGGGAGGGGTTGAGGGTAGCTGAAGGGTGGAACTAAAAACAAATATAAGAAAATATGAATTATGTAAATTATAAATTGGGTGGTTCGAGCCCTGAATGCCGATTGGCTGTAAGCTGTGATATATCAGACAGTATACCACCGGTATGACCCGAAAAAATATTTGTGTTGCTCTAATTACGTTGGTAACCAGTTACTAATAGCAATAAGACACCTCGAGTGTTTGTGGCATATTTCCAATATAGCACGGCTAAGGGCTGTATCAAGGGCGCTCTGCGTTGCGCTGTGCATAAGAACAGCGCTTAGCCGTGGTATATTGACCATATACCACACAACCCTCTGACCTTATTTCTTAAATATATATTTTCTGACATATGTATATAGTATGTATGAGCTGGACGTAGAAGACAAAGTGTTGTTGTCCGTTAGTTTACTCCAATTAGTGGAGGGGTGGTAGGGTTAGGGGGGGAAAAGTAAAGAAGAAAAATACAAATTCTGAAAAATATATGTGGGGAATCGGAAATGATGCAGACAATTACATCACTAGAACCCACAATCTATCTGTTGCTATAGCTGATCAAAAAAAAAATTATAAATACTTAAATTAAAATAAAAAGGCCCATGAGGGGAAGCTTGTGAGCCCCAGTCCTCAGAAGGTTAGTGGAAAGTTTTTAGGGCCAGGCCCTAAAGGTTAGTGGATAGTGTTTATTGCCAGGCCCTAAAGGTTAGTGGATAGTGTTTAGGGCCAGGCCCTAAAGGTTAGTGGATAGTGTTTAGGGCCAGGCCCTAAAGGTTAGTGGAAAGTGTTTAGGCCAGGCCCTAAAGGTTAGTGGAAAGTGTTTATTGCCAGGCCCTAAAGGTTAGTGGATAGTGTTTATGGCCAGGCCCTAAAGGTTAGTGGATAGTGTTTAGGGCCAGGCCCTAAAGGTTAGTGGATAGTGTTTATTGCCAGGCCCTAAAGGTTAGTGGATAGTGTTTAGGGCCAGGCCCTAAAGGTTAGTGGATAGTGTTTATGGCCAGGCCCTAAAGGTTAGTGGATAGTGTTTAGGGCCAGGCCCTAAAGGTTAGTGGATAGTGTTTATTGCCAGGCCCTAAAGGTTAGTGGATAGTGTTTAGGGCCAGGCCCTAAAGGTTAGTGGATAGTGTTTAGGGCCAGGCCCTAAAGGTTAGTGGAAAGTGTTTAGGGCCAGGCCCTAAAGGTTAGTGGAAAGTGTTTATTGCCAGGCCCTAAAGGTTAGTGGATAGTGTTTATGGCCAGGCCCTAAAGGTTAGTGGATAGTGTTTAGGGCCAGGCCCTAAAGGTTAGTGGATAGTGTTTATTGCCAGGCCCTAAAGGTTAGTGGAAAGTGTTTAGGGCCAGGCCCTAAAGGTTAGTGGATAGTGTTTAGGGCCCTAAAGGTTAGTGGATAGTGTTTAGGGACAGGCCCTAAAGGTTAGTGAATAGTGTTTAGGGACAGGCCCTAAAGGTTAGTGGATAGTGTATAGGGACAGGCCCTAAAGGTTAGTGGATAGTGTTTAGGGACAGGCCCTAAAGGTTAGTGGATAGTGTATAGGGACAGGCCCTAAAGGTTAGTGGATAGTGTATAGGGACAGGCCCTAAAGGTTAGTGGATAGTGTTTAGGGCCCTAAAGGTTAGTGGATAGTGTTTAGGGACAGGCCCTAAAGGTTAGTGAATAGTGTTTAGGGACAGGCCCTAAAGGTTAGTGGATAGTGTATAGGGACAGGCCCTAAAGGTTAGTGGATAGTGTTTAGGGACAGGCCCTAAAGGTTAGTGAATAGTGTTTAGGGACAGGCCCTAAAGGTTAGTGGATAGTGTATAGAGACAGGCCCTAAAGGTTAGTGGATAGTGTTTAGGGACAGGCCCTAAAGTGTACATCTGCCTCGGGCCAACTCCTGTGATGCTCCTTTATTTGCTCTGCCAGTCGGCATTAACCAAATGGACACCAATATGTACCATGTACCCAGTGTTAGTTTGGAATGTGCCATTCTGCCTTGCTGTCACATGTCTATTAGTTTGGGTAGTGTGTGTATTTAAGAGTGGCGGGTAGGTATACTGAAAGTAAAGGGAGATACCCATAAGGTGTGTATTTAAGAGGGGCCGGGTAGGTATACTGAAAGTAAAGGGAGATACCCAGAACGATTTCAGTTTAAGGGAAAATGACCAGTGCTATGTCCTCACCATGTTTATGAGGTCACTGGTAATGTTTGAGGAACGTGTCTCAAGCATCATTTAAAATGTGGAGATCAGAATAAGGGGACGGGGTATGTGGCATAGAGGTGCTGTAGTCATGGGTCCTGGGCTATGTGGCATAGAGGTGCTGTAGTCATGGGTCATGGGCTATGTGGCATAGAGGTGCTGTAGTCATGGCTCTCTCCACTACTTGTTTCATTGTGTCAAGTGGTATCAATGCACCGTGAAATATACACTACCGGTCCAAAGGTTTGGCCACACCTACTCATTCGGCAGGGTAGGCTAGTGGTTAGAGCATTGGGCTCTCTAATAACCAAAAAGTTGCAAGTTCAAATCCCCCGAGCTGACAAGGTACAAATCTGTTGTTCTGCCCCTGAACGAGGCAGTTAACCCACTGTTTCTAGGCGTTCATTGAAAATAAGAATGTGTTCTTAAACTGACTTGCCTAGTAAAATAAAGGTAAAATTCCAGGGTTTTTCTTTATTTTTTTTATTATGTTCTACATTGTACTCAAGGGGAAGCTGTATCTGAGCCCGGTAGAACCCTGTGCTTTATTTATTAAGACTGACGAGAGGCTTTTTCTTTTGAATACGGACATTTTGAAGTCAGAACTTTTGTGTATATATTTATAAATACCACTGTCATCTTTGAAGCACCGGCGCTGTGTAAATAATTCCAACGCTCATTTGCATCTCTACCTGCCTGGCCTCCCGCTGAATCTTTGTCCTTACGACTGCTAGCAGACCCCTATTTTAGCTGAGATATGCTACAGCTTTCACACCAACGTGTCAATTCAAAAGCACTCAATGCATTCAAACGTTATGTTTATTGTGGTATAGCGTGATAGAAGCTGATTTCTATGTAATTGCAATGCAAGAACCCCACTTTATCCTGGTTTTTATAATAGACTGTAGCAGCAACTTATGTGGTTAGTGTGTGAGTGTGTGTCAATCAATCAATCAATCAATCAAATTGTAGTCCTTCACCTTTTCTATATAGTTTGTATAGAACTTGGTACCTTAGGCCTATACCCTCACTATGTCACCCTACACTAGTTTTATGTAATAAAGAGTTTTCTTAAAAATAATGTTTTCCTGTCTCTGTGTAGGTATGTGCCAGCCTCGTCAGGTGGGCACGGTGGGAGCTGAGCCCTTCTCTGCCAAGCTACGCTACACCGGAGCAGAGGACCCACACCACCCCAACCTCCTTAAACTCACTGTTGCCATGCCACACATCGACGGTAAGACCACGCGCACACACACACACGCTCGCTTGCACACGCACAAACACATGTGCACACGCTACACTCACACAAATGCGTGCACACACACACACAGACATACAAGATAAAAACAGTAACCATAAACTCTACCTCCCTCCCTCTCTCTCTCTCTCTCTCTCTCTCTCTCTCTCTCTCTCTCTCTCTGTCTCTCTCTCTCACTCTGTCTGTCTCTCTCTCTCTCTCTCTCTCTCTCTCTCTCTCTCTCTGTCTCTCTCTCTGTCTGTGTGTCTCTCTCTCTCTTTATCTCTCTCTCCCTGCCCCTCCCTCTGTCTCTCTCTTTCAGGCATGCTACCGGTCATCTCAACCCGTCCTCTGTCTAACATGGAGCTCACCCTCAGCCCTGACGGTACTCACGTTGGCAACCACCGCTGCTCCAACCTGCTAGACTACAGCGAGGTCACCACAGGTCACGGGTTTATCACCGAAGCGGCGAGGAACGCGGAGAGCGTGGGCGACACCTCCCCCTACCAGTATAGCACCCCAATGCGGGGGGACAACACATTGCGTTTCTATAACAACCTCAACCTAGAGGCCTGTCTATGGGTGTTCACCAGCTACTACAACGTGTCTGAACTACTCACCGACTGTGGAGGGACCATCGGGACAGACGGACAGGTGAGAGGGGGGGTTGTGTGTGTGTGTGTGTGTTTATGTACATGAACGTTCCGTTGTTAGTGAGTGTATGTCTGAGTTTGTTCCAGCTGTGTATGTCTATGCCTGTGTCTCTGTGTGGGTTCACCTGTATGTAGTGTTACTGTCCCTCTCAGTGCTCCAGTTACACAGACTGCTGTTATTGCTGTGGGTCCTGGAGGAGTCTGACCCCTCTCTCTCTCTGTCTCTCTCTCAATTCAATTCAAGGGAAACATACTTGTACATTGCCAAAGCAAGTGAAATAGATCATCAACAAAAGTCTCTCTCTGGCTCTCCTGTCCTGCTGCTCCTTTGTCTTCACTCAGCCTTTGATCTCTAGGCCACTGGAACATGTGTGTGTGTGTGGAAAGGATCTAATATCCGATAACAACATCCACTAACACAGCAGGAGAATTCTGACCTCTGCTCTCTATAAAAAGTGAGACAACGCTGTTGTTCATCTGAAGTCGTAACGATGTGCGCTGAGAGTCGGCAAGCAAGTTCAGGGAGTGAGTGTTTTTAATAAATAAACGGAACATAATACAAAACATGAAACTCAAACAGCACACAGACATGAAACAGGAACAATAACGCCTGGTGGAAGGAACCAAAGGGAGTGACGTACATAGGGAAGGTAATCAGGGAGGTGGTGGAGTCCAGGTGAGTCTGATGATGCGCAGGTCTGCGTAACGATGGTGACAGGTGTGCGCCATAACGAGCAGCCTGGTGACCTAGAGGCCGGAGAGGGAGCCACACGTGACAGAAGTGCTTCTACTGATTGGAATGATTGAAAATTACACTTTTGGTTTGTTCAACATGTTATAAGAAAATTGTGTCTGAAATCAAATAACAAATTTGACAGATCGATGTGATTTTTTTATTTTATTGAACGAAGGCTTCTGCAACAACACAACCTGCATTTTGGAAAACGGTGGGGGCAATGTAGCGGCATCAGCCTATCAGAAGAGTTGGAGGCGTGGCTTATTGGGAGCGTGGCTTAACGGTTTATATTTCTGCCCACCCGTCAAAGTGAATGTCATTTCCTGTTAAGTGTAGTTATCATTTAGCTCAAAGCTTGTACACAGCAACCTTTTAGTATTTGCAGAAGTGTAACTGAAAACGCTGTTGTTCGTTTGAAGTGCTTGTACTGATTGGTGTAGCTGGTCGTTTACTTTTTACATATTAAATTTGTCTGAGCTCAAATAATGTTCAATTGAATTGGACCTTTCTACATTCCTTTCAACACGTCAAGAACATGCCACATTGCATAGCGATGGAGATGTGTATAGCAGCAAGCAGCCTATCAGAATAGGGATTGTGGCTTATTTAGGTAGTGGCTTTCAAGTTAATTATTTTTGAAGAAATCAACATTTGGTTACATAAATGTGAAAGTCTTATGTAAAGATCAGTTTGGAGTCATTATTTCATGTAATTTCATGCTGGAGACATTAAAAGGCCACAAAAAAAGGTGCAGTTTTGTCACACAACAAAATGCCACAGATGTCTCAAGTATTTGCATGTTGACTGTAGCAATGTCCACCAGAGCTGTTGCCAGAGAATTTAATGTTAATTTCTCTACCATAAGACGCTTCCAACGTTGTTTTAGAGAATTTGGCAGTACGTACAACTGGCCTCACAACCGCAGAACATGTGTAATCACTCCAGCCCAGGACCTCCACATCCAGCTTCTTCACCTGTGGCATCGTCTGAGACCAGCCACCCGGACAGCTGATGAAACTGTGGTTTGCACAACCAAAGAATTTCAGCACAAACGGTCAGAAACCGTCTCAGCGAAGCTCATGTAGCCAAATGTGGACTTCTTCACAATGTAAGCCTTAACCAGGGTTCTAAGTATCATATGAAAGCATTAGTGCAGATTCAGGGCAGGCAGTGGATAGGTGAAAGTGTGCATGGTGAATACAACAGGGTCTTGACCTGTCTGCAGTTCGGCGTCGTAACCGACATCAGTGGGTAAATGGTCACTGTGATGAGATCCTGAGGCCCATTGTCGTGCCATTCATTCGCCGCCATCACCTCATGTTTCAGCATGGTAATGCACGGTCCCATGTGACAAGGATCTGGGACACAATTCCTGGAAGCTGAAAATGTTCCTTCCATGGCCTGAATACTCACCAGACATGTCACCCATTGACCATTTTGGGGATGCTTTGTATCAAGGTGTACGACAGCGTGTTTCAGTTCCCGCCAATATCCAGCAACTTCACACAGCCAATGAAGAGGAGTGGGGACAACACTCCACAGGCCACAATCAACAGCCTGATCAAGGAGATGTCACTGATCTGGGTTCCCAGATCCTAAAAATGTTCTACAGCGGCACCATCGAGAGCATCCTGACAGGTTGCATCACTGCCTGCTATGGCAACTGCTCGGCATCTGACCGTAAGAGGGTAGTGCGTACGACCCAGTACATCACTGGGGCCAAGCTTCCTGCCATCCAGGACCTATATACTAGGTGGTGTCAGAGGAAAGCCCAAAAAATTGTCAGACTCCAGTCACCCAAGTCATATACTGTTCTCTCTGCTACTGCACAGCAAGCGGTACCGGAGCGCCAAGTCTAGGACCAAAAGGCTCCTTAACAGCTTCTACCCCCAAGCCATAAGCCTGCTGAACAATGAATCAAATGGCTACCTGGACTATTTACCAACACCTCCCCCCTTTGTTTTTACACTGCTGCTACTCCCTGTTTATTATCTATGCATAGTCACTTTACAAATTACTAACCTGTACCCCCGCATGTTGACTCGGTACCGGTGACCCCTGTATATAGCCTCGTTATTGTTATGAAATTTTCTAGTGTTACTTTTGGATTTTATATACGTTTTTTACTTCAGTTTATTTAGTAAATATTTTCTTAACTCTATTTCTTGAACTGCATTTTTGATTAAGGGCTTGTAAGTAATCATTCCACTGTAATGTCTACACCTGTTGTATTCGGCACATGTGACAAATCCAATTTGATTTGATATCTGTATTCAAATCAAATCAAATCAAATCAAATCAAATTTTATTTGTCACATACACATGGTTAGCAGATGTTAATGCGAGTGTAGCGAAATGCTTGTGCTTCTAGTTCCGACCATGCAGTAGTATCTAACAAGTAATCTAACAAATTCACAACAACTACCTTATACACACAAGAGTAAAGGAATGAATACGAGTATGTACATATAAATATATGGATGAGCGATAGCTGACCGGCATAGGCAAGATGCAGTAGATGGTATGGAGTACAGTATATACACATATATATGAGATGAGTAATGTAGGATATGTAAACATTATATAAATGGCATTGTTTAAAGTGGCTAGTGATACATTATTTCATCCAATTATAATTATTAAAGTGGTTAGAGATTTGGGTCGATGACCGAACGGCATAGGCAAGATACAGTAGATGGTTTAGAGTACAGTGTATACATTTGATATGAGTATGTCGGATACGTAAACATTATATACAAAATTGTTTAAAGTGGCTAGTGATACATTTATTACATCCAATTCCTATGTATAAAGTGGCTAGAGATTTAAGTCAGTATGTTGGCAGCAGCCACTCAATGTTAGTGATGGCTGTTTAACAGTCCTGATGGCCTTGAGGTAGAAGCTGTTTTTCAGTCTCTCGGTCCCAGCTTTGATGCACCTGTACTGACCTCGCTTTCTGGATGATAGCGGGTGAACAGGCAGTGGCTCGGGTGGTTGTTGTCCTTGATGATCTTTTGGCCTTTCTGTGACATCGGGTGGTGTAGGTGTCCTGGAGGGCAGGTAGTTTAACCCCGTGATGTTGCCAGCAGTCCTCACTACCTCTGGAGAGCCTTACGGTTGTGGGCGGAGCAGTTGCGTACTCAGGCGGTGATACAGCCCGACAGGATGCTCTCGATTGTGCATCTGTAAAAGTTTGTGAGTGATTTTGGTGACAAGCCAAATTTCTTCAGCCTCCTGAGGTTGAAGAGCTGTTGCGCCTTCTTTACCACGCTGTCTGTGTGGGTGGACCAATTCAGTTTGTCCGTGATGTGTACGCCGAGGAACTTAAAAACTTCCACCTTCTCCACTACTGTCCCCTCGATGTGGATAGGGTGCTCCTCTCCTGTTTCCTGAAGTCCACGATCATCTCCTTTGTTTGTTGACATTGAGGAGAGGTTATTTTCCTGACACCACACTCGAGGGGCCCTCACCTCCTCTCTGTAGGCCGCCTCGCCGCTGTTGGTAATCAAGCCTACCACTGTAGTGCGTCGCCAGCAAACTTGATGATTGAGTTGGATGCGTGTTTGGCCACGCAGTCATGGGTAAACAGGGAGTACAGGAGAGGGCTGAGAACGCACTTTGTGGGGCCCCAGTGTTGAGGATCAGCGGGGTGGAGATGTTGTTTACCCTCACCACCTGGGACCGGCCCGTCAGGAAGTCCAGGACCCAGTTGCACAGGGCTGGCCGAGACCCAGGGTCTCGAGCTTAATGACGAGCTTGGAGGAACTATGGTGTTAAATGCTGAGCTGTAGTCGATGAACAGCATTCTTACATAAGTATTCCTCTTGTCCAGATGGGTTAGGGCAGTATGCAGTGTGATTGCGATTGCAAGTCGTCTGTGGACCTATTGGGACGGTAAGCAAATTGGAGTGGGTCCAGGGTGTCTGGCAGGATGGAGGTGATATGATCCTGACTAATCTCTCAAAGCACTTCATGATGACGGAAGTGAGTGCTGGGCGATAGTCATTTAGCTCAGTCACCTTAGCTTTCTTGGGAACAGGAACAATGGTGGCCCTCTTGAAGCATGTGGGAACAGCAGACTGGGATAGGGACTGATTGAATATGTCCAGAACACACCAGCCAGCTGGTCTGGCGCATGCTCTGAGGACACGGCCAGGGATGCCATCTGGGCCGCAGCTCTTGCAGGGTTAACACATTTAAATGTTTTTCTCACATTGGCTGCGGTGAAGGTGAGCCCGCAGGTTTTGGTAGCGGGCCGTGGTCGGTGGCACTGTATTGTCCTCAAAGCGAGCAAAGAAGTTGTTTAGTTTGTCTGGGAGCAGGACGTCATGGTCCGCGGACGGGGCTGGTTTTCTTTTTGTAGTCCGTGATTGACTGTAGACCCTGCCACATTCCTCTTGTGTCTGGAGCCATTGAATTGTGACTCTACTTTGTTCTCTATATTGACGCTTAGCTTGTTTGATTGCCTTGCGGAGGAGTAGCTGCACTGTTTGTATTCAGTCATGCCCGGTAGCCTTTACCTGGTTAAAAGCAGTGGTTCGCTTTCAGTTTTGCTTAATGCTGCCATCAATCCATGGTTTCTGGTTGGGGAAGGTTTTGATATTTGCTATGGGTACAACATCACCAATGCATTTGCTAATAAACTCGCCACCGAATCAGCGTATACATCAATGTTGTTGTCAGATGCTATCCGAACATATCCCAGTCCACGTGCTCAAGCAATCTTGCAGCATGGAATCAGATTGGTCGGACCAGCGTTGAACAGACCTGAGAACGGCGTTTCCTGTTTTAGTTTCTGTTTGTAGGCTGGGAGCAACAAAATGGAGTCATGGTCAGACTTGCCAAAGGAGGGCGGAGAATAGCCTCGGTATGCATCACGAAGTTGGAATAACAGTGGTCCAGGATTTTACCAGCCCGGGTGGCACATTCGATATGCTGGTAAAATTTCGAGCCTTGTTCTTTAAATTAGCCTTATTAAAATCCCCAGCCACAATAAATGCAGCCTCAGGATATGTGGTTTCCAGTTTACATAGAGTCCGATGAATTTCTTTCAGTGCCGTCGATGTATCAGCTTGAGGGGGATGTACACGGCTGTGATTATAATCAAGAGAATTCTCTTGGTAGATAATGCGGTCTGCATTTGATTGTAAGGAATTCTATGTCAGGTGAACAAAAGGACTTGAGTTCCTGTATGTTGTTATGATCACACCACGCCTCGTTAATCATAAGACACACACCCCGCCCTTCTTCTTACCAGAGAGATGTTTGTTTCTGTCGGGCGCGATGCGTGGAGAAACCAGGTGGCTGTACCGACTCTGATAACGTGGTCCTGAGTGAGCCATGTTTCCGTGAAGCAAAGAACGTTGCAGTCTCGAATGTCTCTCTGAAAGGCAACCCTCGATCGGATTTCGTCTACTTTGTTGTCAAGAGACTGTACATTGGCGATTAAAATACTCGGAGAGGTGCACGATGCGCCCGTCGACGTAGCTTGACCAAAAGACCGGCGCGTTTCTCTTCTCGGCGCCGCCGCTGTTTTGAGTAGCCACGTGCTATCCAGTCTGTTGTTGTGTTTGGGTTAACGAAGGAGAATCCTCTTTGGGAAAGTCGTATTCCTGGTCGTAATGTTGGTAAGTTGACGTTGCTCTTATATCCAATAGTTCCTCCCGGTTGTATGTAATAAAACTTAATATTTTCCGGGGTAACAATGTAAGAAGTAATACATAAAAAAACAAAATACTGCATGGTTTCCTGAGAACGTGAAGCGAGGCTGCCATCTCTGTCGGCGCCGGAAGAGGGAAGAGTCATGTATTCCCAGTCATGTGAAATCCATAGATTCGCGCCTAATGAATTTATTTAAATTAATTGATTTCTTTATGTGAACAGTAACTCATAAAAATAGAAAATAGAAAATAGAAAATAATTTGATTTGATATCTGTATTCCCAGTCATGTGAAATCCATAGATTCGCGCCTAATGAATTTATTTAAATTAATTGATTTCTTTATGTGAACAGTAACTCATAAAAATAGAAAATAGAAAATAGAAAATATTTGTTGCATGTTGCGATTATTTTTGTTCAGTGTAGTTCCAAAGTGAAAAATCTACAGCTCAAGAATACATTTTTTTTAAAGTATTTACAGGAAATATAAGATTTGGTTTCAATTTAATAATCTGTAACCCAGTTAAAGTAATATGGATAAGTAGTTCCAATGTGAAAAATCTACTTGGAGCAAGTGGGGTGTTTACGGGAAATGTGTTTATATTTCTAATTCATTAGGTTTAAAGCGCCCTAAACAAATTCACATAGAAGTGTGAGTTATAGATCTGTCATTCTCATTGAAAGCAAGTCTAAAAAGATGTAGGTGTGTTTTAAGTGCGCTATTTCAATGTTTCCCATTCTTAAGTTTTGTTTCATGCATCTTGTGCTTTCAGTTTTGTACACCAGCTTCAAACAGCTGAAAAAATACAATATTTTTAGTTGTTGAAAATATATTTCACAGCAGTGTAGATGGTACAATGATTCTCTACACTAGACTTGTTTGTTTTGACACATAAACTGAAATTAGGCGAACTATTAGAATTTTATCAACCAGGAAATGGCGGAGAGATTTCTGCATATTGCTCCTTTAAAAAGGTGTAAATTAAGTTCAGTGTTGTAAGAAATAGGTTGCACCAACAAGTAAATATAGGTTCGATAAAAATCTAATAAAACAGTTGTCATTGAATCTTATATTTGGTTTCAACAAATGTAATATTTCCCCTTGAGAGAACGTAACACACTCACTTTTTTTTACGTTGATCCAAAGACACATTTTTAACAGTGCAGAGCTGGTTCTATCGTTGTGTGTGCGTGTGCGTGTGCGTGTGTGTGTGTGCCCGTGCGTGTTTCCTACTCGTTAGTGAAAAGTAATATTCCAGCTGCGGTGTTCTCTGATTATAATTGACTATGCAAATGACCGAATGTGTGTGTTTCTCAAATGGCACTCCCTTTGGGCCACGGTCAAAAGTAGTGCACTATATAGGGAATAGTGTGCCACTTGGGACTTAACAAAGTGTATCATTAAAATCAGACAAAGAACATGTGTTAAGACTGATAATTCCATTGTTCATGGGATAAAATTAAACATTTGTAACATATATGCACCCAACATTGAAGATCCATTGTTTTTTCACCCTTAGAAAAAAAGGGCGTTAAGTAGAACCATACAGGGTTCTACGCTTTTGTCCCCATAGACCGAAGATTTTTATTTTTATTTTATAAAGTATACTTTTTCCACATTTTGTTATGTTACAGCCTCATCAATCTACACACAATACCCCATAATGACATCACAATACCCCATAATGACATCACAATACCCCATAATGACGAAGCAAAAACTGTTTTTTTGAAATTGTTACAAATGTATTAAATATAACAAACTTAAATATCACATTTACATAAGTATTCAGACCCTTTGCTCAGTACTTTGTTGAAGCACCTTTGGCAGTGATTACAGCCTCGAGTCTTCTTGGGTATGACGCTACAAGCTTAACACTTCTGTATTTGGGGAGTGTCTCCCATTCTTCTCTGCAGATCCTCTCAAGCTCTGTCAGATTGGATGGGGAGCGTCACTGTACTACTATTTTCAGGTCTCTCCAGAGATGTTCAATCGGGAACACGATATACCACAGATCACATTCTAAAATGGATTATTTCATTATTTTTAACAGAATTACAGAAACTGTGATGAGCTGTAGGATAGGAGCCATTTCTCTGTGGATGAGCTGTTAGATAGGAGCCATTTCTCTGTGGATGAGCTGTTAGATAGGAGCCATTTCTCTGTGGATGAGCTGTTAGATAGGAGCCATTTCTCTGTGGATGAGCTGTAGGATAGGAGCCATTTCTCTGTGGATGAACTGTTAGATAGGAGCCATTTCTCTGTGGATGAGCTGTAGGATAGGAGCCATTTCTCTGTGGATGAGCTGTAGGATAGGAGCCATTTCTCTGTGGATGAGCTGTAGGATAGGAGCCATTTCTCTGTGGATGAGCTGTAGGATAGGAGCCATTTATCTAACTGATCGTGCCGTAGTGGAATTATAAATTGAATTACAGTAATAGGAAGTAGGTGGGGTGTAAACACGTTTTTACTACAGAACGAGGAATTTGAGAGATCACTTGGACTTGGATTAACACTACTGTTTGTGTGTGTCCGCTCACATTGCCACCGTTTCAGTTTTTTAAAGGTCATTTTGGTTTTTGCTTGAGGGAGATAACTTGGAGAAGACTTAGAATTACACTATAAATACACAAGTATGTGGACACCCCTTCTTATTAGTGGATTCGGCTATTTCAGCCACACCTGTTGCTGACAGGTGTATAAAATCGAGCACACAGCCATGTTGGGCAAAATGTCAGAGAAGATGAGGTTGTATATTACTTCAGATATTTGGGCAAAATGTCAGAGAAGACAAGGGAAAAGGTAGACAAGTTTTTCATAGATTTATTTTCCCCTAAGGTTCCATAGGAGGGGTTTGTCACAGGATGATGTGTGTTGGCGATGTGACGAGTCAAAAGGAAACCACCTACATGCACTGTGGGAATGCCCGGATGTGCGCCCCCTATGGGACAAAGCCTTACAGTGCATGGGAGATGGCCTTGGATCCCAGGTACCTACTGTAGGTCACCAAGACTGTGTCTGCCGAGCGCTAGCGCCCCACTGCTCCCTAAGTAGTTTTAAGGCTCGTCCTGAAACATTGGAAGAGCTCTTATGAGCCAGTGTTCACGGAGTGGATGAGTATGTTGATAAAAACAATGTATGAAATCATGTTAGCAAAGAGGCTGGAGAAAAATAATAGAGACAAAAAAAGATACGAGAAAGATTGTGTGCACATAAAATAATATCATAGCCATGAAATAGCAGATCATTTCTCAGGAAAACATCTCCCTATGTATGTATGTGTTTTGTATTATTTTTTTGTTTGTTTAATATGTTGGTTGTTTTGTGTTTAAGATTAAAGAATGTAATAAATTGTCTATACCCATAAAAACAAATTCTCTCTCCTGATTGGTTCTAACCTTTTCCCCCCACTCTACAGGTGCTGAATCTTGTCCAATCGTACGTGACTCTGCGTGTTCCACTGCACGTGTCATACGTGTTCCACTCCCCGGTGGGTGTGGGGGGCTGGCAGCATTTTGACCTGCAGTCGGAGCTCCGCCTCACCTTTGTGTACGATACTGCTATACTGTGGAAGGACGGCATCGGGAGCCCACCGCAGGCTGAGTTACAGGGTGAGAGGAAACAGAGAGTGTGTGGGAGAGGGGGATCTGTGTGAGAGTGGGGGAGGAGGGAGTGCAGGAGGGAGCGAGGGGTGGAGGGAGGGAGGGAGGGAGGGAGGGAGGGAGGGAGGGAGGGAGGGAGGGAGGGAGGGAGGGAGGGAGGGAGGGAGGGAGGAGAGGAGCGAGTGGTGGAGGGAGGGAGGGCGTGAGGGAGGGAGGGGGTGAGGGAACGGGTGAGTGGGGGAGAGAGGAAATGAGACAAAGAGAGAAAGTAAAAGGGATAGATGATTATTATTCCAAAATCAAATAAAAACTACTTTGAATATTGATAGCAAATCTAACAGTGTGTTATTCTGCATTCTGCAGGTGCCCTGTACCCCACCAGTATGCGTATCAATGAGCAGGGTCATCTGGTGGTCAACTTCAAAACCAAGGCTCGCTTCAGAGGTCTGTTTGTAGAGGCCGACTCTGAAGGCAGGATCAAGAACACAGGTGACACACATACACACACACACACACACACACAACATACAATATATGCATGTCCATAATATTGTATCAGTCAGTCTATATAATAATATGTATCAGTCAGTCTATATAGTATAATATTATGTATTTGTTAGTCTTTATAATAAGATGTATCAGTCAATCTTTATAATAATATGTATCAGTCAGTCCATACAGTACAGTAATATGTATTAGTCAGTCTATATAATTAATATGTATCAGTTAGTCTATATAATTTTATGTACCAGTCAGTCCATACAGTATAATAATATTTATCAGTCAGTCCATACTCTATAATAATATGTATCAGTTAGTCTGTATAATAATATGTATCAGTCAATCTATATAACAATGTTTCAGTCAGTCTATACAGCATACTAATATGTATTATTCAGTCTATATAATAATATGTATCAGTCAGTCTATGTAATTGTCACGATTCTCTACTGAAGCGGACAGACCAAGACGCAGCTGTATGTAGCCAGAATACATGATTTTAATGATAATACAGGACAGAAACGAAAACAAAACAATAAAGCGAAGAAACAAGGCGTGAGCCCTGCGCTAAATGCTAAACTATACACAAGAGAACTAAACCTAACCACGACGGAAGAAACCTAACTAAACCTCAGGCAGTGAAACCTAACTAGACAAGAACCCGACTGAACATGATGAACCTGACATGAACATACAACCCACCAAACTAAGGTGCAATTCCCAAACATATAAATGGTTCCCAATTGAGACAACGAGACTCAGCTGCCTCTGGTGGGAGCCATTAACCCAACATAGAACTAGACACCATAGAACTGTGAAAACCCTAAACCAAAATGAACCCAAATGCTCTAGCCTGTAAACCCAGGCCTGGGCAAGTTACAGTACCCAAAGCGCGGACTCGGACGCGCCCCCAAGCATCTGTGGGGATCTAGGGTGGAGTTCCTTTTGTCCCAGGTGGGGGCTCCGGTGCTGGCCGTGCTGGTCTGATGTCACTTAACCGGAGGCCCTGGACCCTTTCTAGAACTCTGGTGCGTGGAGCAGAAGCTGGCCCTATCGGACTCGTGATGCTCACTGGAACTCTGGTGCGTGGAGCAGGAACTGGCAGTACTGGACTTGTGATGCTCACTGGAACTCTGGTGCGTGGAGCAGGAACTGGCAGTACTGGACTTGTGATGCTCACTGGAACTCTGGTGCGTGGAGCAGGAACTGGTCGTACTAGACTTGTGATGCTCACTGGAACACTGGTGCGTGGAGCAGGAACTGGTCGTACTGGACTTGTGATGCTCACTGGAACTCTGGTGCGTGGAGCAGGACCTGGCAGTACTGGACTCGTGATGCTCACTGGGACTCTGGTGCGTGGAGCAGGAACTGGCAGTACTGGACTCGTGATGCTCACTGGGACTCTGGTGCGTGGGCAGGAACTGGCAGTACTGGACTCGTGATGCTCACTGGGACTCTGGTGCGTGGAGCAGGAACTGGTCGTACTGGACTCGTGATGCTCACTGGAACTCTGGTGCGTGGAGCAGGAACTGGCAGTACTGGACTTGTGATGCTCACTGGAACTCTGTGCGTGGAGCAGGAACTGGCAGTACTGGACTCGTGCTGCTCACTGGAACTCTGGTGCGTGGAGCAGGAACTGGCAGTACTGGACTCGTGCTGCTCACTGGAACTCTGATGCGTGGAGCAGGAACAGGACGTGCTGGACTCTCAGAGCGCACGGGAGCTTGGTGCGCGGGCGGAACAGGACGCGTGCTGGACTCTCAGAAGCGCGGGGGCTGGGTGCAGCGGGCGGGACAGGACGTGCTGGACTCTCAGGCGCCTGCGAGGGAGCTGGAGTGCGCGGAGCCGGGACAGGGCGTGCTGGACTCTCTGAGCGCCGCAGGAGCTGGGTGCGCCGGAGGACAGGGACGTGCTGGACTCTCTGAGCGCACGCTGGAGCTGCGCGCGGGCCGGGACAGGGCGTGCTGACTCTCTGAGCGCACGAGGGAGCTGGGTGCCGGCAGGACAGAGACGTGCTGGACTCTCTGGCCGCGAGGGAGCTGGAGTCGCGGAGCCGGAGCAGGACGTGCTGGATCTCTGAGCGCAGGGAGCTGGCGCGGAGCAGGGACTGGGCGTGTAGAAACCACTACACGGACTGGGATCTTAGGAACACGGAACTGGAATCTTGGAGCGTGGAACAGGGATCTTGGAAGCGTGGAACAGGGATCTTGGAACGTGGAACAGGGATCTTGGGCGTGGAACAGGGATCTTGGAGCGTGGAACAGGGATCTTGGAGCGTGGAACAGGGATCTTGGAAGCGATGGAACCGGGATCTTGGAACGTGGAACCGGGACTGGACGCGTAGAAACCTCCACCCGGACCTGGGACCTGATCACGGAGCCGACGCTACCTCCAGCTAGCTCACTAACCCTGGCCTTACGGGTGAGTGGGCGAATCTCTCGGACTGGGCTGTGGATGCGTGCGGAGATTCTGCCCGTAGGACCACAGGATAGCTTGGTCCCAAAAGGCGCACTGGAGGCCTGGCTCGCAGAGCTGGCACCACTCTCCCAGGTAGCACACAGACCTCGGCCCGACCCCTGAGTGGCGCTGGGATCTCTCGCACTGGGCTGCGGACACGTACCGGAGACACCGCACACGGAACTGGAGCAGGATATCCGGGTCCCAGGAGACGTACCGGGGACTTAGTGCGCAGCGATGGCACCACTCTTTCTGGCTGCACCCTTATTTTCCCCCGACTGATGAGTGGAGCGGAATCACTCGCACCGGCCTCTGAATCCCTATAGGGAAACCGTGCGCAACACTGCATAGCACGGCCTCCCTTCTGCGACGCTCTCCCTACGCTCTCTCCATAAAGCACGAGGAGTTGGCTCAGGAGTCCCTCCTGAACCGGCCAACCCCTCGTGTGCCCCAAAAGTTTCTTGGGGCTGCCTTACGGGCTTCCGTGCCAGGCGAGTTCCAGCAACGAACTTTCTCTCTCCGGGGTCCAGACGCCATATAAGTCCCTCAGCTCCACGCTCAGTCCTCTCGCACACCTGCGCTGCTCCTTTTCCCAAGAGCTAAGCTCCGGGTCTCTCGCTGCTTGGTCTTTTGTTGGTGGGTTATTCTGTCACGATTATCTTCTGAGGGGACAGACCAAGACGCAGCGATGTAGCCAGAATACATGATTTATTCAAAGACGAGACGGAACAAAACAAGAAAACGAAGAACAAGACGTGAGCCCTAACGCTAAATGCTAAACTATACACAAAGAGAACTAAACCTAACCACGACGGAAGAAACCTAACTAAACCTCGAACGGCGAAACCTAACTAGACAAGAACCCGACTGAACATGATGAACCTGACATGAACATACAATAACCCACCAAACTAAGGTGCAATTCCCAAACATATAAATGGTTCCCAATTAGAGACAACGAGACTCAGCTGCCTCTGGTGGGAGCCATTAACAACATAGAACTAGACACCATAGAACTGTGAAAACCCCTAAACCAAAATGAACCCAAAATGCTCTAGCCTGTAAACCCAGGCCTGGGCGTTACAGTAATAATATGTATCAGTCAGTCTATATAATAGTATGTATTAATCAGTCTATGTAATAATATGTATCAGTCAGTCTATATAATATTATGTATCAGTTAGTCTTTATAATATTATGTACCAGTCAGTCTATACAGTATAATAATATGTATTAGTCAGTCCATATAATAATATGTACCAGTCAGTCTATATAACAATATGTTTCAGTCAGTCTATATAATAATATGTATCAGTCAGTCTATATAATAATATGTATCAGTCTATACAGTATACTAATATGCATCAGTCAGTCCATACAGTATAATAATATGTATTAGGCAGTCTATATAATAATATGTACCAGTCAGTCTTTATAATAATATGTATCAGTCAGTCCGTACAGTACACTAATATGTATTAGTCAGTCTATATAATTAATATGTATCAGTTAGTCTATATAATTGTATGGACCAGTCAGTCCATACAGTATAATAATATTTATCAGTCAGTCCATACTCTATAATAATCGGTATCAGTTAGTCTGTATAATAATATGTATCAGTCAATCTATAGAATAATATGTATCAGTCAATCTATATAATAATATATATCAGTCAGTCTATATAATAACATGTATCAGTCAGTCTATATAATAATATGTATCAGTCAGTCCATACAGTATAATAATATGTATCAGTCAGTCCATACAGTATAATAATATGTATCAGTCAGTCTATATAATAATATGTATCAGTCAGTCTATATAATAATATATACCAGTCAGTCTTTATAATAATATGTATCAGTCAGTCTATACATTATAATAATATATATTAGTCAGTCTATATAATTAATATGTATCAGTTAGTCTATATAATTGTATGTACCAGTCAGTCCATACAGTATAATAATATGTATCAGTCAGTCTATACTGTATAATAATATGTATCAGTCAGACTATATAATAATATGTATCAGTCAGTCTATATAATAATATGTATCAGTCATTCTATATTATAATATGTTTCAGTGTATATAATAATATATGTCAGTCCATACAGTATAATAATATTTATTAGTAGGTCTATGTAATAATATGTATCAGTCTATATAATATTATGTATCAGTCAGTCTTTATAAAAATGTGAATCTTTTAGTCCCCACTACTTTACTTATTCCCTTTCTATTTCCCCTCCTTCCCTACCCAGCATCCTTTCTGTCATCCATGGTGATGTGTGAAGACAACCCTGGCCTGACCTTTAACCTCAGCCTTGTGAGGAGTGGACCCACCTACAACCAGCCTGTCCAGCAGTGGACATTCACATCAGACTTTGCTGTGAGTATATACCCCAATCCCTAACCCTAGCCCAACCCTATTTTGACCCAGCCAGTTGGGTTGTTGGGAGTACCCACAACATGGGTTAATCAGTTATGTATTTCTTTACTCTCATGTTGGGATGACCTAGCCACCGGGTCTTTTTGAACGTAATCTTTACTTTATTTTCAGGAGGCGTGGCTTATCAGGGTCGTGGAATTTTTATTTTATTTTTATTTCACCTTTATTTAACCAGGTAAGCTAGTTGAGAACAAGTTCTCATTTGTAACTGTGACCTGGCCAAGATAAAGCAAAGCAGTTCGACACATACAACAACACAGAGTTACACATGGATTAAAACAAACATACAGTCAATAATACAGTAGAAAAAAAACGAATCTATATACAATGTGTGCAAATGAGGTAAGATAAGGAAGGTAAGGCGATAAATAGGCCATGGTGCCAAAGTAATTACAATATAGCATTTAAAAAATGGTAGATGTGCAGTAGATGAATGTGCAATGTAGAAAAACTGGGGTGCAAAGGAACAAGATAAATAAATAAATACAGTAGGGGATGAGGTAGTTGGTTGGGCTATTTACAGATGGGCTATATACAGGTGCAGGGGTCTGTGAGCTGCTCTGACAGCTGGTGCTTAAAGCTGGTGAGGGAGATAAGTGTCACCAGTTTCAGAGATTTTTGTAGTTCGTTCCAGTCATTGGCAGCAGAGAACTGGAAGGAGAGTCGGCCAAAAGAGGAATTGGCTTTGGGGGTGACCAGTGAGATATACCTGCTGGAGCGCGTGCTACGGGTTTGTGCTGCTATGGTGACCAGCGAGCTGAGATAAGGCGGGGCTTTACCTAGCAGGGACTTGTAGATGACCTGGAGCCAGTGGGTATGGCGACGAGTGTAAAGCAAGGGAAAGCCAACGAGAGTGTACAGGTCGCAGTGGTGGGTGGTATATGGGGCTTTGGTGACAAAACGGATGGCACTGTGATAGACTGCATCCAATTTGTTGAGTAGAGTATTGGAGGCTATTTTGTAAATGACATCACCGAAGTCAAGGATCTGTAGGATGGTCAGTTTTACGAGGGTATGTTTGGCAGCATGAGTGAAGGATGCTTTGTTGCGAAATAGTAAGCCAATTCTAGATTTAATTTTAGATTGGAGATGTTTGATGTGAGTCTGGAAGGAGAGTTTACAGTCTAACCAGACACCTAGATATTTGTAGTTGTCCACATAATCTAAGACAGAACCGTCCAGAGTAGTGATGCTGGACGGGCGGATATTTTTGCTAGATTTAAGCTGGATATTTTTGGCCACCCATGAGAGTAAATGTAATTCCTGTTCTTTGCGTTTAATTTAAATTCTGCGCATGTTTATTTTCCTTATTTTTTGTTGTTATAATATTACGATAATTTATTGCTTATTATAATAAGATATACCACCTTATTGTATCCTAACAATGGGATTTATAGGCTTTTAGGAATATCTTACATTTCTGTAAGCCTCATTGAAACCACAAAAATGTCAATGTACAAACTTAACATGTGTTAACTATACAACAGAACCGATGAAAAGGAATGACGTTTACTCTCTATAACCCACGCCCCTCCAAAACTAAGAATCCAGTCTTCTGATCTAACCCGCTGGGTCTTATCTCAATAACATCCCAGCAGTTGGGTCAACCAAACAACCAGATTTTTTTTATGAATATAGCCCTAACCCCTAACACTACCAGCCAGGAGCCCTAACCCATAACCCCTAACCCTAACCCCTAACCGTGCCAGCCTGTAGCCCTAACCCCTAACCCTACCCGCCAGTAGCCCTAACCCGTAACCCTACCAGCCAGTAGCCCTAACCCCTAACCCTACCATCCAGTAGACCTAACCCTACCAGCCAGTAGCCTTAACCCTACCAGCCAGTAGCCCTAACCCATAACCCTACCAGCCAGTAACCCTAACCTCTAACGCTACCAGCCTGTAGCCCTAACCCCTAACCCTACCAGCCAGGAGCCCTAACCCCTAACCCTACCAGCCAGTATCCTTAACCCCTAACCCTACCAGCCAGTAACCCTAACCCTACCAGCCAGTAGCCCTAACTCCTAACCCTACCAGCCAGTACCCCTAACCCTACCAGCCAGTAGCCCTAACCATACCAGCCAGTAGCCCTAACCCCTAACCCTACCAGCCAGTAGCAATAACCTCTAACACTACCAGCCTGTAGCCCTAACCCCTAACCCTACCAGCCAGTATCCCTAACCCCTAACCCTACCAGCCAGTAACCCTAACCCTACCAGCCAGTAGCCCTAACTCCTAACCCTACCAGCCAGTACCCCTAACCCTACCAGCCAGTAGCAGTAACCCTACCAGCCAGTAGCCCTAACCCCTAACCCTACCAGCCAGAAGCCCTAACCTCTAACCCTACCAGCCAGTACCCCTAACCCTACCAGCCAGTAGCCCTAACCTCTAACACTACCAGCCTGTAGCCCTAACCCCTAACCCTACCAGACAGTAACCCTAACCCCTAACCCTACCAGCCAGTAGCCCTAACCTCTAACCCTACCAGCCTGTAGCCCTAACCCCTAACCCTACCAGACAGTACCCCTAACCCTACTAGCCAGTAGCTCTAACCCTACCAGTCAGTAGCCCTAACCCTACCAGCCAGTAGCCCTAACCCTACCAGCCAGTACCCCTAACCCTACCAGACAGTAACCCTAACCCCTAACCCTACCAGCCAGTAGCCCTAACCCTACCAGCCAGTAGTCCTAACCCCTAACCCTACCAGCCAGTATCCCTAACCCTACCAGCCAGTAGCCCTAACCCTACCAGCCAGTAGCCCTAACCCTACCAGCCAGTACCCCTAACCCTACCAGACAGTAACCCTAACCCCTAACCCTACCAGCCAGTAGCCCTAACCCTACCAGCCAGTAGCCCTAACCCTACCAGCCAGTAGTCCTAACCCCTAACCCTACCAGACAGTAGCCCTAACCCTAACCCTACCAGCCAGTAGCCCTAACCCTACCAGCCAGTAGCCCTAACCCTACCAGCCAGTAGCCCTAACCCTACTAGCCAGTAGCCCTAACCCCTAACCCTACCAGCCAGTAGCACTAACCCTACCAGCCAGTAGCCCTAACCCTACCAGCCAGTAGCCCTAACCCTACCAGCCAGTACACCGAACCCTACCAGCCAGTACCCCTAACCCTACCAGCCAGCAGCCCTAACCCTACCAGCCAGTACCCCTAACCCTACCAGCCAGTACCCCTAACCCTACTAGCCAGTAGCCCTAACCCTACCAGCCAGTAGCCCTAACCCTACCAGCCAGTACCCCTAACCCTACCAGACAGTAACCCTAACCCCTAACCCTACCAGCCAGTAGCCCTAACTCCTAACCCTACCAGCCAGTACCCCTAACCCTACCAGCCAGTAGCCCTAACCATACCAGCCAGTAGCCCTAACCCCTAACCCTACCAGCCAGTAGCCCTAACCTCTAACACTACCAGCCTGTAGCCCTAACCCCTAACCCTACCAGCCAGTATCCCTAACCCCTAACCCTACCAGCCAGTAACCCTAACCCTACCAGCCAGTAGCCCTAACTCCTAACCCTACCAGCCAGTACCCCTAACCCTAAAAGACAGTAACCCTAACCCCTAACCCTACCAGCCAGTAGCCCTAACCCTTCCAGCCAGTAGTCCTAACCCCTAACCCTACCAGCCAGTAGCCCTAACCCTACCAGCCAGTATCCCTAACCCTACCAGCCAGTAGCCCTAACCCTACCAGCCAGTACACCGAACCCTACCAGCCAGTACCCCTAACCCTACCAGCCAGCAGCCCTAACCCTACCAGCCAGTACCCCTAACCCTACCAGCCAGTACCCCTAACCCTACTAGCCAGTAGCCCTAACCCTACCAGCCAGGAGCCCTAACTCTACCAGCCAGTACCCCTAACCCTACCAGACAGTAACCCTAACCCCTAACCCTACCAGCCAGTAGCCCTAACTCCTAACCCTACCAGCCAGTACCCTAACCCTACCAGCCAGTAGCCCTAACCATACCAGCCAGTAGCTCCTAACCCTAACCCTACCAGCCAGTAGCCCTAACCTCTAACACTACCAGCCTGTAGCCCTAACCCCTAACCCTACCAGCCAGTATCCCTAACCCCTAACCCTACCAGCCAGTAACCCTAACCCTACCAGCCAGTAGCCCTAACTCCTAACCCTACCAGCCAGTACCCCTAACCCTAAAAGACAGTAACCCTAACCCCTAACCATACCAGCCAGTAGCCCTAACCCTTCCAGCCAGTAGTCCTAACCCCTAACCCTACCAGCCAGTAGCCCTAACCCTACCAGCCAGTATCCCTAACCCTACCAGACAGTAACCCTTACCCCTAACCCTACCAGCCAGTAGCCCTAACCCTAACAGCCAGTAGTCCTAACCCCTAACCCTACCAGCCAGTAGCCCTAACCCTACCAGCCAGTACCCCTAACCCTACCAGACAGTAACCCTAACCACTAACCCTACCAGCCAGTAGCCCTAACCCTACCAGCCAGTAGCCCTAACCCTACCAGCCAGTAGACCTAACCCTAACCCTACCAGCGAGTAGCCCTAACCCTACCAGCCAGTAGCCCTAACCCATAACCCTACCAGCCAGTAACCCTAACCTCTAACGCTACCAGCCTGTAGCCCTAACCCCTAACCCTACCAGCCAGGAGCCCTAACCCCTAACCCCTAACCCTACCAGCCAGTATCCCTAACCCCTAACCCTACCAGCCAGTAACCCTAACCCTACCAGCCAGTACCCCTAACCCTACCAGACAGTAACCCTAACCCCTAACCCTACCAGCCAGTAGCCCTAACCCTACCAGCCAGTAGTCCTAACCCCTAACCCTACCAGCCAGTATCCCTAATCTAACCCTACCAGCCAGTAGCCCTAACTAACCCTACCAGCCAGTAGCCCTAACCCTACCAGCCAGTACCCCTAACCCTACCAGACAGTAACCCTAACCCCTAACCCTACCAGCCAGTAGCCCTAACCCTACCAGCCAGTAGCCCTAACCCTACCAGCCAGTAGTCCTAACCCCTAACCCTACCAGACAGTAGCCCTAACCCCTAACCCTACCAGCCAGTAGCCCTAACCCTACCAGCCAGTAGCCCTAACCCTACCAGCCAGTAGCCCTAACCCTACTAGCCAGTAGCCCTAACCCCTAACCCTACCAGCCAGTAGCACTAACCCTACCAGCCAGTAGCCCTAACCCTACCAGCCAGTAGCCCTAACCCTACCAGCCAGTACACCGAACCCTACCAGCCAGTACCCCTAACCCTACCAGCCAGCAGCCCTAACCCTACCAGCCAGTACCCCTAACCCTACCAGCCAGTACTAACCCTACTAGCCAGTAGCTCTCTAACCCTACCAGCCAGTAGCCCTAACCCTACCAGCCAGTACCTAACCCTACCAGACAGTAACCCTAACCCCTAACCCTACCAGCCAGTAGCCCTAACTCCTAACCCTACCAGCCAGTACCCCTAACCCTACCAGCCAGTAGCCCTAACCATACCAGCCAGTAGCTCCTAACTCCCTAACCCTACCAGCCAGTAGCCCTAACCTCTAACACTACCAGCCTGTAGCCCTAACCCCTAACCCTACCAGCCAGTATCCCTAACCCCTAACCCTACCAGCCAGTAACCCTAACCCTACCAGCCAGTAGCCCTAACTCCTAACCCTACCAGCCAGTACCCCTAACCCTAAAAGACAGTAACCCTAACCCCTAACCCTACCAGCCAGTAGCCCTAACCCTTCCAGCCAGTAGTCCTAACCCCTAACCCTACCAGCCAGTAGCCCTAACCCTACCAGCCAGTATCCCTAACCCTACCAGCCAGTAGCCCTAACCCTACCAGCCAGTACACCGAACCCTACCAGCCAGTACCCCTAACCCTACCAGCCAGCAGCCCTAACCCTACCAGCCAGTACCCCTAACCCTACCAGCCAGTACCCCTAACCCTACTAGCCAGTAGCCCTAACCCTACCAGCCAGTAGCCCTAACTCTACCAGCCAGTACCCCTAACCCTACCAGACAGTAACCCTAACCCCTAACCCTACCAGCCAGTAGCCCTAACTCCTAACCCTACCAGCCAGTACCCCCTAACCCTACCAGCCAGTAGCCCTAACCATACCAGCCAGTAGCCCTAACCCCTAACCCTACCAGCCAGTAGCCCTAACCTCTAACACTACCAGCCTGTAGCCCTAACCCCTAACCCTACCAGCCAGTATCCCTAACCCCTAACCCTACCAGCCAGTAACCCTAACCCTACCAGCCAGTAGCCCTAACTCCTAACCCTACCAGCCAGTACCCCTAACCCTAAAAGACAGTAACCCTAACCCCTAACCATACCAGCCAGTAGCCCTAACCCTTCCAGCCAGTAGTCCTAACCCCTAACCCTACCAGCCAGTAGCCCTAACCCTACCAGCCAGTATCCCTAACCCTACCAGACAGTAACCCTTACCCCTAACCCTACCAGCCAGTAGCCCTAACCCTAACAGCCAGTAGTCCTAACCCCTAACCCTACCAGCCAGTAGCCCTAACCCTACCAGCCAGTACCCCTAACCCTACCAGACAGTAACCCTAACCACTAACCCTACCAGCCAGTAGCCCTAACCCTACCAGCCAGTAGCCCTAACCCTACCAGCCAGTAGACCTAACCCTAACCCTACCAGCGAGTAGCCCTAACCCTACCAGCCAGTAGCCCTAACCCATAACCCTACCAGCCAGTAACCCTAACCTCTAACGCTACCAGCCTGTAGCCCTAACCCCTAACCCTACCAGCCAGGAGCCCTAACCCCTAACCCCTAACCCTACCAGCCAGTATCCCTAACCCCTAACCCTACCAGCCAGTAACCCTAACCCTACCAGCCAGTAGCCCTAACTCCTAACCCTACCAGCCAGTACCCCTAACCCTACCAGCCAGTAGCCCTAACCATACCAGCCAGTAGCCCTAACCCCTAACCCTACCAGCCAGTAGCCCTAACCTCTAACACTACCAGCCTGTAGCCCTAACCCCTAACCCTACCAGCCAGTATCCCTAACCCCTAACCCTACCAGCCAGTAACCCTAACCCTACCAGCCAGTAGCCCTAACTCCTAACCCTACCAGCCAGTACCCCTAACCCTACCAGCCAGTAGCCCTAACCATACCAGCCAGTAGCCCTAACCCCTAACCCTACCAGCCAGTAGCCCTAACCTCTAACCCTACCAGCCAGTACCCCTAACCCTACCAGCCAGTAGCCCTAACCTCTAACACTACCAGCCTGTAGCCCTAACCCCTAACCCTACCAGACAGTAACCCTAACCCCTAACCCTACCAGCCAGTAGCCCTAACCTCTAACCCTACCAGCCTGTAGCCCTAACCCCTAACCCTACCAGACAGTACCCCTAACCCTACTAGCCAGTAGCTCTAACCCTACCAGTCAGTAGCCCTAACCCTACCAGCCAGTAGCCCTAACCCTACCAGCCAGTACCCCTAACCCTACCAGACAGTAACCCTAACCCCTAACCCTACCAGCCAGTAGCCCTAACCCTACCAGCCAGTAGTCCTAACCCCTAACCCTACCAGCCAGTATCCCTAACCCTACCAGCCAGTAGCCCTAACCCTACCAGCCAGTAGCCCTAACCCTACCAGCCAGTACCCTAACCCTACCAGACAGTAACCCTAACCCCTAACCCTACCAGCCAGTAGCCCTAACCCTACCAGCCAGTAGCCCTAACCCTACCAGCCAGTAGTCCTAACCCCTAACCCTACCAGCCAGTAGCCCTAACCCCTAACCCTACCAGCCAGTAGCCCTAACCCTACCAGCCAGTAGCCCTAACCCTACCAGCCAGTAGCCCTAACCCTACTAGCCAGTAGCCCTAACCCCTAACCCTACCAGCCAGTAGCCCTAACCCTACCAGCCAGTACCCCTAACCCTACCAGCCAGTAGCCCTAACCCTACCAGCCAGTACACCGAACCCTACCAGCCAGTACCCCTAACCCTACCAGCCAGCAGCCCTAACCCTACCAGCCAGTACACCTAACCCTACCAGCCAGTACCCCTAACCCTACTAGCCAGTAGCCCTAACCCTACCAGCTAGTAGCCCTAACCCTACCAGCCAGTACCCCTAACCCTACCAGACAGTAACCCTAACCCCTAACCCTACCAGCCAGTAGCCCTAACTCCTAACCCTACCAGCCAGTACCCCTAACCCTACCAGCCAGTAGCCCTAACCATACCAGCCAGTAGCCCTAACCCCTAACCCTATCAGCCAGTAGCCCTAACCTCTAACACTACCAGCCAGTAGCCCTAACCCTACCAGCCAGTAGCCCTAACCCTTCCAGCCAGTAGTCCTAACCCCTAACCCTACCAGCCAGTAGCCCTAACCCTACCAGCCAGTATCCCTAACCCTACCAGACAGTAACCCTTACCCCTAACCCTACCAGCCAGTAGCCCTAACCCTACCAGCCAGTAGCCCTAACCCTAACAGCCAGTAGTCCTAACCCCTAACCCTACCAGCCAGTAGCCCTAACCCTACCAGCCAGTACCCCTAACCCTACCAGACAGTAACCCTAACCCCTAACCCTACCAGCCAGTAGCCCTAACCCTACCAGCCAGTAGCCCTAACCCTTCCAGCCAGTAGTCCTAACCCCTAACCCTACCAGCCAGTACCCCTAACCCTACCAGCCAGTACCCCTAACCCTACCAGCCAGTACCCCTAACCCTACCAGCCAGTACCCCTAACCCTACCAGCCAGTAGCCCTAACCCTACCAGCCAGTACCCCTAACCCCTATAGTCCCCTTCCTCCCCTCCACTCTACTGTACTGTGCTAAGCTGGTTAAACTGCCTTTTGTCTAAAGATCAAACAATTTTCATGGAAAACAATACAATTGCATGTCCCAATATATATCAATGATGAAATTAAATGTCCCAATATATCATTGATAATAGAACCCCTAACCCTACCAGCCAGTAGCCCTAACCTCTAACCCTACCAGCCAGTACCCCTAACCCTACCAGCCAGTACCCCTAACCCTACCAGCCAGTAGCCCTAACCTCTAACCCTACCAGCCAGTAGCCCTAACCTCTAACCCTACCAGACAGTAACCCTAACCCCTAACCCTACCAGCCAGTAACCCTAACCCCTAACCCTACCAGCCAGTACCACTAACCCTACCAGCCAGTAGTCCTAACCCCTAACCCTACCAGCCAGTAGCCCTAACCCCTAACCCTACCAGCCAGTAGCCCTAACCCTACCAGCCAGTAGCCCTAACCCTACCAGCCAGTACCCTGAAACGCTACCAGCCAGTAGCCCTAACCCTACCAGCCAGTACCCCTAACCCTACCAGACAGTAACCCTAACCCTAACCCTACCAGCCAGTAGCCCTAACCCTACCAGCCAGTAGCCCTAATATTACCAGCCAGTAGTCCTAACCCCTAACCCTACCAGCCAGTAGCCCTAACCCCTAACCCTACCAGCCAGTAGCCCTAACCCTTCCAGACAGTAGCCCTAACCCTACTAACCAGTAGCCCTAACCCCTAACCCTACCAGCCGGTATCCCTAACCCTACCAGCCAGTAGCCCTAACCCTACCAGCCAGTACCCCTAACACTACCAGCCAGTACCCCTAACCCTACCAGCCAGTAGCCCTAACCCTACCAGCCAGTACCCCTAACCCTACCAGCCAGTACCCCTAACCCTACCAGCCAGTAGTCCTAACCCTACCAGCCAGTATCCCTAACCCTACCAGACAGTAACCCTAACCCTACCAGCCAGTAGCCCTAACCCTACCAGCCAGTAGCCCTAACCCTAACAGCCAGTAGTCCTAACCCCTAACCCTACCAGCCGGTATCCCTAACCGTACCAGCCAGTAGCCCTAACCCTACCAGCCAGTACCCCTAACCCTACCAGCCAGTACCCCTAACCCTACCAGCCAGTAGCCCTAACCCTACCAGCCAGTACCCCTAACCCTACCAGCCAGTACCCCTAACCCTACCAGACAGTAACCCTAACCCCTAACCCTACCAGCCAGTACCCCTAACCCTACCAGCCAGTAGCCCTAACCCCTATAGTCCCCTTCCTCCCCTCCACTCTACTGTACTGTGCTAAACTGGTTAAACTGCCTTTGGTCTAAAGATCAAACAATTTTCATGGAAAACAATACAATTGCATGTCCCAATATATATCAATGATGATAGTAAATGTCCCAATATATCAATGATAATAGTTCATGTCCCAATGTATCAATAATGATATTTTATGTCCCAATGTATCAATAATGATATTTTATGTCCCAATGTATCAATAATGATATTTTATGTCCCAATATATCAACAATGATAGTAAATGTCCCAATGTACCAATGATAATAGTTACTGCTAATTCCCGAGAGTATGGTGGCGTCAGTGAGCAAACACACGTTCTGACAATTGCCCCCAAAATATTTTCTTTCTCATAAACAGAAAATAACTGTTTCACTCTCCCTCCTTCTCTCCCTCCCTCTCTCCCTCCCTCTCTCCCTCCCTCTCTCCTTCCTTCTCTCCCTCCCTCTCTCTCTCCCTCCTTCTCTCCCTCCCTCTCTCCCTCCCTCTCTCCTTCCCTCTCTCCTTCCCTCACTCCCTCCTTCTCTCCCTTCTTCTCTCCCTCATCTCTCCCTCTGTCTCTCCCTCCCTCTCTCCTTCCCTCCCTCTCTCCTTCCCTCTCTCTCTCCTTCCCTCTCTCCTTCCCTCTCTCCTTCCTTCTCTCCCTCCTTCTCTCCCTTCTTCTCTCCCTCATCTCTCCCTCTCTCTCTCCCTCCCTCTCTCCTTTCCTCTCTCCCTCCCTCCCTCCCTCCCTCCCTCCTTTCCTCTCTCCTTTCCTCTCTCCGTCCTCTCTCCTCTCCTAGGTGCGTGACTATTCTGGTACATACAAAGTGAATCTGATTCCCTGTACTACAACCCAGAACATGGAGTACACCGTCCCCCCTGTCTGTAACCCCAGAGAGCCTGTCACCTTCCATCTGGACATACGCTTTCAACAGGTAGATATTGATTTGGAACATTGATTATCAATAGGTCATACAGTTGAAGTCGGAAGTTTACATACACTTAGGTTGGAGTCATTAAAACTTGTTTTTCAACCACTCCACAAATTTCTTGTAAACAAACTATAGTTTTGGAAAGTCGGTTAGGACTTCTACTTTGTGCATGACACAAGCCATTATTCCAACAATTGTTTACATACAGATTATTTCACTTATAATTCACTCTATCACAATTCCAGTGGGTCAGAAGTTTACATACACTAAGTTGACCGTGCCTTTAAACAGCTTGGAAAATTCCAGAAAATTATGTCATGGCTATAGAAGCTTGGAATATGCTAATTAACATGATTTGAGTCAATTGTTGGTGTACCTGTGGATGTATTTCAAGGCCTACCTTCAAACTCACTGCCTCTTTGCTTGACATCATGGGAAAATCAAAAGAAATCAGCCAAGACCTCAGAAAATAAATTGTAGACCTCCACAAGTCTGGTTCATCCTTGGGAGCAATTTACAAACGCCTGAAGGTACCACGTTCATCTGTACAAACTATAGTACGCAAGTATAAACACCATGTGACCACGCAGCCGTCATACCGCTCAGGAAGGAGACGCATTCTGTCTCCTAGAGATAAACGTACTTTGGTGCGAAAAGTGCAAATCAATCCCAGAACAACAGCAAAGGACCTTGTGAAGATGCTGGAGGAAACAGGTTCAAAAATATCTATATCCACAGTAAAACGAGTCCTATATCGACATAACCTGAAAGGCCGCTCAGCAAGGAAGAAGCCACTGCTCCAAAACCGCAATATAAAAGCCAGACTACGGTTTGCAACTGCACATGGGGACAAAGATCGTACTTTTTTTTTGAAATTTCCTTATCCCTAACCCTAATCGTTATGTTTGGAGGAAAAAGGGTGATGCTTGCAAGCCGAAGAACACCATCCCAACCGTGAAGCACGGGGGTGGCAGCATCATGTTGTGGGGGTGCTTTGCGGCAGGAGGGACTGGTGCACTTCACAAAATGGATGGTATCATGAGGAAGGAACATTATGTGGATATATTGAAGCAACATCTCAAGACATCAGTCAGGAAGTTAAAGCTTAGTCGCAAATGGGTCTTCCAAATGGACAATGACCCCAATCATACTTCTAAAGTTGTGGCAAAATGGCTTAAGGACAACAAAGTCAAGGTATTGGAGTGGCCATCACAAAGCCCTGACCTCAATCCTATAGAAAATTTGTGGGCAGAACTGAAGAACTGTGTGCGAGCAAGGAGGCCTACAAACCTGACTCAATTACACCAGCTCTGTCAGGAGGAATGGGCCAAAATTCAACCCAACTTATTGTGGGAAGCGTGTGGAAGGCTACCCGAAAAGTTTGACCCAAGTTAAACAATTCAAAAGGCAATGCTACCAAATACTTATTGTGTGTATGTAAACTTCTGACCCACTGGGAATGCGATGAAAGAAATAAAAGCTGAAATAAATCATTCTCGCTACTATTATTCTGACATTTCACATTCTTAAAATAAAGTGGTGATCATAACTTCCCTAAGACCGGGATTTTTTTTCTAGGATTAAATGTCAGGAATTGTGAAAAACTGAGTTTAAATTCATTTGGCTAAGGTGTATGTAAACTCCCTCCCCTTTCCCCCTCCCCCTCTCCCCCTCTCCACCCTCTACCTCCCTCCTCTCCTCTCCTCTCAACCCCCCCTCCCTCTCTCCCCCCCTCACTCTCTCCCTCTCTACCTCCCTCCTTTCCTCTCCCTCCCCTCCCTCTCTCCCTCCCTCCTCTCCCTCTCCCCTCTCCCTCACCCCCCTCTCTCCCTCCCCCTCTCCCTCTGTCCCGCTCTACCTCCCTCTCTCTCTCTCCCTTTCTCCCTTTCTCCCCCTCCCTCTCTCCCTCTCTACCTCCCCCTTCCTCCCTCCTCTCTCCCTCCCCCCTCTCCCTCCTCTCCCTCTCCCTCTCTACCTCACCCTCCCTCCCCCCCTCCCTCTCTCCCGCTCTCCCTCCCCTCCCTTTCTCCCTCCCCCTTCCTCTCTCCCTCTCTCCCTCTCTTCCTTCCCCTCTCTCCCTCCCTCACCAGGTCAGTGAACCAGTAGCAGTAGAGTTCAGTCTCAACACTCAGATATTCCTGCTGTCCAAAAGGAACCTATGGCTGTCTGACGGATCCATGGGCTTCGGACAGGAGAGCGACGTGGCCTTCTCAGAGGGTAGGTTACAGCAGACAGTATCCCCGATAGGTAAGGAGGGATGACACCTGAACAGGAGGAACAGTCAACCAACTCATTCACACCAATACAGATGTCGGATCTTAACTTGATCACTCTTTTGTAGTGGATAATTTTCCTGATGCATCAGGATATTCAAATGAGCCTCGTCAGTGGCACAAAAAAAATGTATGTTCTTTCTCTCCATGAGTGGACAGTCAAATTATTGGAATCAGGGCTTGCTATCTAAGATAATGTACTCGCTCACCCAAACGCTATAGGCCTAGGTTCTATTATTGCAAATCAACAACCGTTGTTTTGTATAGCTTAATAACACAAGATAAATATTGTTCTCCACGAGGCTACGACCTACACGTGTTTTATATAGCTTAATAACACAAGATAGATATTGGTCTCCACTAGACTACGAAATACACGTGTCTAGAGTATGTAGAGACTGGACACTTCAGTTTGCATAAGGGTGCGTTCTCAGCCCCCTCCTGTATTCCCTGTTCACCCATGACTGCGTGGCCATGCACACCTCCAACTCAATCATCAAGTTTGCAGACAACACTACAGTGGTAGGCTTGATTATCAACAACAACGAGACGGCCTACAGGGAGGAGGTGAGGGCCCTCGGAGTGTGGTGTCAGGAAAACAACAACACTATTCTCATTCTTAGATTAGTTGTTAGATACTACTGCACTGTTCAAACTATAAGTACAAGCATTTCGCTACACTCGCATTAACATCTGCTAACCAGGTGTATGTGACCAATACGATTTTATTTGATTTAGTGTATCCTACGGTTACAAATGAACTGTCAAAATGTAGTTAATTAGTTTCCTGGGGTCGTCCAGAGGTTAGGCCTGTTGATCACATATAGGCCTACCGTGTCAGCGTGTGCTTGATTCCGGCCCACGCCCTTCTGCCACAAAGCACTCAATCCCCCCGATTGACTTGATGTAGTTACACATTTTAAATATGGACAGTTCAGGTGTTATTTTACCCCCCGATCTTCATAAGAAATGATCATACCAGTCACTTTTGTACAACATGAATAGTAATCTAATAAAATAACTTGGTTGCAAGCAGGACTAAGGCGGAGGGAAAGAGGCGGAGCAAGAGGTCTCCATTGGCCCAACGCGTTTCCATTAGCTTAATGTGCAGACCTAAACTTGTCGCCTGCCTTCCTGCCTTCGGGATGACCCCCGTTGTTAGGACGGAAACATGAGCATCTCGTCATTATATACAAATATCTGACTAAGGGTGGCACAGGCATCTTTTAAGGGAGCGGTAATGATGTAACCAATAATGCTTGCCATTGAGATCATATTCATGGTTGTCGATTAATCTAGTGCCATCAATGGTTGCAACATCCCCCTTGATATTTGTTTATATTCCAATTGTCATGCCTGCTCCCCGCTCTCCCTCTCTGGCGGTCGAGGGTGCCAGGCTGCCCTTCATTACGCACACGTTACCATCATTACTCACACCTGTCACCATCATTACGCACACCTGTCACCATCATTACTCACACCTGTCACCATCATTACGTACACCTGTCACCATCATTACTCACACCTGTCACCATCATTACGCACATGTCACCATCATTACTCACACCTGTCACCATCATCACTCACACCTGTCACCATCATCACTCACACCTGTCACCATCATTACGTACACATGTCACCATCATCACTCACACCTGTCACCATCATTACGTACACCTGTCACCATCATTACGTACACCTGTCACCATCATTACTCACACATGTCACCATCATTACGTACACCTGTCACCATCATTACTCACACCTGTCACCATCATTACGCACACCTGTCACCATCATTACTCACACCTGTCACCATCATTACGCACACCTGTCACCATCATTACTCACACCTGTTACCATCATTACGTACACCTGTCACCATCATTACTCACACCTGTTACCATCATTACGTACACCTGTCACCATCATTACTCACAACAGCACCATCATTACGTACACCTGTCACCATCATTACTCACACCTGGCACCATCATTACGTACACCTGTCACCATCATCACTCACACCTGTCACCATCATTTCTCACACCTGTCACCATCATTACTCTCACATGTCACCATCATTACTCACACCTGTCACCATCATTACTCACACCTGTCACCATTATCACCATCATTCTCGCACCTGTCACCATCATTCTCACACATGTCACCATCATTACATACACCTGTCACCATCATTACTCACACCTGTCACCATCATTACGCACACCTGTCACCATCATTACGTACACCTGTCACCATCATTACTCACACCTGTCACCATCATTACTCACACCTGTCACCATCATTACTCACACCTGTCACCATCATTACGTACACCTGTCACCATCATTACTCACACCTGTCACCATCATTACGTACACCTGTCACCATCATTACTCACACCGGTCACCATCATTACTCACACCTGTCACCATCATTACTCACACCTGTCACCATCTTTACTCACACCTGTCACCATCATTACGTACACCTGTCACCATCATTACTCACACCTGTCACCATCATTACGCATTAATCTGTCACCATCATTACTCACACCTGTCACCATCATTACTCACACCTGTCACCATCATTACTCACACCTGTCACCATCATTACGCACACCTGTCACCATCATTACTCACACCTGTCACCATCTTTACTCACACATGTCACCATCATTACTCACACCTGTCACCATCATTACTCACACCTGTCACCATCGTTACTCACACCTGTCACCATCATTACTCACACCTGTCACCATCATTACACGAATCAGCATTGGACTCACCTGGACTCCTTCTCTCTTCTCTCTGCCTACCCCCTCCCTCCCCTATCCAGGTGATACTATCTATGGTCTTGTGATGGTGGACCCTGTTCAGAACCTGGGAGACTCTTTCTTCTGCAACATAGAGAAGGTGTACCTGTGCACCGGCACGGATGGATACGTGCCCAAGTACAACCCCACTAACTTTGAGTTTGGCTGTCTGGCTGACTCTCCCTCTCTGCTCTACCGCTTCAAGATCATAGTGAGTATAGCAGACTGTAGTCAGTCAGACTATCCCTCTCTGCTCTACCTAATAAACACCTATACACAACTTAAAATTACATCCTAATGAACACCTATACACAACTTAAAATTACATCCTAATAAAATCCCATCCACCTAGAAACAACTTAAAATTACATCCTAATGAACACCTAGAAACAACTTAAAATGTCATCCTAATAAACAACTTAAAATTACATCCTAATTAACAACTTAAAATTATATCCTAATAAACAACTTAAAATTACATCTTAATTAACAACTTAAAATGATATCCTAAGAAACAATTTAAAATTACATCCTAATTAACAACTTAAAATTACATCTTAATTAACAACTAAAAATTACATCCTAATTAACAACTTAATATTACATCATAATTAACAACTTAAAATGATATCCTAATAAACAACTTAAAATTATATCCTATTTAACAACTTAAAATTACATCCTAATTAACAACTTAAAATTACATCCTAATGAACAACTTAAAATTACATCCTAATGAACACCTGGATACAACTTAAAATTGCATCCTAATGAACAACTAGAAACAACTTAAAATGACATCCTAATGAACAACATAATATTACATCCTAATAAACACCTAGAAACAACTTAAAATCACATCCTAATAAACACCTAGAAACAACTTAATATTACATCCTAATAAACACCTATACACAACTTAATATTACATCCTAATAAACACCTAGAAACAACTTAATATTACATCCTAATGAACAACTTAAAATTACATCCTAATAAACAACTTAATATTACATCCTAATAAACAACTTAAAATGACATCCTAATAAACAACTTAATATTACATCCTAATAAACAACTTAAAATTACATCCTAATTAACAACTTAAAATTACATCCTAATTAACAACTTAAAATTATATTCTAATAAACATCTTAAAATTAAATCCTAATTAACAACTTAAAATTAAATCCTAATAAACACCTATACACAACTTAAAATTACATCCTAATGAACACCTAGAAACAACTTAAAATTACATCCTAATAAACAACTTAAAATTGCATCCTAATAAACAACTTAATATTACATCCTAATAAACACCTATACACAACTTAAAATGACATCCTAATAAACACCTATACACAACTTAAATTTTCATCCTAACAAACAACTTAAAATTACATCCCAATAAACAACTTAAAATTACATCCTAATGAACAACTTAAAATTACATCCTAATAAACAAATTAAAATTACATCCTAATTAACAACTTAAAATTGCATCCTAATAAACAACTTAATATTACATCCTAATAAACACCTATACACAACTTAAAATGACATCCTAATAAACACCTATACACAACTTAAATTTACATCCTAATAAACAACTTAAAATTACATCCCAATAAACAACTTCAAATTACATCCTAATAAACAAATTAAAATTACATCCAAATTAACAACTTAAAATTATATCCTAATAAACAACTTAAAATTATATCCTAATTAACAACTTAAAATTACATCCTAATTAACAACTTAAAATTACATCCTAATAAACACCAATACACAACTTAAAATTACATCCTAATGAACACCTAGAAACAACTTAAAAGTACATCCTAATAAACAACTTAAAATTACATCCTAATAAACAACTTAATATTACATCCTAATAAACACCTAGAAACAACTTAATATTACATCCTAATAAACAACTTAAAATTACATCCTAATAAACACCTAGAAACAACTTAATATTACATCCTAATAAACAACTTAATATTACATCCTAATGAACACCTAGAAACAACTTAATATTACATCCTAATAAACACCTATACACAACTTAAAATTCCATTTTAATAAACACCTAGAAACAACTTAAAATTACATCCTAATAAACAACTTAATATTACATCCTAATGAACACCTAGAAACAACTTAAAATTACATCCTAATAAACAACTTAATATTACATCCTAATAAACAACTTAATATTACATCCTAATAAACACCTATACACAACTTAAAATTACATCTTAATTAACACCTAGAAACTACTTAAAATTACATCCTAATAAACAACTTAAAATTCTATCCTAATAAACAACTTAAAATTACATCCTAATAACACCTATACAAAACTTAAAATTATATCCTAATAAAATCCCATCCACCTAGAAACAACTTAAAATTACATCCTAATAAACAACTTAATATTACATCCTAATGAACACCTAGAAACAACTTAATATTACATCCTAATAAACAACTTAAAATTACATCCTAATAAACATCTAGAAACAACTTAAAATGACATCCTAATAAACAACTTAAAATTACATCCTAATCAACACCTAAAAACAACTTAAAATGACATCCTAATAAACAACTTAAAATGATATCCTAATAAACAACTTAAAATGACATCCTAATAAACATCTAGAAACAACTTAAAATGTCATTCTAATTAACAACTTAAAATGATATCCTAATAAACAACTTAAAATTACGTACTAATTAACAACTAAAAATTACATCCTAATTAACAACTTAAAATGATTTCCTAATAAACAACTTAAAATTACATCCTATTTAACTTAAAATTACATCCTAATTAACAACTAAAAATCATATCCTAATTAACACCTATACACAACTTAAAATTACATCCTAATAAACACCTATAAACATCTTAATGAACACCTAGAAACATCTTAAAATGACATCCTAATAAACAACCTAATATTACATCCTAATAAACACCTATACACAACTTAAAATTACATCCTAATAAACACCTATAAACAACTTAAAATTACATCTTAATGAACACCTAGAAACATCTTAAAATGACATCCTAATAAACAATTTAATATTACATCCTAATAAACACATTTACACAACTTAAAATTCCATTTTAATAAACACCTAGAAACAACTTAAAATTACATCCTAATAAACAATTTAATATTACATCCTAATGAACACCTAAAAACAACTTAATTTTACATCCAAATAAACAACTTAATATTACATCCTAATAAACAACTTAATATTACATCCTAATAAACACCTATACACAACTTAAAATTACATCTTAATTAACACCTAGAAACTACTTAAAATTACATCCTAATAAACAACTTAAAATTATATCCTAATAAACAACTTAAAATTACATCCTAATAACACCTATACAAAACTTAAAATGATATCCTAATAAAATCCCATCCACCTAGAAACAACTTAAAATTACATCCTAATAAAAAACTTAAAATGACATCATAATAAACAACTTAAAATTACATCCTAATAAACAACTTAATATTACATCCTAATGAACACCTAGAAACAACTTAAAATTACATCCTAATAAACATCTAGAAACAACTTAAAATTACATCCTAATAAACAACTTAAAATTACATCCTAATCAACACCTAAAAACAACTTAAAATGACATCCTAATAAACAACTTAAAATGATATCCTAATAAACAACTTAAAATGACATCCTAATAAACATCTAGAAACAACTTAAAATGTCATTCTAATTAACAACTTAAAATGATATCCTAATAAACAACTTAAAATTACATACTAATTAACAACTAAAAATTACATCCTAATTAACAACTTAATATTACATCCTAATTAACAACTTAAAATGATTTCCTAATAAACAACTTAAAATTACATCCTATTTAACTTAAAATTACATCCTAATTAACAACTAAAAATCATATCCTAATTAACACCTATACACAACTTAAAATTACATCCTAATAAACACCTATAAACAACTTAAAATTACATCTTAATGAACACCTAGAAACATCTTAAAATGACATCCTAATAAACAACCTAATATTACATCCTAATAAACACCTATACACAACTTAAAATGACGTCCTAATAAACACCTATAAACAACTTAAAATTACATCTTAATGAACACCTAGAAACATCTTAAAATGACATCCTAATAAACAACCTAATATTACATCCTAATAAACACCTATACACAACTTAAAATGACGTCCTAATAAACAACTTAAAATTACATCCTAATAATCAACTTAAAATTACATCCTAATAAACATCTAGAAACAACTTAAAATGACATCCTAATAAACAACTTAAAATTACATCCTAATAAACATCTAGAAACAACTTAAAATGACATCCTAATAAACAACTTAAAATTATATCCTAATATACAACTTAAAATTACATCCTAATAAACATCTAGAAACAACTTAAAATTACATCCTAATAAACATCTTAAAATGATATCCTAATAAACAACTTAAAATGATATCCTAATAAACAACTTAAAATGATATCCTAATACACAACTTAATATCAAGCAATTTTTTTTTTTTAAGTCTTCTAATGTAAAATATGCATCTGTTTTTTTCCTTTAATAAATCATGAGGAAGAATACCAAATGAATGTAATGTCGCACCGACAAGCGTGTTGAATTATGAATGTTATGTAGTGATGTCGAGCGTGTTGAATTATGAATGTAAGCATCAGAGAGTCCCGTAGAACAGAAAGCACCTGAGAAAGCTTTTTTGATGCTGAGTTCACCTCAGAAAAATAGATATAACCCAAAGATGACATTACATCAAGAACTCTCTTCTGCCTCTCAATGTTAGCGCTTCTGGCTGGTGTTATCACTGCGTTTCACTACAGTCAATCTTTATTTTATCATGCTGTCTGTGTATTCTTTTTGGTGATAGTCAATACTCTACTCTCTACACCTCGTGTCTCCCCCTTCTCTCCCCTCCTCTTCCTCTCCGCTCCTCATCCCCCCTCCAGGACAAGGCCCAGCCCGAGACTCAGGCCCGTGGGTTTGGTGAGGTGGATTTTAATGCAATGTTGGCTGTAGACGACCCCTCAGCTCTCTCTCTGGTCAGACAGCCTGGGACAGACGGATTCAGACTGGACTCTACGGCTATGTTCCAGGTGCTGTGCTCTACTATAGTATACTGTGCTGTACTATGCTCTACTATACTGTACTGTGTGCTACTATAGTATACTGTACTGTGCTCTACTATAGTATACTGTGCTGTACTGTGCTCTACTATACTGTACTGTACTGTGTGCTACTATAGTATACTGTACTGTGCTCTACTATAGTATACTGTGCTGTACTGTGCTCTACTATACTGTACTGTACTGTACGCTACTATAGTATACTGTACTGTGCTCTACTATAGTATACTGTGCTGTACTGTGCTCTACTATACTGTACTGTGCGCTACTATAGTATACTGTACTGTGCTCTACTATAGTATACTGTGCTGTACTCTACTATAGTATACTGTACTGTGCTCTACTATAGTATACTGTACTGTGCTCTACTATAGTATACTGTGCTGTACTCTACTATAGTATACTGTACTGTGCTCTACTATAGTATACTGTACTGTGCTCTACTATAGTATACTGTGCTGTGCTCTACTATAGTATACTGTACTGTGCTCTACTATAGTATACTGTGCTGTGCTCTACTATAGTATACTGTGCTGTACTGTGCTCTACTATACTGTACTGTACTGTACGCTACTATAGTATACTGTACTGTGCTCTACTATAGTATACTGTGCTGTACTGTGCTCTACTATACTGTACTGTGCACTACTATAGTATACTGTACTGTGCTCTACTATAGTATACTGTGATGTGCTGTGCTCTACTATAGTATACTATGTTGTACTGTGCTCTACTATAGTATACTGTGATGTACTGTGCTCTACTATACTGTACTGTGCTGTACTGTGCTCTACTATACTGTACTGTACTGTTCTCTACTATAGTATACTGTGTTGTACTGTGCTCTACTATAGTATACTGTACTGTGCTCTACTTTACTATACTGTACTCTAATATACTATACTGTGCTGTGCTCTACTATAGTATACTGTACTGTGCTCTACTTTACTATACTGTACTCTAATATACTATACTGTACTGTGCTCTACTATAGTATACTGTACTGTGCACTACTATAGTATACTGTGCACTACTATAGTATACTGTACTGTGCTCTACTATAGTATACTGTACTGTGCTCTACTATAGTATACTGTGCTGTGCTCTACTATAGTATACTGTGCTGTACTGTGCTCTACTATACTGTACTGTACTGTACGCTACTATAGTATACTGTACTGTGCTCTACTATAGTATACTGTGCTGTACTGTGCTCTACTATACTGTACTGTGCACTACTATAGTATACTGTACTGTGCTCTACTATAGTATACTGTGATGTGCTGTGCTCTACTATAGTATACTATGTTGTACTGTGCTCTACTATAGTATACTGTGATGTACTGTGCTCTACTATACTGTACTGTGATGTACTGTGCTCTACTATACTGTACTGTACTGTTCTCTACTATAGTATACTGTGTTGTACTGTGCTCTACTATAGTATACTGTACTGTGCTCTACTTTACTATACTGTACTCTAATATACTATACTGTACTGTGCTCTACTATAGTATACTGTACTTTGCTCTAATATAGTATACTGTACTGTGTTCTGCTATAGTATACTTTACTGTGCTCTAATATAGTATACTGTACTGTGCTCTACTATAGTATACTTTACTGTGCTCTAATATAGTATACTGTACTGTGTTCTGCTATAGCATACTGTAGGTAAAAATCTAATCAAATAACATTTTAATGGTCACATACACATGGTTAGCAGATGTTAATGTGAGTTTAGCGAAATGCTTGTGCTTCTAGTTCCGACAGTGCAGTAATATCTAACAAGTAATCTAACAATTCTCCAACAACTACCTCATACACACAAATCTAAAGGGGTGAATGAGAATATGTACATATAAATATATGGATGAACGATGGCCGAGCGGCATAGGCAAGGTGCTATAGATGGTATAGAATACAGTACATACTGTACATGTGTTATGAGTAATGTAAGATATGTAAACATTATTAAAGTGGAATTATTTAAAGTGGCATTGTTTAAAGTGACTAGTGATCCATTTATTAAAGTGGCCAGTGATTGGGTCTCAATGTAGGCAGCAGCCTCTCTGAGTTAGTGATTGCTGTTTAGCAGTCTGATGGCCTTGAGATAGAAGATGTTTTTCAGTCTCTCGGTCCCAGCTTTGATGCACCTGTACTGACCTCGCCTTCTAGATGGTAGCGGTGTGATCAGGCAGTGGCTCGGGTGGTTGTTGTCCTTGATGATCTTTTTGGTCTTCCTGTGACATCGGGTGGTGTTGGTGTCCTTTAGGGCAGGTAGTTTGCTCACCCTCTAGAGAGCCTTGCGGTTGTGGGCGGAGCAGGTGCCGTAGCAGGCTGTGATACAGCCCGACATGATGCTCTCGATTGTGCATCTGTAAACGTTTGTCAGGGTTTTGGGTGACAAGCCACATTTTTTCAGCCTCCTGAGGTTGATTAGGCGCTGTTGCACCTTCTTCACCACACAGTCTGTGTGGGTGGACCATTTCAGTTTGTCTGTGACGTGTACGCCGAGGAACTTAAAACTTTCCACCTTCTCCACTGCTGTCCCTTCGATGTGGATAGGGGGGTGCTCCCTCTGCTGTTTCCTGAAGTCGACGATCATCTCCTTTGTTTTGTTGACGTTGAGTGAGAGGTTGTTTTCCTGACACCACACTCCGAGTGCCCTCTCCTCCTCCCTGCAGGCAGTCTCGTCGTTTTTGGTAATAAAGCCCACTACTGTTGTGTCGTCTGCAAACTTGAGGATTGAGTTGGAGGTGTGCATGGCCACGCAGTCATGGGTGAACAGGGAGTACAGGAGGGGACGGAGCACGCACCCTTGTGGGGCCCCAGTGTTGAAGGTCAGTGAAGTGGAGATGTAGTTTTCTACCTTCACCACATGGGGGCGGCCCGTCAAAATGTCCATGACCAAATTGCACAGGGCGGGGTTGAGACCCAGGGCCTCCAGCTTGATGATGAGCTTGGAGGGTACTATGGTGTTGAATGCTGAGCTTTAGTCAATGAACAGCATTCTTACATAGGTTTTCTTCTTGGTATGCAAGCTGAAGTGGGTCCAGGGTGGCCGGTAAGGTGGAGGAGATATGACTAGTCTCTCAAAGCACTTCATGATGACAGAATGGAGTGGTACGGGGCGATAGTCATTTAGTTCAGTTATCTTTGCCTTCTTGGGTACAGGAATGGTGGCAATCTTGAAGCATGTGGGGACAGCAGACTGGGATAGGGAGAGACTGAATATGTCCGTAAACACACCAGCCAGCTGGTCTGCGCATGTTCTGAGGACGCGGCTAGGGATGCCATCTGGGCCAGCAGCCTTGCGAGGGTTAACACACGTTTAAATGTTTTACTCACGTCGGCCACGGAGGAGGAGGGCGGGGGTGTTAGTGGGGGCGGGCAAAGAAGGTGTTTAATTTGTCTGGATGCGTGACGTCGGTGTCCGTGACGTGACTGGTTTTCTTTTTGTAGTCTGTGATTTCCTGTAGACCCTGCCACATATGTCTCCTGTCTGAGCCGTTGAATTGCGACTCCACTTTGTCCCTGTACCGGCATTTGCTTGATTGATTGCCTTGCGGAGGGTCTAACTACACTGTTTATATTCAGCCATATCCCCAGACATCTTTTCATGGTTAAATGCGGTAGTTCGCGCTTTCAGTTTTGCGCGAATGTTGCCATCCATCCACGGTTTCTGGTTAGGGTAGGTTTTAAAAGTCACAGTGGGTACAACCTTTTCAATGCACTTCTTTATAAACTCAATCACAGAGTCAGAGTATTGGTCGATGTTGTTCTCTGAGGCTGACCGGAACATATCCCATTCCGCATGATCAAAACAATCTTGAAGCGTGGATTCCGATTGGTCAGAGCAGTGTTGAATGGTTCTAGTTACTGGTACATCCTGTTTGAGTTTCAGACTATAAGACGGTAGGAGCAAGATGGCGTTGTGGTCGGATTTGTGGATTTACGTTGGTAGCCAGTTTATATAAGAAATAAGGCACCTCAAGGGGTTTGTGGTATTTGGCCACAAAGGGTTGTGTCCAGACACTCCGCAATGCGTCATGCATAAGAAAAGCACTTAGCTTATTGCTTAAATATGGCCTTTTGGACTAAAACCCTTCACTTATTCTGTGTACCAGACAGCTAGATAGTCATGGTGTATACCAGATAGTTATGATGTATACCAGATAGTCATGGTGTGTACCAGATAGTCATGTTGTATACCAGATAGTCATGTTGTATACCAGATAGTCATGTTGTGTACCAGATAGTCATGTTGTGTACCAGCTAGTCATGTTGTGTACCAGATAGTCATGTTGTGTACCAGATAGCCATGTTGTATACCAGATAGTCATGTTGTGTACCAGATAGTCATGTTGTGTACCAGATAGTCATGTTGTGTACCAGATAGTCATGTTGTATACCAGATAGTCATGTTGTGTACCAGATAGTTATGATGTATACCAGATAGTTATGTTGTGTACCAGATAGTCATGTTGTATACCAGATAGTCATGTTGTGTACCAGATAGTCATGTTGTGTACCAGATAGTCATGTTGTGTACCAGATAGTCATGTTGTATACCAGATAGTCATGATGTATACCAGATAGTTATGTTGTGTACCAGATAGTCATGTTGTGTACCAGATAGTCATGTTGTGTACCAGATAGTCATGTTGTATACCAGATAGTCATGTTGTGTACCAGATAGTCATGTTGTGTACCAGATAGTCATGTTGTATACCAGATAGTTATGTTGTATATGTTGTATACCAGATAGTCATGTTGTATACCAGATAGTTATGTTGTATATGTTGTATACCAGATAGTCATGTTGTATACCAGATAGTTATGTTGTATATGTTGTATACCAGATAGTCATGTTGTATACCAGATAGTTATGTTGTGTACCAGATAGTCATGTTGTATACCAGATAGTCATGTTGTATACCAGATAGTCATGTTGTATACCAGATAGTAATGTTGTATACCTTGAAGCGTGGATTCCGATTGGTCAGAGCAGTGTTGAATGGTTCTAGTTACTGGTACATCCTGTTTGAGTTTCAGACTATAAGACGGTAGGAGCAAGATGGCGTTGTGGTCGGATTTGCGGATTTACGTTGGTAGCCAGTTTATATAAGAAATAAGGCACCTCAAGGGGTTTGTGGTATTTGGCCACAAAGGGTTGTGTCCAGACACTCCGCAATGCGTCATGCATAAGAAAAGCACTTAGCTTATTGCTTAAATATGGCCTTTTGGACTAAAACCCTTCACTTATTCTGTGTACCAGACAGCTAGATAGTCATGGTGTATACCAGATAGTTATGATGTATACCAGATAGTCATGGTGTGTACCAGATAGTCATGTTGTATACCAGATAGTCATGTTGTATACCAGATAGTCATGTTGTGTACCAGATAGTCATGTTGTGTACCAGATAGTCATGTTGTGTACCAGATAGTCATGTTGTATACCAGATAGTCATGTTGTGTACCAGATAGTTATGATGTATACCAGATAGTTATGTTGTGTACCAGATAGTCATGTTGTATACCAGATAGTCATGTTGTGTACCAGATAGTCATGTTGTGTACCAGATAGTCATGTTGTGTACCAGATAGTCATGTTGTATACCAGATAGTCATGTTGTGTACCAGATAGTTATGATGTATACCAGATAGTTATGTTGTGTACCAGATAGTCATGTTGTGTACCAGATAGTCATGTTGTGTACCAGATAGTCATGTTGTATACCAGATAGTCATGTTGTGTACCAGATAGTCATGTTGTGTACCAGATAGTCATGTTGTATACCAGATAGTTATGTTGTATATGTTGTATACCAGATAGTCATGTTGTATACCAGATAGTTATGTTGTATATGTTGTATACCAGATAGTCATGTTGTATACCAGATAGTTATGTTGTGTACCAGATAGTCATGTTGTATACCAGATAGTCATGTTGTATACCAGATAGTCATGTTGTATACCAGATAGTAATGTTGTATACCAGATAGTCATGGTGTATACCAGATAGTCATGTTGTATATGCTGTATACCAGATAGTCATGTTGTATACCAGATAGTCATGTTGTATACCAGATAGTCATGGTGTATACCAGATAGTCATGGTGTATACCAGATAGTCATGGTGTATACCAGATAGTCATGTTGTATACCAGATAGTAATGTTGTATACCAGATAGTCATGGTGTATACCAGATAGTCATGTTGTATATGCTGTATACCAGATAGTCATGTTGTATACCAGATAGTCATGGTGTATACCAGATAGTCATGGTGTATACCAGATAGTCATGTTGTGTACCAGATAGTCATGTTGTATACCAGATAGTCATGTTGTATACCAGATAGTCATGTTGTGTACCAGATAGTCATGTTGTATACCAGATAGTCATGTTGTATACCAGATAGTCATGTTGTATACCAGATAGTCATGTTGTATACCAGATAGTCATGTTGTATACCAGATAGTCATGTTGTATACCAGATAGTCATGTTGTATACCAGATAGTCATGTTGTGTACCAGATAGTCATGTTGTATACCAGATAGTCATGTTGTATACCAGATAGTCATGTTGTATACCAGATAGTCATGTTATGTACCAGATAGTCATGTTGTATATGCTGTATACCAGATAGTCATGTTGTATACCAGATAGTCATGTTATATACCAGATAGTCATGTTGTATACCAGATAGTCATGTTGTGTACCAGATAGTCATGTTGTGTACCAGATAGTCATGTTGTGTATCAGATAGTCATGTTGTATACCAGATAGTCATGTTGTATATGCTGTATACCAGATAGTCATGTTGTATACCAGATAGTCATGTTGTGTACCAGATAGTCATGATGTGTACCAGATAGTCATGTTATATACCAGATAGTCATGTTGTGTACCAGATAGTCATGTTGTATACCAGACAGTCATGTTGTGTACCAGATAGTCATGTTGTATATGCTGTATACCAGATAGTCATGTTGTATACCAGATAGTCATGTTATATACCAGATAGTCATGTTGTATACCAGATAGTCATATTGTATACCAGATAGTCATGTTGTGTACCAGATAGTCATGTTGTGTACCAGATAGTCATGTTGTATACCAGATAGTCATGTTGTATATGCTGTATACCAGATAGTCATGTTGTATACCAGATAGTCATGTTATATACCAGATAGTCATGTTGTATACCAGATAGTCATGTTGTATACCAGATAGTCATGTTGTGTACCAGATAGTCATGTTGTATACCAGATAGTCATGTTGTATACCAGATAGTCATGTTGTATACCAGATAGTCATGTTGTGTACCAGATAGTCATGTTGTATACCAGATAGTCATGTTGAATACCAAATAGTCATGTTGTATACCAGATAGTCATGTTGTATACCAGATAGTCATGTTGTGTACCAGATAGTCATGTTGTATACCAGATAGTCATGTTGTATACCAGATAGTCATGTTGTATACCAGATAGTCATGTTGTGTACCAGATAGTCATGTTGTATATGTTGTATACCAGATAGTCATGTTGTATACCAGATAGTCATGTTGTGTACCAGATAGTCATGTTGTGTACCAGATAGTCATGTTGTGTACCAGATAGTCATGTTGTGTATCAGATAGTCATGTTGTATACCAGATAGTCATGTTGTATATGCTGTATACCAGATAGTCATGTTGTATACCAGATAGTCATGTTGTGTACCAGATAGTCATGATGTGTACCAGATAGTCATGTTATATACCAGATAGTCATGTTGTGTACCAGATAGTCATGTTGTATACCAGACAGTCATGTTGTGTACCAGATAGTCATGTTGTATATGCTGTATACCAGATAGTCATGTTGTATACCAGATAGTCATGTTATATACCAGATAGTCATGTTGTATACCAGATAGTCATATTGTATACCAGATAGTCATGTTGTGTACCAGATAGTCATGTTGTGTACCAGATAGTCATGTTGTATACCAGATAGTCATGTTGTATATGCTGTATACCAGATAGTCATGTTGTATACCAGATAGTCATGTTATATACCAGATAGTCATGTTGTATACCAGATAGTCATGTTGTATACCAGATAGTCATGTTGTGTACCAGATAGTCATGTTGTATACCAGATAGTCATGTTGTATACCAGATAGTCATGTTGTATACCAGATAGTCATGTTGTGTACCAGATAGTCATGTTGTATACCAGATAGTCATGTTGAATACCAGATAGTCATGTTGTATACCAGATAGTCATGTTGTATACCAGATAGTCATGTTGTGTACCAGATAGTCATGTTGTATACCAGATAGTCATGTTGTATACCAGATAGTCATGTTGTATACCAGATAGTCATGTTGTGTACCAGATAGTCATGTTGTATATGTTGTATACCAGATAGTCATGTTGTGTACCAGATAGTCATGTTGTATACCAGATAGTCATGTTGTGTACCAGATAGTCATGTTATGTACCAGATAGTCATGTTGTATGCCAGATAGTTATGTTGTGTATCAGATAACAAGATACACTTCTTCAAATACACAGAAAATAATTATTTATATAACAAATAATCAACAACAAAAAAATGTTGAACCCAGGTGTGCAGACAACACACTCTAACCTCTAACCTTCTGTCCCAGGTGGCTGCGGGTCATGAGTGGTTCATCCACACCATCTACACCGTCCGCTCCAAAGACAACGCCAACCACGGCATCGGCAAGAGGAGCCTCGAGTACCACCACTCCCTGGTCGCCACGGGCAACGACCTCTCCATTACCCCTGTGGTCAAAGGTCGAGGTCACCGTGTGAGGAGGTCAGCCAGTGGATTGGTCAGAGCGGCGGTCCCCGACGTGACCGATGACATTGGAGCAGACAACAACCGTGGCACCAACATCATGCACATCGCCCTGGACCGTACCAAGAGGAGGGCGGCAGGGGTGGTGGAGCTGTATGCCGACCGTCTGGAACCAAGGGACCTGAGCAGGGGGGAGGAGGAGAAGGGTTTTCCGACGGTGGTGGGGGGGCTGGTGGGAATGCTGCTCACCTTCCTCCTCATCATCATCCTGGTTCTGGTGGTCCGGTACAGACAGAAGGAGGAGAGGAAAGAGAGGGTGAGGGGGTCGGCGAGCACGGAAGCGATGATGGTGGTGAGGATGGACGACTGCAGCAACAGCTCAGAGGTCTAAGAGAGCTGGGCGGATTGAGAAAAAAGTATTGAGGAGTATTTAGGCTTTTGTAACGTGTTTTTTTCCCCCATGATTTTTCTACACTGTTACTGGAGTATTTTTAAAAGCTCCATCTCGTGGCTGCTCAGTAAGTCAAGTGATTGAAAAGCTTCATCCTTGTATATTGAAACTCTCCCATTTAAAACACCTAGCTCTTTTGATAAATGTCATGGTTTTCCTTTTCCTTTGCTGTTGTGTTGCAAGTGCCTCAAGCAGCTACACATAGACCAATGGGAGCTCTCCTTCAACAGCTATCTAGTGTCTTGGCCAATGGGAGCTCTCCTTCAATAGCTATCTAGTGTCTTGGCCAATGGGAGCTCTCCTTCAACAGATATATAGTGTCTTGACGAATGGGAGCTCTCCTTCAACATATAGCTAGAGTCTTGACCAGTTGGAGCTCTCCTTCAACATATATTTAGTGTATTGACAAATGGGAGCTCTCCTTCAACAGATATCTATTGTCTTGACCAATGGGAGCTCTCCTTCAACAGCTATCTAGTGTCTTGACCAATAGGAGCTCTTCTTCAACAGCTATCTAGTGTCTTGACCAATGGGAGTTCTCCTTCAACACATATCTAGTGTCTTGACCAATGGGAGCTCCTCTTCAACAGATATATAGTGTCTTGACCAATGGAAGCTCTCCTTCAACACATAGCTAGAATCTTGACCAATGGGAGCTCTCCTTCAACAGATATTTAGTGTATTGACCAATGGGAGCTCTCCTTCAACAGATATTTAGTGTATTGACCAATGGGAGCTCTCCTTCAACAGATATCTAGTGTCTTGACCAATGGGAACTCTCCTTCAACAGATAGCTAGAGTCTTGACCAGTTGGAGCTCTCCTTCAACAGATACCTAGACTCCTGATCAATGGGAGCTATCCTTCAACAGATATTCAGTGTATTGACCAAATGGAGCTCTCCTTCAACAGATAGCTAGTGTCTCCACCAATGGGAGTTCTCATACAACAAATAGCTAGTGTCTCCACCAATGGGGAGTTATCATACAACATCTCCCAATGGGGAGTTATCATACAACATATAGCTAGTCTCTCCACCAATGGGGAGTTATCATACAACAGATAGCTAGTATCTCCACCAATGGGGAGTTCTCATACAACAGATAGCTAGTGTCTTGACCAATGGGAGTTCTCATACAACAGATAGCTAGTGTCTCCACCAATGGGGAGTTATCATACAACAGATAGCTAGTGTCTCCACCAATGGGCAGTTCTCATACAACAGATAGCTAGTATCTCCACCAATGGGGAGTTCTCATACAACAGATAGCCAGTGTCTCCACCAATGGGGAGTTCTCATACAACAAATAGCTAGTATCTTGGCTCATGGCTGGGAAACTCTCATTCAAAAGTAGCTTGTTTTTTTGACCAATGGAGAGCTCTCATACAACAGATAACTATTGTCTCAACCAATGGGGAACTCTCGTTCAACAGAGTGCACTACTCAGATCTCACCATAATCCAGGCTTTGACTGTATTTCTGATAAAGCGGCATACCTTCACCAGTCCCCAAAAACAAGGGTCTATGTATTGCTGACTGTTACCACATCCTCACTGACTGACTGCCTCTCATGCTCCTGTTGGTGTAAAGCATACAATTACAATTCTAATGACATGCTCTATAGGCCCTTCCTATAGGTAATCAATCAATCAATCAATCAATCATTTGTGAAACACATTTTATTGAAGGGCAGCAATACATATAGACGTCATGTTGCTGCTGGGTAGTTTATAATAGCAATAAGGCAACAAGGGAGTGTGGTATGTGGCCAATATACCATGGCTAAGGGATGTTCTTTAGGCACGACGCAACACAGCCCTTTTATTTATTTTTATTTCACCTTTATTTAACCAGGTAGGCCAGTTGAGAACAAGTTCTCATTTACAACTGCGACCTGGCCAAGATAAAGCAAAGCAGTTCGACACATACAACAACACAGAGTTACACATGGAGTAAAACAAACATACAGTCAATAATACAGTAGAAAAAAATAAAACTGTCACGTCTGCTCCCGCTCTCCCCTTCCCCTGGCGCTTGAGGGCGCCAGATTACCCTGCATCACACGTTCCTGCCATCATCACTCACACCTGCCCTCCCTCGTCACTCGCATCAGCGTTATTGGACTCACCTGGACTCACTCATCAGTTGTTAATTTCCTTCCCTATATTTGTCTGTTCCCCAGCTCTGTTCCCCGCTTCTGCATTAGATTTGTTTTGTCTGTATTATTTTGCTGACGCTGTTTCTGTCTTGTCCGTTATTTATTAAATGTTTACTCCCCGTACCTGCTTCGTCTCTCCAGCGTCATGTTCCGTGACAAAAACAAAAAGTCTATATACAGTGAGTGCAAATGAGGTAAGATAAGGGAAGTAAGGCAATAAATAGGCCATGGTGGCGAAGTAATTACAATATAGCAGACACTGGAATGGTAGATGTGCAGTAGATGAATGTGCAAGTAGAGATACTGGGGTGCAAAGGAGCAAGATAAATAAATAAATACAGTATGGGGATGAGGTAGCTAGATGGGCTGTTTACATATGGGCTATGTACAGGTAAAGTGACCTGTGATCCCTAGGCCGTGGTATATTGGCCGTATATCACAAAGCCCCCAAGGTGCCTTATTGCTATTATAAACTGGTTACCAATGTAATTAGAGCTGTAAAAATAAATGTTTTGTCATACCTGTGGATATACCACGGCTGTCAGCCAATCAGCATTCAGGGCTCGAACCACCCAGTTTATAATTTGTAATAGAGACGTATCTGTAGAATATTTACTGTGTATTGGAAGAGTTTACGTCCTCGCTTCGGTCACATTTACTACTGTGGACTTCGCTTTGCATTTTATTTCACTGCCTGTGTCTGTTTTCATTTTCATATTGTTCAAAATAAACTGGATGTTGTTTAGAAAAAGTCAAACCGTGAAGTCAACACTGGATAAGTCAAACTGTGAAGTCAACACTGGATAAGTCAACACTGGATAAGTCAAGAGAGATACATTTCTTAAAGCCACAAATCTGGAATTTGTACTTGTTTTGATATTCAGCTGAGGGATGTGACATGCAGGGGACATGTGAGATTTTCTCAAGACTGACTTGGTGAACAGCTGGCAAGAACACAGGAGTATTATCCTTATACACAATACAGTATTTCATCACTCTCTACATCCACACCTGAAGAGATTCACCACTTGTCTTCACCATGTCTGCATTACATAGGGAATAGGTTGCTATTAGAGACGATAGGGAATAGGTTGCCATTAGAGACGCTAGGGAATAGGTTGCCATTAGAGACGCTAGGGAATAGGTTGCCATTAGAGACGCTAGGGAATAGGTTGCCATTAGAGACGCTAGGGAATAGGTTGCCATTGGTGACGCTAGGGAATAGGTTGCCATTGGTGACGCTAGGGAATAGGTTGCCATTGGTGACGCTAGGGAATAGGTTGCCATTGGTGGCTTAGGGAATAGGTTACCATTGGTGACGCTAGGGAATAGGTTGCCATTAGAGACGCTAGGGAATAGGTTGCCATTAGAGACGCTAGGGAATAGGTTACCATTGGAGACGCTAGGGAATAGGTTGCCATTAGAGACGCACCACGTTACTTCTTTCAAAACATTTACACTATACACACTATAGTGCTGTGAAGATGTACAATACTTTTTCTACACATAATGTTTGCTGTTCCACAGTGTGCTGTGTTGGCGGTGTGAGGGGGTCAGTGACCTTTGTCTTGTCAAGATAAAGCACACAATGACTCTATCAAAGTAGTGTTGCACCATAACCAACACGCTCTTTAGTCTCCGAAAACAATAGCATTTACTTTGTCTGGCCTGCATCCCAAATCCCTATGGGCTTTGGTCTAAAGTAGTACACTATATAGGGAATAGGGAGCCGTAGGTCTCTTCTCTAAAGTAGTGCACTATATAGGGAATAGGGAGCCATAGGTTTCTTCTCTAAAGTAGTGCACTATATAGGGACTAGGGTGCCAGTTGGGATGCATCCTGAACCTGAGAGTATTCTGTGATATAACTCACTGTACCTGGGTCCAATCGAATGTTTGGAGGACCGGTAAATCATATCTTTCAAGTCTTTGTCTATCCTTGTGATCTAGGATCAGTTTAGTCTTTTAGATCATAATGAATAAGACTCGGACAGGGAAGACCTGATCCTAGATCAGCCCCCCCTACCCTAAGAGGCGTTCTGAATATGGGCCCGGATATAAACTACACAGCTGTGGGCTTGGTTCTATTGCACACCTCAAATATAAATAACCAAATGCACTCCCCCTTTTTTATATAAAAGGCACATTTCTCACATGTTTATCAATCCAAGCTATGCAATGCAATGTAATCTAGGGAGAAACACAGAATACACACCCTTAGGGGTCTGACGTGAGTGATGCTGATGTTATATTGTGTTACCTCCGAGTGTACGGATGACTTCTGCACCAAGGTTTAAACTTTATATTCAATGTATATACTTTTATGAATGAGTATTTATGGTTGTATTTATGAATAACAATGTGTCGGGGAGTGGTGTGTGTTCTTCAACACTTTACTGTTTTGCAACGTTTGAATCCCCCCCCAAAAAAATAAATATGTTCTGCAAAATGAGTAGGCTGTGTTTTTTTCAGTTCAGTCAAGTTTCTGAATCAGTTATGTTCTTATAGCTCAAGCATGAGCATCTCCATTTCTCAGGGACCTGATTAGTATCACACTTTTGTCTCAGCTAACACACCAGACTCCAATATTAAATTGATCATGGTCTTCAGTTTAGAACGCATTTAGTTTCATTGGGTGCGTTAGCTAAAAGGCAGGGGGGAAAGTGTGACACCAATCAGGCCCTGAGGACTGGAGTTGCTCACCGCTGCTATACTGTAGCTATTAGATAGGCTTCAGTAGCCCTTGGCCTACCAGTTTAGTAATACATTTTATGCAGGCCAAGGGAATTTTACAGATCAGCAGAGAAGCCTAAAATGACTTATCTATAACACTAGCTCTAATTTTAAAGACAAAAATATAAACGTTATTTAAATGAACCTACATCTCTGCAGTTTACAGCCTATAGAGGGATATTCAACTTTACACTACGAGGTCTGGAGCATGCTGGTTTTCTCTTCTACCTGATAACGAATTGCAACCACCTGGTGTCCCAGGTCTAAATCAGTCCCTGGTTAGAGGGGAACAATACAAATAAATTCTGTGGAACTGGCTTCGTGATCCAGAGTTGAGTTTGAGGGCTTTAGACAATAATTGTGTACTATCTTGATAAAAATAATAAATTCCTCATTGCACTGTGTTGTTGTTGCTTAGGTGGAATGATTTTTCTTAAACATAGGCCTAATCAATAGGGGAGCTCTGGTGTCCTGGATCGTAGATCGCAGCCTAGGAACCCACAGATCTGCCATTTCATAATCTATTAAAAAATATAGATATATATTGTGCTGACAGGTAAATATTTATAGCCCTAATATTTAGCTAATGAAAGCTCTAATATTTAGCTTCTTACTTCAGCTATTCACAAATCTAGCCTCTCTCTTCCAGCTGTTCCCGTGCGCAATAGGCTAATCCTCTTCCCCATAGGGCGGCGCACAATTGGCCCAGCGTCATCCGGGTTAGGGGAGGGTTTGGCCGTCATTGTAAAATAAGAATTTGTTCTCAACTGACTTTGCCTAGTTATATAACGGTTCAATAAAAATAACAAAATACACGAAATCCTTGGAAAAATTAAAGGCTACAAATGCTATAGGACATACCGTATATATTTTGTATATTATACTGGGCCTAATAGCCTATTTGAGGAAAGAAGCAAGCTTGCTCTCTCTATGTAAAACAGGCCTACAGCAGAGGCCAAATTAACGGTCTGGGAAAGTTGAGGAGGGAAAAAATGTGCGTTAGTGTGATCACTTTTTTCTGGGCCAGTTATGATAAATAACATCGTTGCATTATAAATAATTTCACAGCTCATACAGAGAGTTGAGCAGTGACCCAAAGGAATTGACAACCATTAGAACCAATGGAAATCACTTGCAAACCACTTGACACGCTGGGTGGGGGGGGTTCTACTTAGCTGACATATGAAATTGTTTTAAGATGGTCCTACTATGTATTGGTCACTTAACTATTTGATTGTGAATTGTAGGACCCTTTTTAGGTATCAAAAATAAATTAATTCAAACAATTATTTGATCAAATATAGAATTTGGTCTTTACTACTATAGCCCAGAGAAATGTATTGAATAACACATTCATAAATGTAAAAAAAAAAAAAAACGGTCAAAAAATGTATCCTAGGAAACAAGGTTTTGAAGAGTCTCCCCTTTCCAGAGTGGTCATACATTTGTAGGTCAAACCATTGGAAGCAGACTTTCGTGAGAAGACCGATTTTCATGGTCTGACAAACACTGCTCGAGCTCTGCCACCAATCATTTCGACTCTAGAATGTTCTATAGATAATATGCTTGTGTAAACCACATACCTGCTAACAGAACAGGGGGGGGTAGGGGAATGATACAGTAGGAGAGAAAACTGTTAGACTTGTCACAGACGGCTTCTTCCAGTGTTGTTGGTGGGAGGGGAGACGCTCATATCTCGCCCCCTGCTGGTGGCAATAGGCATAAACGATTCCCAATGGAAATCCTTGGCATGGATTCTACAAGTATTCCAGGGATGCTGGCTCTAATGCTTCCCACAGTTGTGTCAAGTTGGCTTGATGTCGTTTTGGGTAGAGGAGAATCCTTGATACACATGGAAAACTGTTGAGCGTGAAAAACCCAGTAGCGTTGCAGTTCTTGACACAAACCGGTGTGCCTGGCACCTACTACCATACCCCGTTTAAAGGCTCTTACATCTTGCATCTTGCCCATAAACCCTCAATGGCACACATACACAATCCATGTCTCAATTGTCTTAAGGCTTTTTTAACCTGTCTCCTCCCTTTCATCTACACTGATTGAAGTTAATTTAACAACTGACCTCAATAAAGGGATCATAGCTTTCACCTGGATTCACCTGGTCAGTCAAATGTCATCATGGGAAGAGCAGTTCTTAATGTTTTGTCCACTCAGTGTAAACCTGTAAACCAATGGTGGTCTACGCCATCTCAATCTAATCTCCAATCTCAAAATGAGGTGGCAAATATCATCTACAGTAGCTACAAGAAACAATAAAGTAGTCGTATTGATGCCTAACACCTAATGCAATTATTAAATAATTCAGCCCTACGTTTGAGATTTATGTATGTTTTTTTTTTTTGTTTTTTTTAATATATACAATATTTTATATTTTTTATTTTATTTATAATATAAATATAAAATAAATCTGGAATACATTTCAAAGCAATACATGTATTTAACAAAAATTATGTTCTGAGTACATTTTGCATGATGAAAATACTGCACATATGCATATTGTAATGTTTTGTATGGGGGGTGTGAGATTTATATATGTTAAGATATATATATTAAAATATATGGTCAGATATTTTAAAATGTATGTCACTTTATATATAGGTTTTAAATATATTCTCATATATATTTATCTCATGTTCTTTGATATATAAGGCCATATTTTGCCATACAGTGCCTTCAGAAAGTATTCATACCCCTTGACTTATTCCACATTTTGTTGTGTTACAGCCTCAATTCAAAATGGATTAAATGCCAAAATATTATCACCCATCTACACACAATACCCGATAATGTCAAAGTAAAAACATACAGGAATATCTCATTTACATCAGTATTCACATCCCTGATTGCAAGCCCCTTGAGCAGCGATTACAGCTGCCAGTCTTTCTGGGTGAGTCTCTAAGAGCTTTCCACGCTTGGATTGTGCAACATTTGCCCATTATTCGTTAGACAATTATTCAAGCTCTGTCAAATTGGTTGTTGATCATTGCTAGATAACCATTTATATGTAGATTTAAGTCAAAACTGTAACTCGGCCACTCAGGAACTTGTTGGTAAGCAACTCCGGTGTATATTTGGCCTTGTGTTTTAGGTTATTGTCCTGCTGTTAATGCGAGCCGAATATATTGATTAAAAGTCACCTTGTTCTAGAGATATTTACACGGTTATCAAAACGTCACGCCAGGGTAAACCTACACCAAACACAGCCCTTCTGGTAAGTGTTTCCCAAATCCCATATGGGGGAAAACGACTGGACCCATTCCCCTGGTTTAATGGTTATTAGAACTCATACTGTGGTACTCTATGGAAATCTGCCTATACTGACTTCCATACAAACCTTCATGGCCTTATTGTTCGTGGACAGATTTTGATAGCGGAGTAAAAGCTTTGGCTTCGCCTCTTCCCCCGGTCCCGGTCCCGGTCCAGACGACCGGTAGCCAGTCGCGTCAAACGCATCCCACTGTCTTGTACGCGTCGGGTAACGCGCGTCCGGTAAAACATCATGGCTGCGGGATCCAGCGGGGCGGGCGGCGAGCTGCAGAAAGAGTTGATCTGTGCCATCTGCCTTGACTACTTCAACGACCCCGTCATTCTGAAATGCGGACACAATTTCTGCAAGTTTTGCATCCTGATGCATTGGGAGGAGAACGGAGGAGAGGACGTGGGTTATCAATGCCCCGAGTGCCGAATGGTTTGTTGTGCTTCAACGCCAGTTGTCTGTCTTATCGGCAGGTTTGGCGCTATCTTAGACCATTTCTTTTGTCATCTCCAATGCTCTCACGTTAATCGTGATTAATCGTGTTATTTAACGATGCAGTTTCCGTACAGGCGTTTACCACACTGGGCTTGGATAACGTTAAGAGATGTTGTTTTAAAAACGCCGACACTGCCTGAAAAAAAATACGCCGAGTCTTTTGTGTTGTTAAGTTAGCTTGGTGGCTAACGAGGTAGTACGGCGAGGTGTTGTTTAGTCAAGACAACATGTAATCGCGGCCGAATCATCATGCCTTTCATCTCGGTGACTAACTAACTAGCTAGTCTCCTTTCTCTTGCCCTGGCACTTGTATAAAATCAAGTACACAGCCATGCAATGTCCATAAACAAACATTTGCGGTAGAAAGGCCTTACTGAAGAGCTCAGTGGCTTTCAATGTGGCACCGTCATAGGATGCCGCCTTTCCCACAAGCCAGTACATCAAATTATTTCTGCCCTGCTAGACAATTCTGTGCTTCCAACTTCGTGGCAACAGTTTGGGGAAGGCCCTTTCTTGTTTCAGCATGACAATTCCCCCGTGCACAAAGCAAAGTCCATACAGAAATGGTTTGTGGAGATCGGTGTGGATTAACTTGGCTGGCCAGGGAACAGAGCCCCGACCTCCACCACACCAGACACTGTTTGGGATGAATTGGAACACCGGCCAGGCCTAATTGCCCAACATCAGTGCCCGACCTCACTAATGTTCTCGTGGCTCCCGCAGCAATCTTCCAACATCTAGTGGAAAGCTTTCCAAGAAGAGTGGAGGCTGTTATAGCAGCAAAGGAGGGACCAACTCCACATTAATGCCCATGATTTTGGAATGAGATGTTTGGGGCGAGCAGGTGCCCACATACATTTGGTCATGTCGTTTTATTTTGGCCATATCGCCCAGCTCTTCCTGTGGTTGTAGCAAGCTAAAAATGAGTTCCTAACCTATCTCAACTAATTCAGTACCTTTTTAGTAATAGTAGTAGTAGTAATAAACTAAAAGCTGTTTTGTTCTAAACTTTTCTCTTTCTCTGTAGATATTTAACAAGATCAGCTTCACCAAGAACTACCTGGTTAAGAACCTTGTCGGTAAGCTGAGTGAGTTCGAGTGTCTGAAGCCCTGTGAGCAGCCGGCTACATCCAAGCGTGTCCAACTAGACGGGAAATGCGACAGGCATGGAGAGGAGCTGAAGCTCTACTGCCACACTGACAACAAACCCATCTGTGTGGTGTGTAGGGAGTCCCGGGCACACAGGTAACAAATGTTCCAAGTTTCCCCTGATGCCTACAGATCTAGGATCAGCTTTCCCTACCCTAATCTCAGAAACCTATTAAAAAAAAAAAGAATTGTGTCAGCTGCTTGATTCAGTTCTGGGGTGTTAAGAGTTGTTAAGGAAATGGTATCATGTGACGAGACAGCATTGAAAATGTTCACCTTATTTTTTTCAGGTCATAAATAATCCTTGGTTCCTGGCTGTACTTGGTAAAGATATGAGGGGGAGATGGTCATGACCACCTCCTTATGACCGTCTGGCACAACGGCCAGAATATGTTCTATAAGTTAAGATCGGAGACGGTGCCAAACGCATGCAGGAACCAACCCAATGAAATATGCCTATGTAACGTGTCTGTAAGCAGTATATAAGAGATCTAACGGGACCTGCCCAGAGGGAGCTCCTGACAGATGTGTACTATGGTGCATCACGTTTGTTGGAACCTCTCCAGTTAACTGTTAACAATTTATTAATTTAAGATTGACTTCGAGTGTCCCTGTTGTTCGTGGTTTCCTTAAGTCTTAAATTCATTCGTCTGATTAGAAGGCCTTGAGTCTTTTAATGTCTAAAATTCAGTTTTCAAAGGTCGGAGATGACTACAGTGTTCCCTGTATATTGTGTCGCTGCTTAATTGTTGCCACGCAGCAAAACAATGTCACGTCAAATAACACTTTCTAGATGTTGGAGAGCTTTCCGACCACACGTTGGAGAGCTTTCCGACCACATGTTGGAGAGCTGTCCGACCACATGTTGGAGAGCTGTCCGACCACATGTTGGAGAGCTGTCCGACCACATGTTGGAGAGCTGTCCGACCACATGTTTCTCAGTACTGTGGGGAAAAACTCATTCTTATTGGCTGGGCCTGGCTCCCCAGTGGGTGGGTCTAGCTTCCAAGTGGGTGGGCCTATGCCCTCCAAGGCCCACCCATGGCTGCACCCCTGCCTAGTCATGTAAAATTCATAGAATAGAGCCTAATGAATTTATTTCAATTGACGGATTTCCATATATGGACTGTAACTCAGTAAAATCTATTTTTGTTCAGTATATTTGAATGATGCATACAGTGCATTCGGAAAGTATTCAGAGTCCTTGACTTTTTCCACATTTTGTTACCTTCTAGCCTTATTCTAAAATTGATTAAATTGTTTTTTCCCCACATCAGTCTACACACAATACCCCATAATGACATCACAATACTCCATAATGACATCACAATACCCCATAATGACAAAGCAAAAACTAGTTTTTAGATTTTTTTTTCTCCAAATGTGTATATATCATTTTAAAAACGGATTACTTTTACATAAGTATTCAGACCCTTTACTCAGTGCTTTGTTGTAACACCTTTAGCAGCGATTACAGCCTTGAGTCTTCTTGGGTATGACGCTGCAAGCTTGGCACACCTGTATTTAACAGAATGTGACTGGCAGAACAGGTGGAGGATGAGGGCTGCAGTAGATATCTCAGATAAGGGGGGAGTGAGGCCTAAGAGGGGTTTGTATTCAGCGTCGTTGTCCTGTGGTAAGGTGAACCTTCGCCCCCAGTCTAAGGTCCTGAGTGCTGTACTTTACTCTGTTCATCTTTCCCTCAATCCTGACTAGTCTCCCAGTTCCTGCAGATGAAAAACATCCTCAGTGTTTTTAATTTTTTTAATTGAACCTTTATTTAACTTGGCAAGTCAGCATGATGCTGCCACCACCATGCTTCACCGTAGGGATGGTGCCAGGTTTCCTCCAGACGTGACGCTTGGCATTCAGGCCAAATAGTTCGATCTTGGTTTCATCAGACCAGAGAATCTTGTTTCTCATGGTCTGAGAGTCCTGTGGGTGTCTTTGGCAAACTCCAAGCGGGCTGTCATGTGCCTTTTTACTAAGGAGTGGCTTCTGTCTGACCACTCTACCATAAAGGCCTGATTGGTGGAGTGCTGCAGAGAAGGTTGTCCTTCTGGAAGGTTCTCCCATCTCCACAGAGGAACTCTAGAGCTCTTGTTAGTGACCATTGGGTTCTTGGTCACCTCCCTGACCAAGGCCCCTCTCCACTGTTTGCTCAGTGTGGCCAGGCGGCCAGCTCTAGGAAGAGTCTTGGTGGTTTGATGGAGGCTACTGTGTTCTTGGGGACCTTCAATGCTGTAGAAATGTTTTGGTACCCTTCCCCAGATTTGTTCAGTTTGTTTAAATCAGGCCTTTCAGGGGGAGCAGTGTTATTTTTTTTGTTGAAATATTGATTTGTTTATTGCTTTATGGGACTTCAAATTCTGTTACGGTCATGAGAATTTTGTGAAAGTATTTGGTAAAATGCATAGTATCTGATCAAACATTTTGTTTCCTCGCTATCACTGGTTTGATCAGAGTTTCCCCTCCTATTATTTCACCACTCGCTGGTTTGAAGTTTGACCGTTAACCACTGAGCTAGGGACACATTAGCCTACCCTCCCTCAAATTCTCTCTTTGAGCAAATCGGGTGGATATCACCAAACTGATGGTCTCAAGGCAAAGTTTCTGTCACGTTGAGCAGACAAACCAAGTCCTTAATAGCCGTGTTCCCTTTGTCCTTTCAGACAGCATGACGTGGCTCCTGTACCAGAGGTCCTTGAGGATATGAAGGTGAGGCCAAGGACACAACAGGCTGCTGTTTGATTTGTTGTTATGGTTTCTGAAAGGTTTCTGAAAGGGTCAATCTGCGACTGCTACATCCAGTTTGGGGATATTTTAAATGAATGATATGATTCTTGAAGTATATAACTTGTAAATGTGTCATGAGCTTAGTTCAACTGTCGTACCCCATAATCAGGACCCAAAATATAAGCTTGTTTTACTCCATTGTTTGTAAACAATGCAATTGTATACAGAACTGTATAGCCTCAACATGGTTAAACTATAATTTGGAGAACATAGATGGTCAGTCCTTGCATCCATAGCTCTGTCTATGAGACTGGTTACATTTCTCCAGCCCCATCCGTCAGCTGTTTACCAAAACAGCGACGGGGTGTCTGCTTTGTTATTGTTTGAACTGCAGATTGCCCTTTTAAGATTGATTGAGTGGTTGAACACGGTAAAGTGTGTGTGTGTGTGTGTGTGTGTTTCTCTCAGAGTGAGCTGCGTCTGAGGCTGGTGGAATTAACATGGCAGAAGACTGTGTGTACCAGAGTGAAGGCTATGGACGAGCAGACCAAGAATGAAGCCAAGGTACACAGCTGGGCTCTGGATATACATAGATATGCTGTTGGTATACCAGTGAACTAATATATATATTCAGTCAGTCAGTCAGTCAGTACCGGTCAAAAGTTTGGACAAACCAACTCATTCCAGGTTTTTTATTTATTTTTACTATTTTCTACATTGTAGAATATTAGTGACGACATCAAAACTATAAAATAACACAGAGTTGTGTGTTCATACCTCCTCCGGTTAGACAGACAGTCGTGTGTTCATACCTCCTCCGGTTAGACAGACAGTCATGTGTTCGTACCTCCTCCGGTTAGACAGACAGTCATGTGTTCGTACCTCCTCCGGTTAGACAGACAGTCATGTGTTCATACCTCCTCCGGTTAGACAGACAGACAGTCATGTGTTCGTACCTCCTCCGGTTAGACAGACAGACAGTCGTGTGTTCGTATCTCCTCCGGTTAGACAGACAGTCATGTGTTCATACCTCCTCCGGTTAGACAGACAGACAGTCATGTGTTCGTACCTCCTCCGGTTAGACAGACAGACAGTCGTGTGTTCGTACCTCCTCCGGTTAGACAGACAGACAGTCGTGTGTTCATACCTCCTCCGGTTAGACAGACAGACAGTCATGTGTTCGTACCTCCTCCGGTTAGACAGACAGACAGTCGTGTGTTCGTACCTCCTCTGGTTAGACACAGACAGACAGTTGTGTGTTCATACCTCCTCCGGTTAGACAGACATTTGTGATGTCAGATGACCATTAGGTGATTCCAGCGTCTTTTCCCCATGTTATCACATCTTCCAGTTAAAGAAGCTGAAGCTGAAGGAGAAGATTGAGGAAGATGTGGGATCTCTAGTCCAGTTCCTGTTGGATGAGAAGGACGACCTACTGGAGGTTAGTGTATATATGTCACCACACACACGGTTAGTTGGTATATTCTGTCTAGCCTGATGGTTAGTTGGTTTACTCTGTGTAGCCTGGTGGTTAGTTGGTTTACTCTGTGTAGCCTGATGGTTAGTTGGTTTACTCTGTGTAGCCTGATGGTTAGTTGGTTTACTCTGTGTAGCCTGGTGGTTAGTTGGTATACTCTGTGTAGCCTGGTGGTTAGTTGGTATACTCTGTGTAGCCTGGTGGTTAGTTGGTATACTCTGTGTAGCCTGGTGGTTAGTTGTTTTACTCTGTGTAGCCTGATGGTTAGTTGGTTTACTCTGTGTAGCCTGGTGGTTAGTTGGTTTACTCTGTGTAGCCTGGTGGTTAGTTGGTTTACTCTGTGTAGCCTGATGGTTAGTTGGTTTACTCTGTGTAGCCTGATGGTTAGTTGGTATACTCTGTGTAGCCTGATGGTTAGTTGGTATATTCTTAGTTGGTATATAATTTGATTACTCAGAAAATTGTCATTAGAGTTCCAACAGTGTAATAATGTTGAGATGTCCATCCTTATAGGCTCTGGATGCTGAGGAGGGGGCTGTCCTAGGGGCGATAGATGACAACCTGAGGTGGGTGGAGACCGAGGTGGTAGCTGTGGACAAACACATGGCTCAGATACACAACCACATCAGAGGAAACACCAGCTTCGAGGTTAGTTTGTCACACACACACACACATTCCCTCACAGTTTCTGTCCTTTCTGAGATGGTTGATAGAAAATGTGTTTCAAAGGGTTTTCTGAGAAGCCTCATACATCTAGTCTTGTAGTTTCATGTTACTGAAGTGTTGATGAAGGTAGCATGTCAATCCTGCCACCTTTTTCTATGGTCAGACTCATAGAGTTGGATAGAAGTCTAAAATCCTGTTTTAGCACGGGCAGCGCCATCGAGGGCTTTCACAATGAGTCAACTGGATGGGACTTGCTATTAGTTAACAAAAGGTCTCAGAATTCTATCAAGGCCTATGGTCAAACGACTACGAATGGTGGTTTTAGCTTAGCACTATATAGACGCTGTGGTAGATGGCGCGCTTCCGCATCGCCTACCACTGTCTACCACAGCCGAGTTATAGGTGCAGGTTTGGAGAAATGTTTGGTTCAGACGGTTTCTTTACAGATATCCACAACCTTGTACAATCTGGGTGTAAGGACAAGGAGTTACGGACTCCAGATATGTCTTCAGGAACAGGGGTTTCAGAAACAATTAGCCAGTCACTTTCCTGGCTCCGCATTGTAGCCTTCTAGGACATTCTATATTGGGCTAGTTTTAGCTGTGTGAAAGGGTTTGTGTCTCATCTTCTGTCTATTTCTCTCTCCACAGAGCATCACTGAGACATACAAAAAGTAAGTTTTGTTTTCCCATGTTCAGCCTGTAGTCTGCGTCTGGTGTTCTCGGGTTCAGCCTGTAGTCTGGTGCTCTCGGGTTCAGCCTGTAGTCTGGTGCTCTCGGGTTCAGCCTGTAGTCTGGTGCTCTCGGGTTCAGCCTGTAGTCTTGAGAAAAGCATTTTTACTGTTCTTGTTTTAGTTTCTATAACGGTTGACAGTCGTCTCCCCTCCTCCGTGCTACAGCCCAGTGAAGTAACTCTATAACGTGTGATGTCACGGCCCAGTGAAGTAACTCTATAACGTGTGATGTCACGGCCCAGTGAAGTAACTCTATAACGTGTGATGTCACGGCCCAGTGAAGTAACTCTATAACGTGTGATGTCACGGCCCAGTGAAGTAACTCTATAACGCGTGTGATGTCACGGCCCAGTGAAGTAACTCTATAACGTGTGATGTCACGGCCCAGTGAAGTAACTCTATAACGTGTGATGTCACGGCCCAGTGAAGTAACTCTATAACGTGTGATGTCACGGCCCAGTGAAGTAACTCTATAACGTGTGATGTCACGGCCCAGTGAAGTAACTCTATAACGTGTGATGTCACAGCCCAGTGAAGTAACTCTATAACGTGTGATGTCACAGCCCAGTGAAGTAACTCTATAACGTGTGATGTCACAGCCCAGTGAAGTAACTCTATAACGTGTGATGTCACAGCCCAGTGAAGTAACGTGTCCAGTATGACATCGTATATAACCTGTATGATACATATAATGTTAAGCTCTCTGTCCTCCACCCTCACTCCTCCCCTTTCCTCCTCATCTTCCAACCTCTCCCCTGTCCTCTCCTCTCTCTCTTCTCACCATATCTCCTCCTCCCCTCCTCTCCTCTCACCATATCTCTTCTCTCTCCTCTCCTCTCACCATATCTCCTCTCTCTCCTCTTCTCTCACCATATCTCCTCCCCTCCTCTCCTCTCACCATATCTCCTCTCTCTCCTCTTCTCTCTCCTCTCACCATATCTCCTCTCTCTCCTCTTCTCTCACCATATCTCCTCTCACCATATCTCCTCTCTCTCCTCTCCTCCTCTCTCGCCATATCTCCTCTCCTCTTCTCTCGCCATATCTCCTCTCCTCTTCTCTCACCATATCTCCTCTCTCTCCTTTCCTCTCACCATATCTCCTCTCTCCTCTCCCCTCTCACCATATCTCCTCTCTCCTCTCCTCTCTCACCATATCTCCTCTCCTCTCACCATATCTCCTCTCCTCTCACCATATCTCCTCCACCCCTCCTCTCCTCTCACCATATCTCCTCTCTCCTCCTCTCCTCTTCTCTCATCATATCTCCTCTCTCCAGCCCTCTAAAGGTGAGCCCTGTCATTTCATCTGTTAACTGTCCGGTTGACTGGATGAATGAGTTCTCTGGACCCCATCAGCTGATCTTGTGGAAACGGATGATGCACGTGTTGCACACCAGTGAGTTGGCCTGGACACACACACGCACAGACACACAGACCCTCTCTTGACTGTTCTATTCACACGTCTACTTGCTGCACAGGTGAACTTCCCATCTGACATATCTCTCCTTGTCTCCTCCCTGTGTCTGTCTCTCTCTCTGGTCACCTCTCTCTTTCTCTCCCTCGCCCCCTCTACCTTTTCGCTCCGTCTCTGTCCCTCTTCCACATCCCCCTCTCTCTCTCTCTCCCGCCCCCTGTCTCCCCTCCTGCTCCCAGTGCCCCAGAACCTGACCCTGGACCCAGACACGGCTCACCCTAACCTGGCCATCACAGACTTCGACACCAAGGTAGAGGAGGTGCGTACCCGTAGCCAGGAACCAGACCTGCCTCAGCGCTTCACCCGCTTCTGTGGCATTCTGGCCACTGCACAATATTCCAGCGGGCAACACTACTGGGAGGTAATATATATATATATATATACTGTACATTACATTTTCTAAGTCTGATGAGGATGATACTGTATGTACAAGGCACGTTTCCCCTCTGGGATAGCGAAATATGTCATATTTTAGCAGACACTCCAGAACGACTTAGTGTATTCAACTAAGGTAGCTAAATCTTTTAATTTTGAGGTGGGAAGGGGGGGCTGTATTCCAGCGTTTTGGATTTGAGATCAAATGTTTCATTTCATATGAGACGACAGTACAGAATGTCATGTTTTATTTGAGGGTATTTTCATACATATACTCTCAAAATAAACAAAGTTACAGAGGCATAAATATCATAACCCCCCAAAAAAGAAAGTAACCCGTAAAACTCCCGGTATTGGTGATGTTTTTTTGGGATATGATTTGTGTTTCCTAATTTCTCACTGATTCATTTTTCCATTATTCATTCATGATTACTTGTAATCCTTAGGCATGGGTGGTATCCAGTTTTTCATACCATCATAGCGTTCTTCTGCCATCTGGGGATTTACGGTATTACCAGTACAGCACACAAGGGGGCGCTATAAATTCAACAACAAAAAATGCCCATGGCGTTTACCAGAATGCTAACAAAATTAGCACAAGGAGTAGTGAAATCGCATAGACGCTGTTAGCTAAATGCTAACGAGTGAAAACGAACAAACCAATTGCCAAGCCAGGCAAATTCAGCTCATAAAGTTATACAAGCATAGCTAAGTAGGTACCGAATGTCATTTTCGGCGAGTGGGGACATTTTACAAGCGAAAAGTGAACGAGAGAAATTGTGCAAGTGAACAAAGTTGTGACGCGTGCTTTTCTGAAGGAAGAGAGCAGCATGTGTTCCCTGAGCTGAGGGGAGGAAAACCAGAGTAGGAAAACAAAGCTAGGTGGAAGCACAGGGACACAATCTCATCCAGACCTCTGACTTCTGGCAGAAAGACATTTATAAGATAATAATATAGTACATCCCATTTAGCAGACTCTTTTATCCAAAGCGACTTTCAGCTGTACGTGCATACGTTTAACATATAGGTGGTCCCGGGAATCGAACCCACTATCCTGGCGTTGCAAGCTCTCTACCAACTGAGCGACAGAGAACCACCAGATGTCTGATGGCAAACATTTTAGTGGTTAATTGAGTACAAGTGTGACTTCATTACCTCGTGTGCGTTGCACAACAGAGACTCGCCAATAGATGTAGAACGCTATGGATTCCCCAACTCTCGCTTTCTCCCGTTGTGCTATTTACAAAACAAACAGCGTGACTGGCTCACCCTCTCTCTCTCTCTCTCTCTCTCTCTCTCTCTCTCTCTCTCTCTCTCTCTCGACTGTTCTCCCACTACGACTCCTTGGGAAAACATGCAGTTTGTTAGGCGACAGATTTACATAAGTTATGATCAACTTCACAGAGTGGTGAAAGTGCATGGAGTTTTTGATGCTCCGTTCAGTAGATAGTAAGGGTCATATTCTTGCTCTTATTCATCATCTCATGTAGACGAGCGTACCCACACAGCCTTCCCGCACCTTTATTATATCTGCCAGCTTTTAGCTATATCTCACGTGCCAAGACCAGGGTAGGCACATTTTGCAAATTTTTTTTTTTTTAAAGATTTTTATTCAGTACATGAAATGTTCAGCTACAAAGTACATTTTGTGTGCGCTACGTCGTCACGCACTGGTTTGGTGGAATCACACCACTGGTGGTGGGGGGGGGAAAAAATGCAAATATTTTATATATATTCGCATGAAAGTCTGTCGCCAATTGAATGGAAATCTAGCTAGTGTCCATAATGCATATGGCGCGGAGTGTACAACCTGATGGAAAAAACTACGACATTTGATCCGTTTCTAGACTGAACGTTTTCCTGAACGAGATGCTTGTTTTTGTAGTTTTTTTTTAGGCATGTTGCTAGGAGAAAGGAAAGGGGGGTACCTAGTCAGTTGTCCAACTGAATGTATTCAACTGAAATGTGTCTTCTGCATTTAACCCAACCCCTCTGAATCAGAGAGGTGCAGGGGGGGCTGCCTTAATCAACATCCACGTCTTTGGCGCCCCGGGGAACAGTGGGTTAACTGCCTTGCTCCAGGGGCATTGTTATAGAAATTTAGTTCTCAATGTTCATAAACTGAACTTCAATTAAACAAACTCTGTCTGTTACTCAGTATTTGTAAGATACTGGTTGAAATGAGACAAACAGAGGCCCAATCTATAATTGTCAAATGTGGATTATTTATTCACGGGAGAGCTCTGAGCTCTAAAAGGTGTACACAGTCTTTTATATGGTACAATGTTGAAATACAAAGATACAAAATTCCCACCTCTCCCCCACCCTCTCCAAGATAATAGTGTTTTCCCACAGTACCCATTCATTCCTTATCACAATCTTTGCACATAAGTCAAACTTTGGGCGGTTCTGTTAACTATCTCTCCTGTCTTCAAGGGCATTGGGCCTCTCGTATGTGTCCGGTAGAATCAAATAATTCTTTGTTCTCCCAGACACCCCCTAAATGAAGTCAATACTTCTGCACACCAAGTTAATATCTAGACACACACACATCAATTGGACTACCATTGTGTCTTATAACCCTATCTCTATCGCATACATTTTCAGAATGGAATATTCTTAGATGTACAAACATTTAGTCATTAACCATAAAAACTATAACAGGCAGAAAGACAGATTTTTACCTTGTCAGCTCGGGGATTCGACCCAGCAACCTTTTGGTTACTGCCCCAACATTGTAACCACTAGGATCCTAATGTAAATTCTAGGGGTTGGGATAAAGTGGAAGCCACATTTTTTCATTGGGCCATGTGTACATGTAGGCGACAAAGGGAATCTTAATGAAGAAAGGCAAGTAGGAAGTAAGGCTTTGGTTGTTGTTTCTTATTTCAGGTGGATGTGAAGGACAAGGGCGTGTGGTACCTGGGAGTGACAGGGGAGTACAGTCCCAGGAAGGGTTTTGTCAACCTGTGTCCATCCTCCGGCTACTGGAGCCTTAGTCTGCAGGACAGGCTATATGCTAACGAGGAGGATGCCAAGATACCTCTGGCCGACTACTGGAACTCCCCGCGGGTGGGCGTGTACCTGGACTACGACGCAGGCCGCGTGTCCTTCTACGACGCAGTCACCATGAAGAAGTTGTACATGTTTGACACATACTTCGAAGAGCCGGTATCTCCTTTCTTCAGCCCAGGGAAGAACGATCCTGGGAGCAGACTGCAGATCTGTCATTACTACTGAGACGTGTGTGTGTGTGTGTGTGTGTGTGTGTGTGTGTGTGTTCGCCTGGGTAGAAGATTAGGCCTACAGCCAACTCTGAGAGAGAGTGTGTGTGTGTGTGTGTGTGTGTGGCTACTCATTCCAGATTCACTCTTGACGACACCAGGGATGGGTGTGTGTGTGCCTGGGTAGAAGATTAGGCCTACAGCCAACTCTGAGAGTGTGTGTGTGTGTGTGGCTACTCATTCCAGATTCACTATTGATGATGTATGATCAACCATTCCAGCTGTGTCTTTGTGCCAGAGCCCCTGGAGTGTTCTAGAATGGTACTGATTCTACTGTGTCTTTGTGCCAGAGCCCATGGAGTGTTCTAGAATGGTACTGATTCTACTGTGGCTTTGTGCCAGAGCCCATGGAGTGTTCTAGAATGGTACTGATTCTACTGTGGCTTTGGTGGGGGTTCCAGAGTTTCTTGTTCAAACTTTGTGATTGTAGAATTGTAAAATTGAAGACCCCCCTGGGTGGTTGTGTGTGGCACCACAGGGACTCGTTGTGACTGATACATGACATCACGTTGGAAAGACGTTTTCCTTTCTCCTAAAGGACACCAAGACACGGCCGTGCGCCGTTTAATCACCTGCTGGGTATTGACAAAGTGTGGCCCTTTCATCGTGTTGAATCATCTGAAAATGACAGCCAATATTCTGGTCAGAGGAGATTCCACCATCTGGTTCTAACCCCTGGACTTCACGGCGTGGTCTGTACCCCTGGACTTCACGGCGTGGTCTGTACCCCTGGACTTCACGGCGTGGTCTGTACCCCTGGACTTCACGGCGTGGTCTGACCTCTAAAAGCTGTGACAGGAAGAGCCTGCATCTCAAATGGCACCCTATTCCCTATATAGTGCACTACCAGGGTCCATAGTGCTCTGGTAGAAAGTAATGCATCATATAAGGGAATAGGGTATGTGGTCATACTGTACCATAGTAGTGGACATAACAGCACTTCTCAGACACACCTGTTCCTACAGACAGCCATTAGAGGTGTTAGTATCCTACTACAGACACAGTATGTGTCCCCAATAGCGCACACTGTACCATATACAGTGCGCCACTTTGGTCAAAATCAGTTCACTATATAGTATAGGGTTTCCCAAACTCGATCCTCGGGGACACAAGGGGTGCACGTTTTGTTTTTTTGAGAAGTGCTGTTATGTCCACTACTATGGTACAGTATGACCACATACCCTATTCCCTTATATGATGCATTACTTTCTACCAGAGCCCTATGGACCCTGGTAGTGCACTATATAGGGAATAGGGTGCCATATGATTTGCATCCGTAGTTGATGTGCAGAAACGGAGGACTACTCTGAGTTTCCTAAAACACAAAGTACATACGTACAGGTAACTGCCAGAATAAAGGAATCACCAACAGTGTCTTAATAGGGCGTTGGCCCACCACGAGACACCAGAACAGCTTCAATGTGTCTTGGCATGCATTCTACAAGAGTCTGGAACTCTATTGGAGGGATGTGACACCATTCTTCCACGAGAAATTCCATCATTTGGTGTTTTGTTGATGGTGATGGAAAACACGGTCTCAGGCGCCACTCCAGAATCTACTGTAAGTGTTCAATTGGGTTGAGATCTGGTTACTGACACACACACACACCTTTTAAACCCCCTATGCTTCTTTGAGACTCCTCTTTCAAATCACTGAGATCTCTTTTTCTAGCCATGGTAGCCAAAGTATCAGGGCATTTTTATACATTAACATAAGCATTTTAGGTATGTTAGTTGCTTAACTCAGGAACCACATCTGTGTGGAAGCACCTGCTTTCAATATCCTTTGTATCTCTCATATACTCAGGTGTTTCCTTTTATTATGGCAGTTACCTGTACAGTACATTCTCTGTACCATTACACTGACTATTAATGGGTCCTGTTCTTTGTTGTCAATAACATTACATCCTGTTTATTGTTGTCAATAACATTTCATCCTGTTTATTGTTGTCAATAACATTTCATCCTGTTTATTGTTGTCAATAACATTTCATCCTGTTTATTGTTGTCAATAACATTTCATCCTGTTTATTGTTGTCAATAACATTTCATCCTGTTTATTGTTGTCAATAACATTTCATCCTGTTTATTGTTGTCAATAACATTACATCCTGTTTATTGTTGTCAATAACATTACATCCTGTTTATTGTTGTCAATAACATTTCCTGTTTATTGTTGTCAATAACATTTCCTGTTTATTGTCTAATATTACATCCTGTTTATTGTTGTCAATAACATTTCATCCTGTTTATTGTTGTCTAATATTTCATCCTGTTTATTGTTGTCTAATATTATATTACATCCTGTTTATTGTTGTCTAACGTTACATTACATCCTGTTTATTGATGGTTGTGAATAACCTTGTTTGTATTTTATTTTAATAGTCCATTTTAGATTAAGTTTTTAACCTCTGTGTAGTTTTTGGTTCATTGTCATTTCGTAAAGGTTAAACCAATTCCATTGTTTTGTCAAACTGAAGTGCTGACATTGGGCCACGTTCAGTTGCCAAACGTTCTCAAACATTGCATATAGAACTGCCATGAATAGAGCTGATGTGAATCCTTATTCTACATGTGAGAGGCATGTTTGTTCTACACAGGCAATTTCTATCTGAACGTTCCAAAACATTGTCATGCTGAAAGCGATCTGGCTATTGTTTTTTATTTTGGTGCTTTAATATGTGGAGAACACTGTTTACAGGGGTAGAATGTTTTCCTATTGGCTGTGTCCGTTCAGGTCACATTGCTCTGGTTGCTGATTGGTCCATTTGAGCATGGTCGTCTTGACCATCTGCGGTCCAACCAGAATGTTCCACTGGGGTTGTGTTCAAATACAGGGCTGCGTTCAGTATGAACTTAGTGGAACGCTCAATGAAACGGTGCTGTACTGAACGACCTGTTGATTTAAAAGAGAGAGGTTGGAGGTTTAAAATGCACCGCTGCGTTTTTTAAATACTTAAGTTATTGCTTCGAGCCACACTCACCAAATGGAGCAAATGTACCTTAGTCTGTTCAAGAACGTACGTTTTGGAGAAAAGTGTCGTTCAGTACAAACCGTTCCGTGATGTAGCAAACGTTCAATCGAACTGAACGCAGCCCAAGAATACACCAAGTCAGGTGTCTGTTGGAATTTTTTTTTTTATCCTGTTATTAATTTACCCTTGAATATCAATGTATTTATTTTTTGTTTTGCCTTTTTAGAATTTAGCATTTTACTTTATTTTAATGAATCATGATTGTTTTTAATGAAATGATTGCAATACATATTGGTTTTTTTCGAAAGAATGGCTGTTGAATTGTGTTTGTTCATGTTGTAATTGTTGCAAATTACAAATGCAATACTGTATGTAAGGCCTACCGTCCTCGTGTTACTAATGAACATTTGGGAAATAAATTGTAACTGGACAATGTTTTATCGTATTTACTAAATTAGTGTTTTATTTAGGATATCAAGAGTGCTCTAGAAAATAATGTAATTTAGTCTGAGAATTGTTTTATATGTATTAGTTATATTATGTATTCTGGGAGAACGGGAGGTTATAAGAATGGGAAGACCGGTATTAGAGAGGGAAGCTAGAGGAAGGGCAGGGCACTAGGGCTGCACAAATGTATCTAATTTTCATCAATGTGCAATATCCATATCGCAAGAGGCTGCGATATTATTTTACCGCCATGAATGTAACATTCAAATGTAATAAGGGTCCCCTTCTGGAAAACTGTTTACCTGCCCTGTCACAAACACTTTTTTTGTTTTTGTTTACAAGTACCTGGCTTTGTCGTTAGTTGACATGACAACACCGACCCATAGAATCGTATTTTTCAAATGGTATTTCACAAGTCTCTTGACGCAAATCCCCCGTTGCGCAATCTAACATAATACAAAAATCAGCACGGGCTTTGTCTCAATCCAGCGCAGCCGCAGGTAGGTGGCCTGCGTTTTGTCAGACCGTGAGACCCCCCCAATGCAATCCGCCTGATGTCGCACTTCATGCGGGTGAAAGGTGACAGAGTTTGTGGTCTTCTCACAAAATAGTCTGTAGCGTCCGAACGGTTTGGGCTACAAACTATTATGCTGCTCTACGATGACAAGCGCCTTGGGACTCATCTGAAGTCGATCTTCCAACGTATGTCTGTAGCGTCCGAACAGTTTGGGCGACACACTAACTTGACCCCTCTGTGGAAAGGTTAGACTCATGAACACCGTACGTGTTTCGTTCTAGTAGGCCCATAAGACTCGTCTGAAGGTCCCCCAGTACCAGTTGGAAAAACAATGAAGTACAATATACAGGTCATTCGGAAAGTATTCAGACCCCTTAACATTTTTTACAGCCTTATTCTACAATTGATTCATTTAATTATTTTTCTCATCAATCAACACACAATACTCTTTAACGACAAAGCAAAAACAGGTTTTTAGAGATGTTTGCAAATGTATAAAAACTTTAAAAAACAGATACATAAATAAGGTAAGTATTCAGACCCTTTGATATGAGACTTGAAATTGAGCTCAGGTACCTCCTGTTTCCGTTGATCGTCCTTGAGATGTTTCTACATCTTGATTGGAGTCCACCTGTGGTAAATTCAATTGATTGGACATGATTTGGAAAGGTACACACCTGTCTATATAAGATCCCACAGTTGTCAGGGCATGTCAGAGCAGAAACCAAGCCATGAGGTTGAAGGAATTGTCTGTAGAGCTCAGAGACAGGATTGTGTCGAGGCACAGATCTGGGGAAGGGTATCAAAAAATGTCTTCAGCATTGCAGGTCCCCAAGAACACAGTGGCTTCCATCATTCTTAAATGGAAGAAGTTTGGAACCACCAAGACTCTTCCTAGAGCTGGTCAAACTGAGCAATTGGGGAGCAGGGCCTTGGTCAAGGAGGTGACCAAGAACCCGATGATCACTCTGACCGAGCTCCAGAGTTCCTCTGTGGAGATGGGAGAACCTTCCAGAAGGACAACCATCTCTGCAGCACTCCACCTATCAGTGCCTTTATGGTAGAGTGGCCAGACGGAAGCAACTCCTCATTAAAAGGCCTTTGCACTAGAGGTCGGCCAATTAATTAGGGCCGATTTCACGTTTTTATAACAATCGGTAATCGGCATTTTTGGATGCCGATTATGGCCGATTACATTGCATTCTATGAGGAAACTGCGTGGCAGACTTGACCACCTGTTACGCCAGTGCAGCAAGAAGCCAAGGTAAGTTGCTAGCCAGCAATAAACGTATCTTTAGAAAAAACAATCAATCTTCACATAATCACTAGTTAACTACACATGGTTGATATTACTAGTTTAACTAGCTTGTCCTGCCTTGCATATATAATCAATGCGGTGTCTGTTAATTTATCATCAAATCACAGCCTACTTTGCCGAACAGGTGATGATTTAACAAGCGCATTCACAAAAAAAAAAGCACTGTCGTTGCACCAATGTACCTAACCATAAACATCAAACACCCTTTCTTAAAATCAATACACAAGTATATATTTTTAAACCTGCATATTTAGTGAAAATAAATTCATTTTAGCAGGCAATATTAACTAGGGAAATTACGCAGCAGTTTGGGCCGCCTGGCTCATTGCGAACTGTGTGAAGACTATTTCTTCCTAACAAAAAACATTAATTTGCCAGAATTTTACATAATGACATAACATTGAAGGTTGTGCAATGTAACAGCAATATTTAGACATATTTAGAACAGTTCCTTATTTCACTGAAAGAATAAACGTTTTGATTTCTAAATGATAGATTCCGGTTTTAACCATATTTAATGACCTGAGGCTCGTATTTCTGTGTGTTTATTATATTATAATTAAGTCTATGATTTGATAGAGCAGTCTGACTGTGGTAGGGAGCAGCAGGCTCGTAAGCATTCATTCAAACAGCACTTTACTGCGTTTGCAATGCTTGAAGCACAGCGCTGTTTATGACTTCAAGCCTATCAACTCCCGAGATTAGGCTGAAAATAATATAGTGCCTATAAGAACATCCAATAGTCAAAGGTAAATGAAATACAAATGGTATAGAGAGATATAGTCCTATAATAACTACAACCTAAAACTTCTTAACTGGGAATATTGAAGACTCATGTTAAAAGGAACCACCAGCTTTCATATGTTCTGAGGAAGGACCTTAAACGTCAGCTTTTTTACATGGCACATATTGCACTTTTACTTTCTTCTCCAACACTGTGTTTTTGCATTATTTAAACCAAATTGAACATGTTTCATTATTTATTTGAGACTACATTTATTTTATTAATGTATTATATTAAGTTAAAAGTGTTCATTCAGTATTGTTGTAATTGTCATTATTACAAATATATACATAAAAATCATCCGATTAATCGGTATCGGCTTTTTTTGGTCCTCCAATAATCGGTATCGGCGTTGAAAAATCATAATCGGTCGACCTCTAGTTCGCACTACCCTCTGTAGTGCCTTATGGTCAGATGCCAAGCAGTTGCCATACCAGGTGGTGATGCAACCGGTCAGGATGCTCTCGATGGTGCAGCAGTAGAACTTTTTGAGGATCTGGGGACCCATGCCAAATCTTTTCAGTCTCCTGAGGGGGAATAGGTTTTGTCGTGCCCTCTTCACGACTGTCTTGGTGTGTTTGGACCATGATAGTTAGTTGGTGGTGTGGACACCAAGGAACTTGAAACTCTCAACCCGCTCCACTTCAGCCCTGTCAAAGTTGACGTTGAAGTCGGCCCTCCTTTTCCTGTAGTCTACGATCAGCTCCTTTGTCTTGCTCACAATGGGAGTGGTTGTTGTCCTGGCACCACACTGCCAGGTCTCTGACCTCCTCCCTATAGGCTGTCTTATCGTTGTCGGTGATCAGGCCTACCACTGTTGTGTCATCAGAAAACTTAATGATGTTGGAGTCATGCTTGGCCATGCAGTCGTGGGTGAACAGGGAGTACAGGATGGGACTAAGCACGCACCCCTGAGGGGCCCCAGTGTTGAGGATCAGTGTGGCAGATGTGTTGTTGCCTACCCTTACCACCTGGGGGCGGCCCGTCAGGAAGTCCAGGATCCAGTTGCAGAGTGAGATGTTTAGTCCCAGGATCCTTAGCTTAGTGATGAGTTGTGGTAGTTTAGTTGGATATACTGACTAAGTCACTGACTAAGTCACTCTGGGCATCTGCTAAGTGACCAAAATGTCAATTGTAAGGGCCAAAGTCTCACAGCTTATTCTAAATCTCTTATAGCCACATCCACCCCTTAAGGCACAGATCTATGATCAGCTTCCTCCAATCCTAACCATTAATGGGGAAAACGCAAAACTGAACCAAGATCAGCGTCTATGGGCAACTTCACCCTACACCATCCCAGTTCTTTAGGGGAGTGACTCAACAGTGGTGCAGCTACCTACAAAACTAATTGGCTATATTGGAGAACTCTGTGGTCTTGTGGTTAGTGTCCACCTTGCGATTGGAATGTTGGGGGTTTGATCCCGGTCGAGTCATACCAAAGACAAAAAATGGAACCCTGATGCCTCTGCTTGGCACTCAGCATTAAGGAGATAGATTGGGGGTAAGGCCCTGTGATAGACTACCAAGGGGTACATCAAGCTGACTCACACTACAGAAACAGGAGATAGGCTACTGCTCCGATGAGGTGTTCTGGTTTGGACAAGGCTACTTACTTAAATTAGGTGGTGGGCTGTAGAGGTCTATCACTAGTGTTTTTGAGAGGATCACTTTGTCTAGGGAGGAGCTGGTTTTTACATAGTGTGTTCACTGAGTGTACAAGACATTAAGAACACCTCTTACCATAGACTGACCAGGTGAATCCAGGTGAAAGCTATGATCCCTTATTGATGTCACTTGTTCAATCCACTTCAATCAGTGTAGATGAAGGGGCAGAGACAGGTTAAGGTATTGCTAATGTTTGGTATACTCATTGTATACTTAAATTCACTGAACATTTTTCTATTTGAAACTATAACAATTTCCCAACTGCTTTTTCTATAATCCTACAGGCTCTTTATCATTCTTCCGGGATGCCTCTAACTGGAATAGAAAGAATGGGAGGCCCCGGTTCACAACTGAGCAAGAGGACAAGTACATTAGAGTGTCTAGTTTGAGAAACAGACGCCTCACAAGTCCTCAACTGGCAGCTTCATTAAATAGTACCCGTAAAACACCAGTCTCAACGTCAACAGTGAAGAGGTGACTCCGGGATGCTGGCCTTCTAGGCAGAGTTGCAAAGAAAAAGCCATATCTCAGACTGGCCAATAAAAAGAAAAGATTAAGATGGGCAAAAGAACAGACACTGGACAGAGGAATTCTGACTAGAAGGCCAGCATCCCGGAGTCGCCTCTTCACTGTTGACGTTGAGACTGGTGTTTTGCGGGTACTATTTAATAAAGCTGCCAGTTGAGGACTTGTGAGGCGTCTGTTTCTCAAACTAGACACTCTAATGTACTTGTCCTCTTGCTCAGTTGTGAACCGGGGCCTCCCATTCTTTCTATTCCGGTTAGAGGCAGTTTGAGCTGTTCTGTGTAGGGAATAGTACACAGCGTTGTATGAGATCTTCAGTTTCTTGGCAATTTCTCACATGGAATAGCCTTCATTTCTCAGAACAAGAATAGACTGACAAGTTTCAGAAGAAAGTTATTTGTTTCTAGCCATTTTGAGCCTGTAATCGAACCCTCAAATGCTGATGCTCCAGATACTCAACTAGTCTAAAGAAGGCCAGTTTTATTGCTTCTTTAATCAGGACAACAGTTTTCAGCTGTGCTAACATCATTGCAAAAGGGTTTTCTAATGATCAGTTAGCCTTTTAAAATGCTAAACTTGGATTAGCTAAAACAACGTGCCATTGAAATACAGGAGTGATGGTTGCTGACAATGGGCCTTTGTACGCCAATATAGATATTCCATCAAAAAAACACCCGTTTCCAGCTACAATAGTAATTTACAACATTAACAATGTCTTCACTGTATTTCTGATCAATTTAATGTTATTGTAATGGACAAAAAATGAGCTTTTCTTTCAAAAACAAGGACATTTCTAACTGACCCCAAACTTTTGAACGGTAGTGTATATCTTATACCATACAAACAAAGCACCCAGAAAACCATGACTGTGTGTTTAATATTTAATACATACCTTTGTAATCATATGATCTGAACAAAATACAAAACAAACTATTTTAAATGTATGCTGTATATTATACAGGATCTTTGTAAAAGTCATGTCATATTTCTGGTGATTTTATTTCAGTGTTGGCTTACTTTAGTCCAAGCACTAGATCATGCATTGGAGGGAGTCAGTAATACTTACTTTAGTCCAAGCACTAGATCATGCATTGGAGGGAGTCGGTAATACTTATTTTAGTCCAAGCACTAGATCATGCATTGGAGGGAGTCGGTAATACTTACTTTAGTCCAAGCACTAGATCATGCATTGGAGGGAGTCAGAAAGAATATCACTCAAGGTAGGAGATTACTCAAGCAAATACAATATTTGCTGAATAGTTTGAGAGAGACAGATACAACAGTACTAATCAGTAACAAGTCTTGGACAGAGTATTTATTCACTCCTGTTCCAATAACTTGTATTTTAAAACATTTATTTTACCTTTATTTAACTAGTTAAGAACAAATTCTTATTTACAATGACGGCCTACCCCAGCCAAACCCTAACCCGGACGACGCTGGGCCAATTGTGCACCGCCCAATGGGACTCCCAATCACGTCCGGTTGTGATACAGCCTGGAATCAGAACCAGGGTCTGTAGTGACACCTCTAGCACCGAGATGCAGTGCCTCGGGAGCGGCGGATGGGGTGCGGTGGATTGAGATGCAGCCCATGCACAGAGTATATGATTTATTCACACAAACAGGGTTTAGAATTAGAACAGGGTCGGCCATTCATCATATTGGAGAGCTACTGGGCGTGCAGGATTTTGCTCCAGCCCTACACCCTATATCCTGAGGAGGAGCTGATTAATAGAATCTGATGTGTTCTGAGTAGGAATGGAACAAAACCCTGCAGGAGGCTATAGATCTCCAGGAAGAGGGGTTGGCCACCCTTGAATTGGAATATAACTGTATATGGGTGAAACTCTTTCCACATGCCCTTGTCTGTTAGCTAGCGATGTTTACCACAAAGAAAGCCTTCTGAACAGTGAAAGGCCATCTCAAGGCCATCAAACTGTTAAATAGCCATCACTAGCCGGCTTCCACCCGGTTACTCAACCCTGCACCTTAGAGGCTGTTGCCCTACATACATAGACATGGAATCACTGGCCACTATAATATTGGAACACTAGTCACGTTAATAATGTTTAAATAATGTTTACATACTGCTTTACTCATCTCATATGTATATACTGTATTCTATTCTACTGTATTTTAATCAATGCCACTCTGACATTACACATCCTAATATTTATATATTTCTTAATTCCATTCTTTTACTTTTAGATTTATGTGTATTGTGAATTGTTAGATCCTACTGTTAGAGCTAGGAACACAAGCATTTCTCTACACCGGCAATAACATCTGCTAAACATGTGTATGTGACCAATAAAATGTCATTTGATTTGATTTGAAAGACAGAACAAACACAAATACTGGCAAACCCCCCATGGAGAAAATGCTTTCATCAGCCACAACAACGATAAGGAATTAATATACACTTTTAGAATATGATATAGGATAGCAATATGTTATATATATATATATTATTCCTTTGAAAGTAATCGTCTTTGTGTAATGTCTAACGACAATGTACAACAATATATTTTAGTAAAATAGTCTGGATGTGGATGTTTCCCCCACTGGAGGGCGCTGATGAGCAGTGTTTCAGTGCTACAGTATCACAAGGAATGAGTTCCAATAATCTCTCCTTTCTCCAGAAGTGTGCACTTGTTCACTTCCCTTTATTGGGGAGATTTTTAACTCCTCCTTCCTCGTCCCGGGAGAGGAAATGTGGAAACAAATGTTCTTGATTTGATATGAGGTTAACACTTTATTTGGCTCTACAGACTACCAGTAACATTTCAAATAGCTATCTACTAACCCTAGCTCTAACCATAACCTTAGCAAGCAGTTTCTGATCAACAGATAGTCCGGACTATCCAACAAAAAATTTAACAGGAATGAGACTCTCCTTGTCCACTGGCGCGTCATCAGGCAAATAACATTTACAGAGGAGGAATCCAAAATATATGTCTAAAGTGGTAGAAATAAATGTTGCTAGTTGTGGGAGACATATGCTAGATAAATCGATGAGTAGCATGTTGTTTTTAAATGTCTGCATGCTTTTCTTCTCCTACGACAAAACAACAGCTGATTCAAAGGGGGTGTGGCATATATTACAACTCTTCCACAAAGGACTATCCTAGTTTATCAGGGAGGACACTATGGGAGGACACTCTGGGAGGGGAGGGCACTCTGGGAGGAAACTCTGGGAGGGGAGGGCACTCTGGGAGGATACTCTGGGAGGGGAGGACACTTTGGGAGGATACTCTGGGAGGGGAGGACACTATGGGAGGGGAGGACACTCAGAGAGGGGAGGACACAGAGGATACTCTGGGAGAACACTCTGGGAGGACACTCTGGGAGAGGAGGACACTCTAGGAGAGGAGGACACTCTAGGAGGGGAGGACACTCTAGGAGGGGAGGACACTCTGGGAAGGGAGGACACTTTGGGAGGACACTGGGAGGGGAGGACACTCTTCCATTCCCCTACAAACTAATTGACACTTTCCTCGACCACTTATCGGTTTCCGTGTCACGGAGGAGAGAGTCTCATAACGGTGTGTAGCCCAAAGTGTTAGGACGCTACAGACAGAGCTTGGCAGATCAGCGGTACCGACTTCAGACGAGTCGTTGACGCATGTGGGGGGGTCGTAGAGCAAAATGGACAACACCAACGCATTTGTGAGAGTCTCAGCTTTCTGTGCGGACACTACAGGCCTTTTCATATAGGTTTTTCGGAAAGCCGACGTTAGAGGCAGCCCATTTATTAGAGGCAGCCCATGCAAAACAACAGATATCTCTAGCTATTTCGATTTCCGTGGGGGCGCTGACATCCACTCTATTAAAAGGACATGACTGTATGTGTATGTACAGTATGTGGACTGTATGTACAGTATGTGGAAACTCACTTTAGCCCGAACAAGTGCACACTTCAGGAAGAAGGAGGAACAATTGGGACACACCCAAAGGCCAAGAAGAGGAAGACAGCTAAACAGCAGCAAATTAGATAATACAAAAAAAAATTGTTGTTAAAAGAAAATCATGTAGAAAGGGAACAATATAAAACAAAAACGAGAAAAAAAACAAGTCCTTTGCTTGTTTAAGTTCTTTAGAAAAAGAGCACAGCTAATAAATGTGTACAACTTTGTGCTATTTGATATTTGCAATTCATACAGTTCAACCTCACATACTGTATCTTGTGAAGTGGTAGATCTCTTCTACATTGCGTAACTAGACAGTGCATTGATCTGAAGTCTATAGTTTAACACGTACAGGAAGAATGAAGTATTCAGATACCTCTACACACAAAATATGCATTATGTACATCTATATAAGGTTATAGATAGCACAAAATGGAGGACGTAACGCTCCTTCAGATTTATCGGTAAAAGCTGGCTGACTACAACCCAAGGGGATAACACGCTAAATCGATTTCACTTGATTCCAACGTGGTCCCCGATGGAATAGACACAAACAAGGTATGGAGTATGGACGTATTAACTCTGTTTCATAGAGTATGGATGTATTAACTCTGTTTCATAGAGTATGGACATATTAACTCTGTTTCATGGAGTATGGACGTATTAACTCTGTTTCATAATAGAGTATGGACGTGTTAACTCTGTTTCATGGAGTATGGACGTATTAACTCTGTTTCATAATAGAGTATGGACGTATTAACTCTGTTTCATAATAGAGTATGGACGTGTTAACTCTGTTTCATGGAGTATGGACGTATTAACTCTGTTTCATAATAGAGTATGGACGTATTAACTCTGTTTCATAATAGAGTATGGACGTATTAACTCTGTTTCATAATAGAGTATGGACGTATTAACTCTGTTTCATAATAGAGTATGGACGTATTAACTCTGTTTCATAATAGAGTATGGACGTGTTAACTCTGTTTCATAATAGAGTATGGACGTGTTAACTCTGTTTCATGGAGTATGGACGTATTAACTCTGTTTCATAATAGAGTATGGACGTATTAACTCTGTTTCATAATAGAGTATGGACGTATTAACTCTGTTTCATGGAGTATGGACGTATTAACTCTGTTTCATAGAGTATGGACGTATTAACTCTGTTTCATAGAGTATGGACGTATTAACTCTGTTTCACCTATGATAACGTCCTATTTTCCAATCCACTCCAGCCTCCTAAAGGGGAGTTCAGTTCTCCCTTGTCTGGCTGGAGGGTTTGGCAGAATGCGATGTGCAGAAAGTGGCATACGGGGAAGACGGTAAAGCTGCAGGGGAGAGTCCCAACACGCAGTCCCTCTACTGTAGGTAGTAGTATAAGAACCGTGGTTCTGTCTGTCCAACTCTCCATCCATCCAACTGTAGGAAGCAGTAGGCCTTGAAGCAGTTGTTCTGTCGGTCCATGTGTCCACCTCTCTGTCCCTCCATCTGTCCACCCCTCCTACCATCCATCCCTCAATCTTGAAGAGTCAGCCATGGCTACATGTCCCTCTCTCTCACTCGCTCTCTCCCTCCATCCCGATCCCTCCTTCCTTTCATCTCCCTATCATTGTAGGTAGCGGTAGATCTTGAAGCAGTGGTTTCCAGAATCGGCTACGGCCACGTGTCCATCAGAAGTGAGGGTCAGACCCTGGGGGCCGTAGAGAGGGTCAGCTGATGTGTTGATATATGACAGGAAGGAACCAGCGCTGTCAAATACCTGGGGAAAGAAAAAGGGGTTTCAAATCAAATCCAATTTTATTTCACATGCGTGGAATACAACCTTACAGTGAAATGCCCTTAACCAACAATGCAGTTAAGAAAAATACAATTTTTTTAAATATAAAAGTAACAAATAATTAAAGAGCAGCAGTAAAATAACAATAGCGGGGCTATATACAGGGGGTACCGGTACAGAGTCAATGTGCGGGAGCACCGGTGTCGAGGTAATTGAGGTAATATGTACATGTAGGTAGAGTTATTAAAGTGACTATGCGTAGATAATAACAGAGAGTAGAAGTGGCGTAAAAGAGAAGGAGCAATGCAAATAGTCCGGGTAGCCATTTGATTAGATGTTCAGCAGTCTCATGGCTTGGGGGTAGAAGCTGTTCAGAAGCGTCTTGGACCAAGAATTGGCGCTCCGGTACCACTTGCCGTGCGGTAGCAGAAAGAACAGTTTATGACTAGGGTGGCTGGAGTCTTGATTCAGTTGTAGTTTTTGGGTTCAATTCTGTTCTTACAGCCCTTTTTTTCCATCTGAATTTGTACTGTATTGTAAATGGATCTGAACCCCAGGCTCCCGCTTGGGAAAACAACGTTTTAGTCCTTAGATTAGGAGGATGTTTCCTCTTCAACGGCTCAGACACGAGTTGTATGTGGCAGGGACTCCAGACAATCACGGATTATAAAGGGAAAGCCAGCCACGTCGTGGACACCTACGCCTCACTCCCGGACAAGCAAAACACTTTTCCCGCTCGCTTAGAGGAAAACACAGAGCTGCCGACGCGGGCCACTGCCAACGCGAGTAAGACATTTAAGCGTGTTAACACTTGCAAGGCTGCCGGCCCAGAAGGCATCCCAAGCCATGTTCTGAGAGCATAAGCAAACCAGCTGGCTGTTTACAAACATATTTAATCTCTCCCTATCCCAGTCTGCTGTCCCCACTTGCTTCAAGATGTCCACCATTGTTCCTGTACAAAAGAAAGTGAAGGTAACTGAACTAAATGACTATCGCCCCATTTTATTGTTAGGTATTACTGTACTGTTGGAACTAGAAACACAAGCATTTAGTTAGGTATTACTGTACTGTTGGAGCTAGAAACACAAGCATTTAGCTAGGTATTACTGTACTGTTGGAACTAGAAACACAGGCATTTAGTTAGGTATTACTGTACTGTTGGAGCTAGAAACACAAGCATTTAGTTAGATATTACTGTGCTGTTGGAGCTAGAAACACAAGCATTTAGCTAGGTATTACTGTACTGTTGGAGCTAGAAACACAAGCATTTAGTTAGGTATTACTGTATGGTTGGAGCTAGAAACACAAGCATTTAGTTAGATATTACTGTACTGTTGGAGCTAGAAACACAAGCATTTAGCTAGGTATTACTGTACTGTTGGAGCTAGAAACACAAGCATTTAGTTAGGTATTACTGTACTGTTGGAGCTAGAAACACAAGCATTTAGCTAGGTATTACTGTACTGTTGGAGCTAGAAACACAAGCATTTAGCTAGGTATTACTGTACTGTTGGAGCTAGAAACACAAGCATTTAGCTAGGTATTACTGTACTGTTGGAGCTAGAAACACAAGCATTTAGCTAGGTATTACTGTACTGTTGGAGCTAGAAACACAAGCATTTAGCTAGGTATTACTGTACTGTTGGAGCTAGAAACACAAGCATTTAGTTAGGTATTACTGTACTGTTGGAACTAGAAACACAAGCATTTAGTTAGATATTACTGTGCTGTTGGAGCTAGAAACACAAGCATTTAGCTAGGTATTACTGTACTGTTGGAGCTAGAAACACAAGCATTTAGTTAGGTATTACTGTATGGTTGGAACTAGAAACACAAGCATTTAGCTAGGTATTACTGTACTGTTGGAGCTAGAAACACAAGCATTTAGCTAGGTATTACTGTACTGTTGGAGCTAGAAACACAAGCATTTAGTTAGATATTACTGTACTGTTGGAGCTAGAAACACAAGCATTTAGCTAGGTATTACTGTACTGTTGGAGCTAGAAACACAAGCATTTAGTTAGGTATTACTGTATGGTTGGAACTAGAAACACAAGCATTTAGTTAGATATTACTGTGCTGTTGGAGCTAGAAACACAAGCATTTAGCTAGGTATTACTGTACTGTTGGAGCTAGAAACACAAGCATTTAGCTAGGTATTACTGTACTGTTGGAGCTAGAAACACAAGCATTTAGCTAGGTATTACTGTACTGTTGGAGCTAGAAACACAAGCATTTAGCTAGGTATTACTGTACTGTTGGAGCTAGAAACACAAGCATTTAGTTAGGTATTACTGTACTGTTGGAACTAGAAACACAAGCATTGAGCTAGGTATTACTGTACTGTTGGAACTAGAAACACAAGCATTTAGTTAGGTATTACTGTACTGTTGGAGCTAGAAACACAAGCATTTAGTTAGATATTACTGTGCTGTTGGAGCTAGAAACACAAGCATTTAGCTAGGTATTACTGTACTGTTGGAGCTAGAAACACAAGCATTTAGTTAGATATTACTGTACTGTTGGAGCTAGAAACACAAGCATTTAGCTAGGTATTACTGTACTGTTGGAGCTAGAAACACAAGCATTTAGTTAGGTATTACTGTACTGTTGGAGCTAGAAACACAAGCATTTAGCTAGGTATTACTGTACTGTTGGAGCTAGAAACACAAGCATTTAGCTAGGTATTACTGTACTGTTGGAGCTAGAAACACAAGCATTTAGCTAGGTATTACTATACTGTTGGAGCTAGAAACACAAGCATTTAGCTAGGTATTACTGTACTGTTGGAGCTACAAAACACAAGCATTTAGTTAGGTATTACTGTACTGTTGGAACTAGAAACACAAGCATTTAGTTAGATATTACTGTGCTGTTGGAGCTAGAAACACAAGCATTTAGCTAGGTATTACTGTACTGTTGGAGCTAGAAACACAAGCATTTAGTTAGGTATTACTGTATGGTTGGAACTAGAAACACAAGCATTTAGCTAGGTATTACTGTACTGTTGGAGCTAGAAACACAAGCATTTAGCTAGGTATTACTGTACTGTTGGAGCTAGAAACACAAGCATTTAGTTAGATATTACTGTACTGTTGGAGCTAGAAACACAAGCATTTAGCTAGGTATTACTGTACTGTTGGAGCTAGAAACACAAGCATTTAGTTAGGTATTACTGTATGGTTGGAACTAGAAACACAAGCATTTAGTTAGATATTACTGTGCTGTTGGAGCTAGAAACACAAGCATTTAGCTAGGTATTACTGTACTGTTGGAGCTAGAAACACAAGCATTTAGCTAGGTATTACTGTACTGTTGGAGCTAGAAACACAAGCATTTAGCTAGGTATTACTGTACTGTTGGAGCTAGAAACACAAGCATTTAGTTAGGTATTACTGTACTGTTGGAACTAGAAACACAAGCATTTAGTTAGATATTACTGTGCTGTTGGAGCTAGAAACACAAGCATTTAGCTAGGTATTACTGTACTGTTGGAGCTAGAAACACAAGCATTTAGTTAGGTATTACTGTATGGTTGGAACTAGAAACACAAGCATTTAGCTAGGTATTACTGTACTGTTGGAGCTAGAAACACAAGCATTTAGCTAGGTATTACTGTACTGTTGGAGCTAGAAACACAAGCATTTAGTTAGATATTACTGTACTGTTGGAGCTAGAAACACAAGCATTTAGCTAGGTATTACTGTACTGTTGGAGCTAGAAACACAAGCATTTAGTTAGGTATTACTGTATGGTTGGAACTAGAAACACAAGCATTTAGTTAGATATTACTGTGCTGTTGGAGCTAGAAACACAAGCATTTAGCTAGGTATTACTGTACTGTTGGAGCTAGAAACACAAGCATTTAGCTAGGTATTACTGTACTGTTGGAGCTAGAAACACAAGCATTTAGCTAGGTATTACTGTACTGTTGGAGCTAGAAACACAAGCATTTAGCTAGGTATTACTGTACTGTTGGAGCTAGAAACACAAGCATTTAGTTAGGTATTACTGTACTGTTGGAACTAGAAACACAAGCATTTAGTTAGATATTACTGTGCTGTTGGAGCTAGAAACACAAGCATTTAGCTAGGTATTACTGTACTGTTGGAGCTAGAAACACAAGCATTTAGTTAGGTATTACTGTATGGTTGGAACTAGAAACACAAGCATTTAGCTAGGTATTACTGTACTGTTGGAGCTAGAAACACAAGCATTTAGTTAGATATTACTGTGCTGTTGGAGCTAGAAACACAAGCATTTAGCTAGGTATTACTGTACTGTTGGAGCTAGAAACACAAGCATTTAGCTAGGTATTACTGTACTGTTGGAGCTAGAAACACAAGCATTTAGTTAGATATTACTGTACTGTTGGAGCTAGAAACACAAGCATTTAGCTAGGTATTACTGTACTGTTGGAGCTAGAAACACAAGCATTTAGTTAGATATTACTGTACTGTTGGAGCTAGAAACACAAGCATTTAGCTAGGTATCACTGCACTGTTGGAGCTAGAAACACAAGCATTTAGTTAGGTATTACTGTACTGTTGGAGCTAGAAACACAAGCATTTAGTTAGGTATTACTGTACTGTTGGAGCTAGAAACACAAGCATTTAGCTAGGTATTACTGTACTGTTGGAACTAGAAACACAAGCATTTAGTTAGGTATTACTGTACTGTTGGAGCTAGAAACACAAGCATTTAGTTAGGTATTACTGTACTGTTGGAGCTAGAAACACAAGCATTTAGCTAGGTATTACTGTACTGTTGGAGCTAGAAACACAAGCATTTCGCTAGGTATTACTGTACTGTTGAAGCTAGAAACACAAGAATTTAGCTAGGTATTACTGTACTGTTGGAGCTAGAAACACAAGCATTTCGCTGCACCTACAATAACTTCTGCAAAATATGTGTACGTGACCAATAACATTTGATTTGATTTCTTGGGCTGAGGGTGAGGCAGAGCTACCTCATCACAACAGACAGCGTGAGTCCAACTCGTCATCACTATACCCTCGGATCGCTAATCTTGAATCCAGGTGAAATGCTTTTCTTTATTAGTGTCAATAGAGATCACAACATTGCATCTGTCCCATTATGGCGTCTGTTAGAGAATGGGCAGCGCCATTAAGGCAGTCACCAGTTTTAAGCAGTCACTTTTCTTCTCCTACTACTTCTAGTAGGAGAAGTTGGTAAACAAACTGAAAGGGTGCACACTGCCACCTGGAGGGTGATGTTGGAACAGGTGTAAAGCCAAGGTTGGTGATTTACTACCCCCTGGAGGGTGTTGTCTAAACAGGTATAAAGCCAAGGTTGGTGATATACTGCCCCCTGGAGGGTGTTGTCTGAACAGGTGTAAAGCCAAGGTTGGTGATATACTGCCCTCTGGAGGGTGTTGTCTGAACAGGTGTAAAGCCAAGGTTGGTGATATACTGCCCCCTGGAGGGTGTTGTCTGAACAGATGTAAAGCCAAGGTTGGTGATATACTGCCCCCTGGAGGGTGTTGTCTGAACAGGTGTAAAGCCAAGGTTGGTGATATACTGCCCTCTGGAGGGTGTTGTCTGAACAGGTGTAAAGCCAAGGTTGGTGATATACTGCCCTCTGGAGGGTGTTGTCTGAACAGGTGTAAAGCCAAGGTTGGTGATATACTGCCCCCTGGAGGGTGTTGTCTGAACAGGTGTAAAGCCAAGGTTGGTGATATACTGCCCCTGGAGGGTGTTGTCTGAACAGGTGTAAAGCCAAGGTTGGTGATATACTGCCCCCTGGAGGGTGTTGTCTGAACAGGTGTAAAGCCAAGGTTGGTGATATACTGCCCTCTGGAGGGTGTTGTCTGAACAGGTGTAAAGCCAAGGTTGGTGATATACTGCCCTCTGGAGGGTGTTGTCTGAACAGGTGTAAAGCCAAGGTTGGTGATATACTGCCCCCTGGAGGGTGTTGTCTGAACAGGTGTAAAGCCAAGGTTGGTGATATACTGCCCCCTGGAGGGTGTTGTCTGAACAGGTGTAAAGCCAAGGTTGGTGATATACTGCCCTCTGGAGGGTGTTGTCTGAACAGGTGTAAAGCCAAGGTTGGTGATATACTGCCCTCTGGAGGGTGTTGTCTAAACAGGTATAAAGCCAAGGTTGGTGATATACTGCCCCCTGGAGGGTGTTGTCTAAACAGGTGTAAAGCCAAGGTTGGTGATATTCTGCCACCTGGAGGGTGTCGTCTGCACAGGTGTAAAGCTAAGGTTGGTGATATACTGCCCCCTGGAGGGTGTTGTCTGAACAGGTGTACAGCCAAGGTTGTAACTGCCACCTGCAGTGATGGAATGTTTCCTCACGAGTATAATTCATTGACTGATCCCTCCTGATGGATGACCTGGATGAATTATGTTGTCCTTCCATAGGAAGTTCCACCCAATTTGACTACTTCAAAATAGTGAAAGTCCTCAATGGTGCTGTCCATGCTAAAACACACTTTTGGGCACTAGAGTCCTCTATGCAGCTCTATTGTTTGTGTGCGTCTCATGCCTGAGATGCTAGGTTACATGTAGGATGAAACAACGAGTTATCTCCCGAATTAGGTGCTGTGGGTGTGGCCTCACCTTTATTATGTGCTGTGGGTGTGGCCACACCTGTATTAGGTGCTGTGGGCGTGGCCCCACCTGTATTATATGCGGTGTGTGTGGCCTCGGGTGCTGTGGGAGTGGCCTCACCTGTATTAGGTGCTGTGGATGTGGCCTCACCTGTATTAGGTGCTGTGGGTGTGGCCTCACCTGTATTAGGCGCTGTGGGAGTGACCTCACCTGTATTATGTGCTGTGGGTCTGGCCTCACATTTATTATGTGCTGTGGGTGTGGCCTCACCTGTATGCGGCTGTTGCCCCAGTCGGCCACGATGATGTTGCCGTTGGTGTCCACGGCAACTCCGGTGGGGGCATTGAACTGGCCGTTCCCCTCGCCATGGGAGCCAAACTTAAACAGGAACTCACCATCCGCACTGTACACCTGGGGACAGGAAGTAGACACACACACACACCTCTGTGATGTCACACCTGTGGGGGGGAGTTGAAAGGATAGTCTACTTGAAGAATATGCAGGGTAGACATCTTGTTAAGGGCAGAGATTCAGTAGAATATGCAGGGTAGACATCTTGTTAAGGGCAGAGATTCAGTAGAATATGCAGGGTAGACATCTTGTTAAGGGCAGAGATTCAGTAGAATATGCAGGGTAGACATCTTGTTAAGGGCAGAGATTCAGTAGAATATGCAGGGTAGACATCTTGTTAAGGGCAGAGATTCAGTAGAATATGCAGGGTAGACATCTTGTTAAGGGCAGAGATTCAGTAGAATATGCAGGGTAGACATCTTGTTAAGGGCAGAGATTCAGTAGATTATGCAGGGTAGACATCTTGTTAAGGGCAGAGATTCAGTAGAATATGCAGGGTAGACATCTTGTTAAGGGCAGCGATTCAGTAGAATATGCAGGGTAGACATCTTGTTAAGGGCAGAGATTCAGTAGATTATGCAGGGTAGACATCTTGTTAAGGGCAGAGATTCAGTAGATTATGCAGGGTAGACATCTTATTAAGGGCATATAGTTATAGCCGGCAAAGTTATTTACAAAATACACTTAGACAAAAATACACTTAAGAGCTGACAAGGTACACATCTGTCGTTCTGCCCCTGAACAAGCAGTTAACCCACTGTTCCTAGGCCGTCATTGAAAATAAGAATTTGTTCTTAACTGACTTGCCTAGTTAAATAAAGGTAAAGAGAATATGTGGACAACTACAAATACCTAGGTGTCTGGTTAGACTGTAAACTCTCCTTCCAGACTCACATTAAGCATCTCCAATCCAGAATGTAATCGAGAATCGGCTTCCTATTTCGCAACAAAGTCTCCTTCACTCATGCTGCCAAACATACCCTCGTAAAACTGACTATCCTACTGATCCATGACTTCTGCGATGTAATTTACAAAATAGCCCCCAACACTCTACTCAGCAAACTGGATGCAGTCTATCACAGTGCCATCCGTTTTGTCACCAAAGCCCCATATACTACCCACCACTGCGACCTGTATGCTCTCATTAGCTGGCCCTCACTACATATCCATCGCCAAACCTACTGGCTCCAAGACATCTATAAGTCTTATCTCAGCTCACTGGTCACCATAGCAACACCCATCGGTAGCACGCGCTCCAGCAGGGATATTGCACTGGTCATCCCCAAAGCCAACACTTCCTTTGGCCGCCTTTACTTCCAGTTCTCTGCTGCCAATGACTGGAACGAATTGCAACAATCTCTGAAGCTGGAGTCTTATTTCTCCCTCTCTAACTTTAAGCATCAGCTGTCAGAGCAGTTTACCGATCACTGTACCTGTACAGCCCACCTGTAAATAGCACACCCAACTACCTCATCCCCATATTATTATACCACATTAACAAATAACTATAAACTGTAGATTACTGTTAACAAATAACTATAAACTATAGATTACTGTTAACAAATAACTATAAACTGTAGATTACTGTTAACAAATAACTATGAAACTGTAGATTACTGTTAACAAATAACTATGAACTGTAGATTACTGTTAGCAAATAACTATGAAACTGTAGATTACTGTTAACAAATAACTATGAACTGTAGATTACTGTTAACAAATAACTATGAACTGTAGATTACTGTTAACAAATAACTATAAACTGTAGATTACTGTTAACAAATAACTATGAAACTGTAGATTACTGTTAACAAATAACTATGAACTGTAGATTACTGTTAACAAATAACTATGAACTGTAGATTACTGTTAACAAATAACTATGAAACTGTAGATTACTGTTAACAAATAACTATGAAACTGTAGATTACTGTTAGCAAAGGAACTAAAGGATAATAAAAGTCATGTACAATGTAATGCTTTTAGAAAGAAATGGCAAATGCATATGGGAAATAGAACACTCTTTTAATATAATGACAGATTAGACTGTGTGTGCGTGTTCGAGTGGGCATAGAGCCACGCCGTCACACAACTATATATTTTCAAATGAATAAAGAATTTTTCCATTTATTCCATCTTTCCTTGATCACAGCATAAGGTTTGACTCACCTTTACAGAATGATTGTGGAAATCTGTGACAATGATTTCATTCTTGTTGTTCACCGCAACAAAGTGTGGACCTGGGGGAGAGAGAGAGAGAGAGAGACAGAAAGAACGTGATTCATGTTAGCATGACTCATGTCCTCTACAATACCGGTTAGATTTTTTTTTAGGTTTAATTCATTTGCACCAAAGAAAATAAGTGATAAACAACAATGGAAAAAAACAACAACTACAAAACAAAACAGTGTGCAGGTGAGCTTTTACACAAGCCACACCACAGGAAAAGTGCAAAAATATACATTTTTTTTGTTAAAACAGACCTACTAATTATAAATGTACAAAATGAACCGATCAGAGTGATGACATAAATTTGATCCAGAGATCGATAGAGATCTAGCATGGAGATTGACATTGAGGGCTTCTAACATTTTAAAGTAATCAACTGGGTGGGGATTTTCAATGGGTTGGGAGCAATCAGCCAATTATCAGAAAGCATTTCTTTAAATTGGGTTGCCTATGGTTTGTAAACGGCTTAAAGTTATATCACTGCCATCTAGAGGCCACAATAGATGAATGACACAAGAGTTGGTTCAGGACTCCAACACTACAGGTGGTGGTAAATCACCACTATTAGCTTTACACTTTTTTTTTCCAGACACAAAAGAAGAAGACAATTGACTACTTTAAAATGGAGATGCCATAACGGCACAGATACAAAGATGAGATCTCTATCTATCTCTATGGTTTAATCAAACTAATTTTCAGTACTACCGATTTTAATTTAATTCATTGTTCAGGTGTTTTGAAATGTCTAGGGATGTAATATTTAAGAGCAAACAATTCAAAAATGGGTTAGTATCTAATCAATTTCATTAAATTCCAGCTCATTCATCTTATGCATACTGAACATGACAGAGCATTACATTAAACACAGTTCGAACATCAATGATTGTAATGATCATGATATTACGATGACATATGTATCAATATTTTTGTTATGTTTTACATATATCAGGCACAGAGTGATCTGGGAAGACTTCAGATACAATTTCCAGGGCACAGAACATCAGGGCAGGAGATGCAGGTTAGACAGAATAGTGCACTCTGGGTAAAGGGGCGGGGTAACACTCAATACTTACTGAACACTGGGCCAGATCTATTTAAGTGTGCATCACTTTTTTCTAAAACAGAAACAAAATGGAGAAGAAAAAAAAGAAAGAACAACAAACAAAACAAAAGGTAGAGGTCAGAGAAGATGAAAACTCCTAAACAACTAGAAGAACAGAGAGGTTCCGCAGGAAGAAATGGTTTCCAATGGCAACCAGGGTCCTGGCGGCCATCTTGGCTCCTGCAGGTGTCAGATAGGTCAATCTGAACATGGGGGGGTCGTGTTCGGGAAAATAACATTTCACAACGATCAGATACTAAATTGGTTGTGTAGAACAGTAATGCACCAAGCGTCTCGAAGTAGGAGTGCTGATCTAGGATCGGGTCCCAATCTGTCCGTCTTATTCATTGGGATTTAAAAGGCAACACTGATCCTAGATCAGCAAGAATAGGAAATGGTGTCAGCTGTTACTCAATCGCATTGCTATCTGAATGTTTCACATCGCTGAACATTCTAGGTTCCACCCCTTTTACCTGCAAACTGTCTCTCTGACGTCCCCCTGGCGCCAAACTTGGTGACAAGCTTCCCGTTAGACTGGAAGATGAAGACGCAGCACGCCTTGTTGTCCACGGCGATGATGTGTCCGTTCCTGTCCACCGCCACGCCCTTAGGGCCCAACAGACGCCCCGCCCCTATCTTATTCTGAGTGGGAGAAGGAGGAGGTGATTAAACATGTAGAATTGTCAGGAAGGTGACAGAAAATTACAGCCAATGTTTTGTGATTAGAGCCAATAGAACGGCTGTCATTCATTAAGGTGTGTCTTACCCAGAATCCTTAGTAAAATAAGAAAGCGGTCACTAAGCCTCTGTTTTGGTACGTAACTGAGGGACGGGCCTGAAATAATGTGACCACACTCAAATGCATAGACAGAGCTATGGATGCAATGACTGACCAGCCATGAGATCGAATGTATAGTTTTAACTATGTTTTTGAGGCTATACAGTGCTTGTTTACATTTACTTTCTTTACAAACATTGGAGTAAAACAAGGTTATATTTTTTGGGGTTCTGATGGGGTGCGACAGACAGAACTAAGCCCCTAAGGCATTTATAAGTTATATTCTTTAAGAATCAATGGGTACATATCATTAATTTATAAGTTATATTCTTTAAGAATCAATGGGTACATATCATTCATTTATAAGTTATATTCTTTAAGAATCAATGGGTACATATCATTAATTTATAAGTAACAAAAATGATGTAGCAACTAAGAATTCTAGCTTTAAAATTAGAGGGAATCTCATGACCTCTGATGACCTCGTGACCTCTGACCCCTTACCTTGAACTTCCCATCGGAGGAGAAGATGCTGACCCATCGGTTGTCGTAGTCGGCAACGATGATGTCACCGTTCATATCCACGGTAACGCCTGTGGGTCGCTGCAGTTGCCCCGGCGACCGACCTCTGACCCCAAACCTCATTTTGAATTGCCCGTCATTGGAGAACACCTGTCGACAGTGAAGTGAGACTTAAATATCAAAATAAGTGTTTAGAGTACAGTTTCGTTATAGGTCTACCTGGTCTACCTCTTAGAATGCCCTAAGTAGTCTTATACCACATTACCTTTCCCTCTCCTGTGTTCTATGGATGGTCTCCTACCTGTATACACTGGTTGTTACTATCTGGTCTCCTACCTGTATACACTGGTTGTTACTATCTGGTCTCCTACCTGTATACACTGGTTGTTACTATCTGGTCTCCTACCTGTATACACTGGTTGTTACTATCTGGTCTCCTACCTGTATACACTGGTTGTTACTATCTGGTCTCCTACCTGTATACACTGGTTGTTACTATCTGGTCTCCTACCTGTATACACTGGTTGTTACTATCTGGTCTCCTACCTGTATACACTGGTTGGTACTATCTGGTCTCTACCTGTATACACTGGTTGGTACTATCTGGTCTCCTACCTGTATACACTGGTTGTTACTATCCTACCTGTATACACTGGTTGTTACTATCTGGTCTCTACCTGTATACACTGGTATCCCTACCTGTATACACTGGTTGTTACTATCTGGTACCTGTATCCTACCTGTATACTGGTTGGTACTATCTGGTCTCCTACCTGTATACACTGGTTGGTACTATCTGGTCTCCTACCTGTATACACTGGTTGTTACTATCTGGTCTCCTACCTGTATACACTGGTTGTTACTATCTGGTCTCCTACCTGTATACACTGGTTGTTACTATCTGGTCTCCTACCTGTATACACTGGTTGTTACTATCTGGTCTCCTACCTGTATACACTGGTTGGTACTATCTGGTCTCCTACCTGTATACACTGGTTGGTACTATCTGGTCTCCTACCTGTATACACTGGTTGGTACTATCTGGTCTCCTACCTGTATACACTGGTTGTTACTATCTGGTCTCCTACCTGTATACACTGGTTGGTACTATCTGGTCTCCTACCTGTATACACTGGTTGGTACTATCTGGTCTCCTACCTGTATACACTGGTTGTTACTATCTGGTCTCCTACCTGTATACACTGGTTGGTACTATCTGGTCTCCTACCTGTATACACTGGTTGGTACTATCTGGTCTCCTACCTGTATACACTGGTTGGTACTATCTGGTCTCCTACCTGTATACACTGGTTGTTACTATCTGGTCTCCTACCTGTATACACTGGTTGGTACTATCTGGTCTCCTACCTGTATACACTGGTTGGTACTATCTGGTCTCCTACCTGTATACACTGGTTGGTACTATCTGGTCTCCTACCTGTATACACTGGTTGTTACTATCTGGTCTCCTACCTGTATACACTGGTTGGTACTATCTGGTCTCCTACCTGTATACACTGGTTGGTACTATCTGGTCTCCTACCTGTATACACTGGTTGGTACTATCTGGTCTCCTACCTGTATACACTGGTTGGTACTATCTGGTCTCCTACCTGTATACACTGGTTGGTACTATCTGGTCTCCTACCTGTATACACTGGTTGGTACTATCTGGTCTCCTACCTGTATACACTGGTTGGTACTATCTGGTCTCCTACCTGTATACACTGGTTGGTACTATCTGGTCTCCTACCTGTATACACTGGTTGGTACTATCTGGTCTCCTACCTGTATACACTGGTTGTTACTATCTGGTCTCCTACCTGTATACACTGGTTGTTACTATCTGGTCTCCTACCTGTATACACTGGTTGTTACTATCTGGTCTCCTACCTGTATACACTGGTTGGTACTATCTGGTCTCCTACCTGTATACACTGGTTGGTACTATCTGGTCTCCTACCTGTATACACTGGTTGGTACTATCTGGTCTCCTACCTGTATACACTGGTTGGTACTATCTGGTCTCCTACCTGTATACACTGGTTGTTACTATCTGGTCTCCTACCTGTATACACTGGTTGTTACTATCTGGTCTCCTACCTGTATACACTGGTTGGTACTATCTGGTCTCCTACCTGTATACACTGGTTGGTACTATCTGGTCTCCTACCTGTATACACTGGTTGTTACTATCTGGTCTCCTACCTGTATACACTGGTTGTTACTATCTGGTCTCCTACCTGTATACACTGGTTGTTACTATCTGGTCTCCTACCTGTATACACTGGTTGGTACTATCTGGTCTCCTACCTGTATACACTGGTTGGTACTATCTGGTCTCCTACCTGTATACACTGGTTGGTACTATCTGGTCTCCTACCTGTATACACTGGTTGTTACTATCTGGTCTCCTACCTGTATACACTGGTTGGTACTATCTGGTCTCCTACCTGTATACACTGGTTGTTACTATCTGGTATCCTACCTGTATACACTGGTTGGTACTATCTGGTATCCTACCTGTATACACTGGTTGTTACTATCTGGTCTCCTACCTGTATACACTGGTTGGTACTATCTGGTCTCCTACCTGTATACACTGGTTGTTACTATCTGGTCTCCTACCTGTATACACTGGTTGGTACTATCTGGTCTCCTACCTGTATACACTGGTTGGTACTATCTGGTATCCTACCTGTATACACTGGTTGTTACTATCTGGTCTCCTACCTGTATACACTGGTTGTTACTATCTGGTCTCCTACCTGTATACACTGGTTGGTACTATCTGGTCTCCTACCTGTATACACTGGTTGGTACTATCTGGTCTCCTACCTGTATACACTGGTTGTTACTATCTGGTCTCCTACCTGTATACACTGGTTGGTACTATCTGGTCTCCTACCTGTATACACTGGTTGTTACTATCTGGTCTCCTACCTGTATACACTGGTTGGTACTATCTGGTCTCCTACCTGTATACACTGGTTGGTACTATCTGGTCTCCTACCTGTATACACTGGTTGTTACTATCTGGTCTCCTACCTGTATACACTGGTTGGTACTATCTGGTCTCCTACCTGTATACACTGGTTGTTACTATCTGGTCTCCTACCTGTATACACTGGTTGGTACTATCTGGTCTCCTACCTGTATACACTGGTTGTTACTATCTGGTCTCCTACCTGTATACACTGGTTGTTACTATCTGGTCTCCTACCTGTATACACTGGTTGTTACTATCTGGTCTCCTACCTGTATACACTGGTTGGTACTATCTGGTCTCCTACCTGTATACACTGGTTGGTACTATCTGGTATCCTACCTGTATACACTGGTTGTTACTATCTGGTCTCCTACCTGTATACACTGGTTGTTACTATCTGGTCTCCTACCTGTATACACTGGTTGTTACTATCTGGTCTCCTACCTGTATACACTGGTTGGTACTATCTGGTCTCCTACCTGTATACACTGGTTGGTACTATCTGGTCTCCTACCTGTATACACTGGTTGGTACTATCTGGTCTCCTACCTGTATACACTGGTTGTTACTATCTGGTCTCCTACCTGTATACACTGGTTGTTACTATCTGGTCTTCTACCTGTATACACTGGTTGGTACTATCTGGTCTCCTACCTGTATACACTGGTTGTTACTATCTGGTCTCCTACCTGTATACACTGGTTGGTACTATCTGGTCTCCTACCTGTATACACTGGTTGGTACTATCTGGTCTCCTACCTGTATACACTGGTTGTTACTATCTGGTCTCCTACCTGTATACACTGGTTGTTACTATCTGGTCTTCTACCTGTATACACTGGTTGGTACTATCTGGTCTCCTACCTGTATACACTGGTTGGTACTATCTGGTCTCCTACCTGTATACACTGGTTGTTACTATCTGGTCTCCTACCTGTATACACTGGTTGGTACTATCTGGTATCCTACCTGTATACACTGGTTGTTACTATCTGGTCTCCTACCTGTATACACTGGTTGTTACTATCTGGTCTCCTACCTGTATACACTGGTTGTTACTATCTGATCTCCTACCTCTATACACTGGTTGGTACTATCTGGTCTCCTACCTGTATACACTGGTTGTTAACATCTGGTCTCCTACCTGTATACACTGGTTGGTACTATCTGGTATCCTACCTGTATACACTGGTTGTTACTATCTGGTCTCCTACCTGTATACACTGGTTGTTACTATCTGGTCTCCTACCTGTATACACTGGTTGTTACTATCTGGTCTCCTACCTGTATACACTGGTTGTTACTATCTGGTCTCCTACCTGTATACACTGGTTGTTACTATCTGGTCTCCTACCTGTATACACTGGTTGGTACTATCTGGTCTCCTACCTGTATACACTGGTTGGTACTATCTGGTCTCCTACCTGTATACACTGGTTGTTACTATCTGGTCTCCTACCTGTATACACTGGTTGTTACTATCTGGTCTTCTACCTGTATACACTGGTTGGTACTATCTGGTCTCCTACCTGTATACACTGGTTGGTACTATCTGGTCTCCTACCTGTATACACTGGTTGGTACTATCTGGTCTCCTACCTGTATACACTGGTTGGTACTATCTGGTCTCCTACCTGTATACACTGGTTGGTACTATCTGGTCTACCTGTATACACTGGTTGGTACTATCTGGTATCCTACCTGTATACACTGGTTGGTACTATCTGGTCTCCTACCTGTATACACTGGTTGGTACTATCTGGTCTCCTACCTGTATACACTGGTTGTTACTATCTGGTCTCCTACCTGTATACACTGGTTGGTACTATCTGGTCTCCTACCTGTATACACTGGTTGGTACTATCTGGTCTCCTACCTGTATACACTGGTTGTTACTATCTGGTCTCCTACCTGTATACACTGGTTGGTACTATCTGGTCTCCTACCTGTATACACTGGTTGTTACTATCTGGTCTCCTACCTGTATACACTGGTTGTTACTATCTGGTCTCCTACCTGTATACACTGGTTGTTACTATCTGGGCTCCTACCTGTATACACTGGTTGTTACTATCTGGTCTCCTACCTGTATACACTGGTTGTTACTATCTGGTCTCCTACCTGTATACACTGGTTGGTACTATCTGGTCTCCTACCTGTATACACTGGTTGGTACTATCTGGTCTCCTACCTGTATACACTGGTTGTTACTATCTGGTCTCCTACCTGTATACACTGGTTGTTACTATCTGGTCTTCTACCTGTATACACTGGTTGGTACTATCTGGTCTCCTACCTGTATACACTGGTTGGTACTATCTGGTCTCCTACCTGTATACACTGGTTGGTACTATCTGGTCTCCTACCTGTATACACTGGTTGGTACTATCTGGTCTCCTACCTGTATACACTGGTTGGTACTATCTGGTCTCCTACCTGTATACACTGGTTGTTACTATCTGGTCTCCTACCTGTATACACTGGTTGTTACTATCTGGTCTCCTACCTGTATACACTGGTTGGTACTATCTGGTATCCTACCTGTATACACTGGTTGGTACTATCTGGTCTCCTACCTGTATACACTGGTTGGTACTATCTGGTATCCTACCTGTATACACTGGTTGTTACTATCTGGTCTCCTACCTGTATACACTGGTTGTTACTATCTGGTCTCCTACCTGTATACACTGGTTGGTACTATCTGGTCTCCTACCTGTATACACTGGTTGGTACTATCTGGTCTCCTACCTGTATACACTGGTTGTTACTATCTGGTCTCCTACCTGTATACACTGGTTGGTACTATCTGGTCTCCTACCTGTATACACTGGTTGGTACTATCTGGTCTCCTACCTGTATACACTGGTTGGTACTATCTGGTATCCTACCTGTATACACTGGTTGGTACTATCTGGTCTCCTACCTGTATACACTGGTTGGTACTATCTGGTCTCCTACCTGTATACACTGGTTGTTACTATCTGGTCTCCTACCTGTATACACTGGTTGTTACTATCTGGTCTCCTACCTGTATACACTGGTTGTTACTATCTGGTCTCCTACCTGTATACACTGGTTGGTACTATCTGGTCTCCTACCTGTATACACTGGTTGGTACTATCTGGTCTCCTACCTGTATACACTGGTTGGTACTATCTGGTATCCTACCTGTATACACTGGTTGTTACTATCTGGTCTCCTACCTGTATACACTGGTTGTTACTATCTGGTCTCCTACCTGTGTACACTGGTTGGTACTATCTGGTCTCCTACCTGTATACACTGGTTGGTACTATCTGGTCTCCCTACCTGTATACACTGGTTGTTACTATCTGGTCTCCTACCTGTATACACTGGTTGGTACTATCTGGTCTCCTACCTGTATACACTGGTTGGTACTATCTGGTCTCCTACCTGTATACACTGGTTGGTACTATCTGGTATCCTACCTGTATACACTGGTTGGTACTATCTGGTCTCCTACCTGTATACACTGGTTGGTACTATCTGGTATCCTACCTGTATACACTGGTTGTTACTATCTGGTCTCCTACCTGTATACACTGGTTGTTACTATCTGGTCTCCTACCTGTATACACTGGTTGTTACTATCTGGTCTCCTACCTGTATACACTGGTTGGTACTATCTGGTATCCTACCTGTATACACTGGTTGGTACTATCTGGTCTCCTACCTGTACACACTGGTTGGTACTATCTGGTATCCTACCTGTATACACTGGTTGGTACTATCTGGTATCCTACCTGTATACACTGGTTGGTACTATCTGGTCTCCTACCTGTATACACTGGTTGGTACTATCTGGTCTACCTGTATACACTGGTTGGTACTATCTGGTCTCCTACCTGTATACACTGGTTGGTACTATCTGGTCTCCTACCTGTATACACTGGTTGGTACTATCTGGTCTCCTACCTGTATACACTGGTTGTTACTATCTGGTCTCCTACCTGTATACACTGGTTGTTACTATCTGGTCTCCTACCTGTATACACTGGTTGGTACTATCTGGTATCCTACCTGTATACACTGGTTGTTACTATCTGGTCTCCTACCTGTATACACTGGTTGTTACTATCTGGTCTCCTACCTGTATACACTGGTTGTTACTATCTGGTCTCCTACCTGTATACACTGGTTGTTACTATCTGGTCTACCTGTATACACTGGTTGTTACTATCTGGTCTCCTACCTGTATACACTGGTTGGTACTATCTGGTCTCCTACCTGTATACACTGGTTGTTACTATCTGGTCTACCTGTATACACTGGTTGTTACTATCTGGTCTCCTACCTGTATACACTGGTTGTTACTATCTGGTCTCCTACCTGTATACACTGGTTGTTACTATCTGGTCTACCTGTATACACTGGTTGTTACTATCTGGTCTCCTACCTGTATACACTGGTTGTTACTATCTGGTCTTCTACCTGTATACACTGGTTGTTACTATCTGGTCTCCTACCTGTATACACTGGTTGTTACTATCTGGTCTACCTGTATACACTGGTTGTTACTATCTGGTCTCCTACCTGTATACACTGGTTGTTACTATCTGCTACCACCACTCTGCCGTTGCTGGAGGCTGAGATCCCCTGCAGGTTGGTGAACTCTCCCTTCTCCCTCCCTCGCGTACCTAGACCACAGGTAAACACACACACAAACACACAACACACAACACACACACAATCACATCTCTACCATCACTTTATACATGCTTCATTATCATACCCTGTACCTGGAGAGAATAGTGTAGGAATATTACAACACATGAAACAAGACCTCCTTCTTTCGGGGCTGTGTTTCTGTCTCTCACAGACGGCTCTCAAGTTACACAACAACAACCACATTAACGAAACGCAGGAAGTAACAATCAGATGACCAGGTGGTGGTTGTGGTAGTGTTAGGATGTGGTTGTCTTACCGACTCTGTGGATGAGTTCATCCTCGATGGGGTTTTCCTTCTTTTTGGTGCTGAACATGCTGGAGGGTCTCCTCACAGCCTTCTGTCTGACATGACCCCCTGTCCTGCCAGGACTCTTCAGCCTCCTCTTCACGTCATCCGGAGACTGCAGCACATCCGAGGGCTTGACCGCCTGCAGCCGGAAGGGACTGCCCCGTACCGGCTGGCCGTAGAGGGACAAAGCGAAGGAGAACTCCCCCTCGGACCGTAGCGTGTATCCCACCTCGTACGTCCCGTTCTTGTTGTCCGTCACCTCCGGTTCCATGACAACGCGGCTTCCGTCGACAACCGGCGTGATATTGGCCCTCAGCGCCGCATTCCCTGTCCGCACCAGCTCGCCGTCCTTGTCTTTGGTCGTCACGGTGACGCTGACATGTTGTCCGGTTGCTGCGTGGCGTAGGCCCTCTCCCGTGGCGACGGAGGTGTGGCCTACGGCTGCCGTAGTGATGAGGACGCCCAGGTTCTGGAGGGAGCGACGCAAGCCCTCTGTCTCCACCTGGGGGGGTAGGTTAATTAACCACACACTCCCTGTTCATGCTGGCCTCATTTCTTGTCCCTGGCTGCCCAAGCTGGTTTGCGGACTGTATATTCCATGAACCCACAACCGTACCTAGCCTTAACATTAACCATTTGTTCAACAAAATGTTTTAGTAACATCCTGGGTGGAGGATCCTATAAAACACAAGACAGCAATAAGACGAATACACCATGGCCCAAAGTGTGGGACTGTATCCTGTCTGTACTATCTGTCAGTCCAGGTGTGTATCCTGTCTGTACTATCTGTCAGTCCAGGTGTGTATCCTGTCTGTACTACCTGTCAGTCCAGGTGTGTATCCTGTCTGTACTACCTGTCGGTCCAGATGTGTATCCTGTCTGTACTACAGTGGGGAAAAAAAGTATTTAGTCAGCCACCAATTGTGCAAGTTCTCTCACTTAAAAAGATGAGAGAGGCCTGTAATTTTCATCATAGGTACACTTCAACTATGACAGACAAAATGAGGAAAAGAAATCCAGAAAATCACATTGTAGGATTTTTTATGAATTTATTTGCAAATTATGGTGGAAAATAAGTATTTGGTCACATACAAACAAGCAAGATTTCTGGCTCTCACAGACCTGTAACTTCTTCTTTAAGAGGCTCCTCTGTCCTCCACTCATTACCTGTATTAATGGCACCTGTTTGAACTTGTTATCAGTATAAAAGACACCTGTCCACAACCTCAAACAGTCACACTCCAAACTCCACTATGGCCAAGACCAAAGAGCTGTCAAAGGACACCAGAAACAAAATTGTAGACCTGCACCAGGTTGGGAAGATTGAATCTGCAATAGGTAAGCAGCTTGGTTTGAAGAAATCAACTGTGGGAGCAATTATTAGGAAATGGAAGACATACAAGACCACTGATAATCTTCCTCAATCTGGGGCTCCACGCAAGATCTCACCCGTGGGTCAAAATGATCCACAAGAACGGTGAGCAAAAATCCCAGAACCACATGGGGACCTAGTGAATGACCTGCAGAGAGCTGGGACCAAAGTAACAAAGCCTACCATCAGTAACACACTACGCCGCCAGGGACTCAAATCCTGCAGTGCCAGACGTGTCCCCCTGCTTAAGCCAGTACATGTTCAGGCCCATCTAAAGTTTGCTAGAGAGCATTTGGATGATCCAGATGAGGATTGGGAGAATGTCAGATGAAACCAAAATAGAACTTTTTGGTAAAAACTCAACTCGTCGTGTTTGGAGGACAAAGAATGCTGAGTTGCATCCAAAGAACACCATACCTACTGTGAAGCATGGGGGTGGAAACATCATGCTTTGGGGCTGTTTTTCTGCAAAGGGACCAGGACGACTGATCCGTGTAAAGGAAAGAATGAATGGGGCCATGTATCGTGAGATTTTGAGTGAAAACCTTCTTCCATCAGCAAGGGCATTGAAGATGAAAGCGTGGCTGGGTCTTTCAGCATGACAATGATCCCAAACACACCGCCCGAACGAAGGAGTGGCTTCAGTAGAAGCATTTCAAGGTCCTGGAGTGGCCTAGCCAGTCTCCAGATCTCAACCCCATAGAAAATCTTTGGAGGGAGTTGAAAGTCTGTGTTGCCCAGCGACAGCCCCAAAACATCACTGCTCTAGAGGAGATCTGCATGGAGGAATGGGCCAAAATACCAGCAACAGTGTGTGAAAACCTTGTGAAGACTTACAGAAAATGTTTGACCTCTGTCATTGCCAACAAAGGGTATATAACAAAGTATTGAGATAAACTTTTGTTATTGACCAAATACTTATTTTCCACCATAATTTGCAAATAAATTCATAAAAAATCCTACAATGTGATTTTCTGGATTTTTTTTTCCTCATTTGTCTGTCATAGTTGAAGTGTACCTATGATGAAAATTACAGGCCTCTCTCATCTTTTTAAGTGAGAGAACTTGCACAATTGGTGGCTGACTAAATACTTTTTTTCCCCACTGTATCTGTCAGTCCAAGTGTGTATCCTGTCTGTACTACTGGTCAGTCCAGGTGTGTATTCTGTCTGTACTACCTGTCAGTCCAGGTGTGTATCCTGTCTGTACTACCTGTCAGTCCAGGTGTGTATCCTGTCTGTACTACCTGTCAGTCCAGGTGTGTATCCTGTCTGTACTACCTGTCGGTCCAGGTGTGTATCCTGTATCCTACCTGTCAGTCCAGGTGTGTATCCTGTCTGTACTACCTGTCGGTCCAGGTGTGTATCCTGTACCCTACCTGACAGTCCAGGTGTGTATCCTGTCTGTACTACCTGTCGGTCCTGGTGTGTATCCTGTACCCTACCTGACAGTCCAGGTGTGTATCCTGTCTGTACTACCTGTCGGTCCAGGTGTGTATCCTGTACTCTACCTGTTGGTCCAGGTGTGTATCCTGTACTCTACCTGTCAGTCCAGGTGTGTATCCTGTACTCTACCTGTTGGTCCAGGTGTGTATCCTGTACTCTACCTGTTGGTCCAGGTGTGTATCCTGTACCCTACCTGACAGTCAAGGTGTGTATCCTGTACCCTACCTGACAGTCCAGGTGTGTATCCTGTCTGTACTACCTGTCGGTCCAGGTGTGTATCCTGTACCCTACCTGACAGTCCAGGTGTGTATCCTGTACCCTACCTGACAGTCCAGGTGTGTATCCTGTACCCTACCTGACAGTCCAGGTGTGCGTTCTGGTGAGGCTGTTCAGGGAAGTCCTGACGGGCCATGGCAGAAACCCGCTCACTTATCTGTTTTTGCACCATCAGTACCTAACAACACAACAACAGGGAAAATGCTATGTTATTTATGGGTTGGAATTACCAGTACCTAACAACACAACAACAGGGAAAATGCTATGTTATTTATGGGTTGGAATGACCAGTACCTAACAACACAACAACAGGAAAAATGCTATGTTATTTATGGGTTGGAATGACCAGTACCTAACAACACAACAACAGGAAAATGCTATGTTATTTATGGGTTGGAATTACCAGTACCTAACAACACAACAACAGGGAAAATGCTATGTTATTTATGGGTTGGAATGACCAGTACCTAACAACACAACAACAGGGAAAATGCTATGTTATTTATGGGTTGGAATGACCAGTACCTGACAACACAACAACAGGGAAAATGCTATGTTATTTATGGGTTGGAATGACCAGTACCTAACAACACAACAACAGGGAAAATGCTATGTTATTTATGGGTTGGAATGACCAGTACCTAACAACACAACAACAGGGAAAATGCTATGTTATTTATGGGTTGGAATGACCAGTACCTAACAACACAACAACAGGGAAAATGCTATGTTATTTATGGGTTGGAATGACCAGTACCTAACAACACAACAACAGGGAAAATGCTATGTTATTTATGGGTTGGAATGACCAGTACCTAACAACACAACAACAGGGAAAATGCTATGTTATTTATGGGTTGGAATGACCAGTACCTAACAACACAACAACAGGGAAAATGCTATGTTATTTATGGGTTGGAATGACCAGTACCTAACAACACAACAACAGGGAAAATGCTATGTTATTTATGGGTTGGAATGACCAGTACCTAACAACACAACAACAGGGAAAATGCTATGTTATTTATGGGTTGGAATGACCAGTACCTAACAACACAACAACAGGGAAAATGCTATGTTATTTATGGGTTGGAATGACCAGTACCTGACAACACAACAACAGGGAAAATGCTATGTTATTTATGGGTTGGAATGACCAGTACCTGACAACACAACAACAGGAAAAATGCTATGTTATTTATGGGTTGGAATGACCAGTACCTGACAACACAACAACAGGGAAAATGCTATGTTATTTATGGGTTGGAATGACCAGTACCTGACAACACAACAACAGGGAAAATGCTATGTTATTTATGGGTTGGAATGACCAGTACCTGACAACACAACAACAGGGAAAATGCTATGTTATTTATGGGTTGGAATGACCAGTACCTGACAACACAACAACAGGGAAAATGCTATGTTATTTATGGGTTGGAATGACCAGTACCTGACAACACAACAACAGGGAAAATGCTATGTTATTTATGGGTTGGAATGACCAGTACCTGACAACACAACAACAGGGAAAATGCTATGTTATTTATGGGTTGGAATGACCAGTACCTAACAACACAACAACAGGGAAAATGCTATGTTATTTATGGGTTGGAATGACCAGTTTTGAGGTGGTAAATATGAGTTGGGGGTTTCTAATGGAAAAAAACACAGGTAAAGGGGGGGTACCTCCCAATATGGAGGTCATTGGAGGGTTGTGATTGGTTCTCTTTTTTGCCCATAAAAAGTACATCCAGAGCTGCTTACAGATCAAACAGACGCATCAACGATTAGTATTTTGTACTGTCATAAACAATAACTGCTGAAGATGCCCGTCAAGAACAAATTCTTATTTACAATGACGGCCTACACTGGCCAAATCCCGGACAACGCTGGGCTGATTGTGAGCCGCCCTGTGGGTTGTGATACAGCCTGGATTCGAACCAGGGTGTCTGTAGTGACACCTCAACCAGTGAGATGTGCCTTAGACCGCTGCGCCACTATGGAGTATATAGTGCACTACTTTATACAGGGAATAGGGAGCTATTTGGGATGCATCCTTGGACTTTACTGTGTTTAGCCACAACAGTGTAAAGTAGTGCTGTTTTAACATAATGGTATTATGACTTTATATGTACAACCAGGTACCATTTAAGGTGTAAAGTTATGCTTATACCGGTGTAATAACACTAGTTACTTGAGAAACCCATTTGTAATAACATGTAATGTGAAAGTTACTGCTCTATAAGAGCATAGCAATAGAGTCAGTGGTTAACCAGTCCACTAACCTCTGTGGCACTGCCGTGGCTCAAGGCCTGTTCAGTAAAACTACAGCTGCTCTGGATGTGGTCCTTCCCCTGCAGGAGAGAGGAGATCTGGGCCTGGAGCACCTGGAGACAGGGAGGAGAGAGGATGGAGAGATAGTTTGATAGTTACAGACAGGGAGGGGAGAGGATGGAGAGATGGTTACAGACAGGGAGGAGAGAGGATGGAGAGATGGTTACAGACAGGGAGGAGAGAGGATGGAGAGATAGAGACAGACAGGGAGGAGAGAGGATGGAGAGATAGACAGACAGGGAGGAGAGCGGATGGAGAGATAGAGACAGACAGGGAGGAGAGAGGATGGAGAGATAGACAGACAGGGAGGAGAGCGGATGGAGAGATAGAGACAGACAGGGAGGAGAGAGGATGGAGAGATAGAGACAGACAGGGAGGAGAGAGGATGGAGAGATAGAAAGATACAGGGAAGAGACAGGATGGAGAGATGGTTACAGACAGGGAGGAGAGAGGATGGATAGATAGAAAGATACAGGGAAGAGACAGGATGGAGAGATGGTTACAGACAGGGAGGAGAGAGGATGGAGAGATAGAGACAGACAGGGAGGAGAGCGGATGGAGTGATAGTTACAGACAGGGAGGAGAGAGGATGGAGAGATAGAGACATGCAGGGAGGAGAGAGGATGGAGAGATAGATACAGGGAAGAGAGAGGATGGAGAGATAGAGACAGGGAGGAGAGAGGATGGAGAGATAGAGACAGGGAGGAGAGAGGATGGAGAGATAGATACAGGGAGGAGAGACGATGGAAAGATAGAGACGGGGTGGAGAAAGGATGGAGAGATAGTTACAGACAGAGAGGAGAGAGGATGGAGAGATATAGAGACAGGGAGGAGTGTAGGGGTTGCGTAACTGGTGGCAGAGAAGTAAGGCGCAGGAGAGCAAAGCTGGGTAATACTCGTAGTTGTTTAATAAACAAACCAACCGGTCAAAACAACACGAGAAAATCAATTGGGTACAAACAACCCGTAAACTACCAGTATACATAACAAAGCACAAGCACTACAAACAACAATTCCGGACAAGGACATGTGGGAAACAGAGGGTTAAATACACAACATGTAGTGAATGGAATGGAATTGAGACCAGGTGTGAGGGAAGACAAGACAAAACAAATGGAAAATGAAAAATGGATCGATGATGGCTAGAAGACCGGTGACGCCGACCGCCAAACACCGCCCGAACAAGGAGAGGCACCGACTTTGGCAGAAGTTGTGACAAGGAGAGAGGATGGAGAGATAGAGTCCCGAAGGAGAGAGGATGGAGAGATAGAGTCCCGAAGGAGAGAGGATGGAGAGATAGAGTCCCGGAGGAGAGAGGATGGAGAGAGAGTCCCGGAGGAGAGAGGATGGAGAGATGGTTACAGGGAGGAGAGAGGATGGAGAGATAGAGTCCCGGAGGAGAGAGGATGGAGAGATAGAGTCCCGGAGGAGAGAGGATGGAGAGATAGAGTCCCGGAGGAGAGAGGATGGAGAGATAGAGTCCCGGAGGAGAGAGGATAGAGAGATAGAGTCCCGGAGGAGAGAGGATAGAGAGATAGAGTCCCGGAGGAGAGAGGATGGAGAGGTAGTTACAGGGAGGAGAGAGGATGGAGAGGTAGTTACAGGGAGGAGAGAGGATGGAGAGGTAGTTACAGGGAGGAGAGAGGATGGAGAGGTAGTTACAGGGAGGAGAGAGGATGGAGAGATGGTTACAGGGAGGAGAGAGGATGGAGAGATGGTTACAGGGAGGAGAGAGGATGGAGAGATGGTTACAGGGAGGAGAGAGGATGGAGAGGTAGTTACAGGGAGGAGAGAGGATGGAGAGGTAGTTACAGGGAGGAGAGAGGATGGAGAGGTAGTTACAGGGAGGAGAGAGGATGGAGAGGTAGTTACAGGGAGGAGAGAGGATGGAGAGGTAGTTACAGGGAGGAGAGAGGATGGAGAGGTAGTTACAGGGAGGAGAGAGGATGGAGAGGTAGTTACAGGGAGGAGAGAGGATGGAGAGATGGTTACAGGGAGGAGAGAGGATGGAGAGGTAGTTACAGGGAGGAGAGAGGATGGAGAGGTAGTTACAGGGAGGAGAGAGGATGGAGAGGTAGTTACAGGGAGGAGAGGATTTGGACTTTCTGCTATCAGCCCATAGAAATGCATTGAAAACAGATTTATACATGTTAACACAGATAGTCAACCCCCAAGAAATGATCTAAAGGAAGGGTGTGTGTCTAGCCTAAAGTTGTCTGTCTAGCTTTAAGGGGTGTGTCTATCCTAAAGGGGTGTGTCTAGCCTAAAGGGGTGTGTCTAGCTTTAAGGGGTGTGTCTATCCTAAAGGGGTGTGTCTAGCCTAAAGGGGTGTGTCTAGCCTAAAGGGGTGTGTCTAGCCTAAAGGGGGTGTGTCTAGCCTAAAGGGGGTGTGTCTGGCCCAGAGAGGGTGTGTCTGGCCCAGAGAGGGTGTGTCTGTAGCCTAGAGGGTGTGTCCAGCTTTAAGGGGTGTGTCTAGCATAAAGGGGGTGTGTCTGGCCCAGAGAGGGTGTGTCTGGCCCAGAGAGGGTGTGTCTGTAGCCTAGAGGGTGTGTCCAGCTTTAAGGGGTGTGTCTAGCATAAAGGGGGAGTGTCTGACCCATAGTGGGTGTGTCTGGCCCAGAGAGGGTGTGTCTGTAGCCTAGAGGGTGTGTGTCTAGCTTTAAGGGGTCTGTCTGACCTTCTTCTTGGAACCGTATATGTTCTCCAGGTCATTGATGAGGGCTGTCTTCCTGAGCTGTAGCGCCCTCTCCAGCTCCTCGAAGGTACTGCTGATCTCAGTCACCGCCTCGTTCCTCCTGTCTGTCAGCTGCTTGGAGATCTCCCCTACCAGCTCTATAGCTGCTGTTAGCTGGGGCAGTCTAGAGGGAGAGGAGAGGAGGGAGGAGGAGGAGGAGGGTGGAGGAGAAAATAGAAAGGAGGGAGTGCAGATGGAGGAGGAGGAGGAGGAGGAGGAGGAGGAGGAGGAGAAAGAGAAAGAAGGGAGAGTGGAGGGAGGAGGTGGAGGCAGGAGGAGGGAGGAGGAGAGGAGAGAGGAGGAGAGGAGAGAAGAGGAGGAGAGAGGAGATGAGAGAAAGGAGGGGGAGGAGGAGAGGAGAGGAGAGAGGAGGAGAGGAGAGAAGAGGAGGAGAGGGGAGGAGAGGAGAGGAGAGAAAGGAGGAGAGGAGAGAGGAGATGAGAGAAAGGAGTGGGAGGAGGAGAGGGGAGGAGAGAAAGGAGAGAAAGGAGGGGGAGGAGGAGAGAGAAGGAGAGAGATTGCAGTACATTGCAGGAGAGAATCCAATGTTCCTTCCTCTGACCTCCTCCAGCTTTGATAGGGAGGTGAGGAATGGAGGAAATGATGAAGCAAGGGTTTGATGGCTAGGAAAGACAGCCTTCAACTGAGCATATAGCTATATCTGAGTATATAGGTATATCTGAGTATATAGGTATATCTGAGTATATAGGTATATCTGATCATATAGGTATATCTGAGTATATAGGTATATCTGATCATATAGGTATATCTGAGTATATACAGTGGGGCAAAAAAGTATTTAGTCAGCCACCAATTGTGCAAGTTCTCTCACTTAAAAGATGAGAGAGGCCTGTAATTTTAATCATAGGTACATTTCAACTATGACAGACAAAATGAGGAAAAAAAATCCAGAAAATCACATTGTAGGATTTTTAATGAATTGATTTGCAAATTATGGTGGAAAATAAGTATTTGGTCACATACAAACAAGCAAGATTTCTGGCTCTCACAGACCTGTAACTTCTTCTTTAAGAGGCTCCTCTGTCCTCCACTCGTTACCTGTATTAATGGCACCTGTTTGAACTTGTTATCAGTATAAAAGACACCTGTCCACAACCTCAAACAGTCACACTCCAAACTCCACTATGGCCAAGACCAAAGAGCTGTCAAAGGACACCAGAAACAAAATTGTAGACCTGCACCAGGTTGGGAAGACTGAATCTGCAATAGGTAAGCAGCTTGGTTTGAAGAAATCAACTGTGGGAGCAATTATTAGGAAATGGAAGACATACAAGACCACTGATAATCTTCCTCAATCTGGGGCTCCACGCAAGATCTCACCCGTGGGGTCAAAATGATCACAAGAACGGTGAGCAAAAATCCCAGAACCACACGGGGACCTAGTGAATGACCTGCAGAGAGCTGGGACCAAAGTAACAAAGCCTACCATCAGTAACACACTACGCCGCCAGGGACTCAAATCCTGCAGTGCCAGACGTGTCCCCTTGCTTAAGCCAGTACATGTTCAGGCCCGTCTGAAGTTTGCTAGAGAGCATTTGGATGATCCAGATGAGGATTGGGAGAATGTCAGATGAAACCAAAATATAACTTTTTGGTAAAAACTCAACTCGTCGTGTTTGGAGGACAAAGAATGCTGAGTTGCATCCAAAGAACACCATACCTACTGTGAAGCATGGGGTGGAAACATCATGCTTTGGGGCTGTTTTTCTGCAAAGGGACCAGGATGACTGATCCGTGTAAAGGAAAGAATGAATGGGGCCATGTATCGTGAGATTTTGAGTGAAAACCTCCTTCCATCAGCAAGGGCATTGAAAATGAAACGTGGCTGGGTCTTTCAGCATGACAATGATCCCAAACACACCGCCTCGGGCACCTAAGGAGTGGCTTCGTAAGAAGCATTTCAAGGTCCTGGAGTGGCCTAGCCAGTCTCCAGATCTCAACCCCATAGAAAATCTTTGGAGGGAGTTGAAAGTCTGTGTTGCCCAGCGACAGCCCCAAAACATCACTGCTCTAGAGGAGATCTGCATGGAGGAATGGGCCAAAATACCAGCAACAGTGTGTGAAAACCTTGTGAAGACTTACAGAAAAGCGTTTGACCTCTGTCATTTGCCAACAAAGGGTATATAACAAAGTATTGAGATAAACTTTTGTTATTGACCAAATACTTATTTTCCACCATAATTAGCAAATAAATAAATAAAAAATCCTACAATGTGATTTTCTGGATTTCTTTTTCTCATTTCGTCTGTCATAGTTGAAGAGTACCTATGATGAAAATTACAGGCCTCTCTCATCTTTTTAAGTTGGAGAACTTGCACAATTGGTGGCTGACTAAATACTTTTTTGCCCCACTGTAGGTATATCTGATCATATAGGTATATCTGAGTATATAGTATATAGGTATATCTGAGTATATAGGTATATCTGAGTATATAGGTATATCTGATCATATAGGTATATCTGAGTATATAGGTATATCTGAGTATATAGGTATATCTGATCATATAGGTATATCTGAGTATATAGGTATATCTGAGTATATAGGTATATCTGATCATATAGGTATATCTGAGTATATAGTTTATAGGTATATCTGAGTATCTGATCATATAGGTATATCTGAGTATATGGGTATATCTGAGTATATAAGTATATCTGAGTATATAGGTATATCTGAGTATATAGGTATATCTGATCATATAGATATATCTGAGTATATAGGTATATCTGAGTATATAGTGTATAGGTATATCTGAGTATATAGGTATATCTGAGTATGTAGTTTATAGGTATATCTGAGTATATAGGTATATCTGAGTATATAGTTTATAGCTATATCTGAGTATATAGCTATATCTGAGTATATAGGTATATCTGAGTATATAGGTATATCTGAGTATATAGTTTATAGCTATATCTGAGTATATAGGTATATCTGATTATATAGGTATATCTGAGTATATAGTTTATAGCTATATCTGAGTATATAGGTATATCTGAGTATATAGGTATATCTGATCATATAGGTATATCTGAGTATATAGGTATATCTGAGTATATAGGTATATCTGATCATATAGGTATATCTGAGTATATAGGTATATCTGAGTATATAGTATATAGGTATATCTGAGTATATAGGTATATCTGAGTATATAGTATATAGGGATATCTGAGTATATAAGTATATATGAGTATATAGCTATATCAGAGTTAATGTTTGGGTTAAGGTTGGAGTCAGAGTTAAGGTTAGAGTCAGCATTAAGGTTAGAGTCAGAGTTAAGGTTAGTTAGCATTAAGGTTAGGATCAGAGTTAAGGTTAGGGTCAGAGTTAAGGTTAGAGTCAGAGTTAAGGTTAGAGTCAGCATTAAGGTTAGAGTCAGAGTTAAGGTTAGAGTCAGAGTTAAGGTTAGAGTCAGCATTAAGGTTAGAGTCAGCATTAAGGTTAGAGTCAGAGTTAAGGTTAGAGTCAGAGTTAAGGTTAGAGTCAAGGTTAAGGTTAGGGTCAGAGTTAAGGTTAGAGTCAGAGTTAAGGTTAGAGTCAGAGTTAAGGTTAGAGTCAGAGTTAAGGTTAGGGTCAGAGTTAAGGTCAGAGTTAAGGTTAGGGTCAGAGTTAAGGTACAGGTCAGAGTTAAGGTTAGAGTCAGAGTTAAGGTTAGGGTCAGAGTTAAGGTTAGAGTCAGAGTTAAGGTTAGAGTTAGAGTTAAGGTTAGAGTCAGAGTTAAGGTTAGAGTCAGAGTTAAGGTTAGAGTTAAGGTTAGGGTCAGAGTTAAGGTTAGAGTCAGAGTTAAGGTTAGGGTCAGAGTTAAGGTTAGGGTCAGAGTTAAGGTTAGGGTCAGAGTTAAGGTTAGAGTCAGAGTTAAGGTTAGAGTCAGAGTTAAGGTTAGAGTCAGAGTTAAGGTTAGAGTCAGAGTTAAGGTTAGGGTCAGAGTTAAGGTTAGGGTCAGAGTTAAGGTTAGGGTCAGAGTTAAGGTTAGAGTCAGAGTTAAGGTTAGAGTCAGAGTTAAGGTTAGAGTCAGAGTTAAGGTTAGGGTCAGAGTTAAGGTTAGGGTCAGAGTTAAGGTTAGAGTCAGAGTTAAGGTTAAGGTTAGTACGTGAATGTGGGCGGCTCCTTGTATTACTTAGGCCTGCTTACGCCAGTGAATGGTGTTGGCCGGCAATGGTCATGTGACCATGTGACATCACATCTAAACCATGGCACCACCTTGAGTTTGAAAAACGGAATTGGCACTTGGATTGGAGCCGTTGCTATGGTCAGATGATGGAGCTCTTTGGCCATGCACACCAGTAGAGGGTTTGGAATTGGAAAATAAGAAGCATTATGCCGAAAAGGACCTCATATCTACTGTAAAATACAGTGGTGGATCGTTCATGTTATGGGGGCTATTTTGCTTCATCTGGTTCTGGTTCTGGTTCTGTTTGTTAAAATTCTTGAGTCCAACGGTAAGATAATGAATCGGAGATAATTGTTTTTTAAAGTTCCCGAACCCTCCTTGGTTTGAATGGTGTCAGTCATTTTTTATCTTGTATTCATTTCAACTTAACAACATTAATTTGTGTGTTTAGAGTACTATACAGGTAGAGAACATGGAACAGAACAAGGCTACGTCAATAACTACATTTAGACACAAATGCAGACAGACCCTTATAGTCCCAAGCTCTCGAACAATACAACTCGGATGGATGCAGCTGTTTATGACAAATGATTGTGTATTCCACGTTTAGCTCTGGTTGTCCTAAAAATAAAACGGAGAAACACTTCAACGTGAGTCTAACTATGAGGGCAGAGTAAGCAGATTAACAACAGTATTGAATGTCATCTTTGCTGTGAGAAGACTGGTTGCAATGGAGATAAGGTCAACGGCATCATGAATTTGACCCAGTAATACCAGGACATCCAGGCTGTATCACATCCGGACGTGATTGGGAGTCCCATAAGGAGGTGCCCAATTGTCCCAGCGTTGGCCAGGGTAGGCCGTCATTGTAAATAAGAATTTGTTCTTAACTGACTTGCCCTAGTTAAATCAAGGTTAAATTTAAAAAAAAAACTTGGCCGCAAGTGAATCTTCCAGCAAGGCAATAATCCCAAGCACACATAAAAAGACACAAAGAAATGGTTAATTGGCCACAAAATCAAGATTTTGCAATGGCCATCTGTCTCCGGACTTGAACCCCATTTGAAAACCTGTGGTTTGAATGGAAGAGGACAGTCCATAACCACAGATGAAGGATATCAAGGATCTGGAAAGATTCTGTATGGAGGAATGTTCTAAGATCCCTCCCAATGTGTTCTCCAATCTCATAAAACATTTTTTTTTAAGTCTCAAGTGTCGTAATCCTGGATTTCCCTTATAAATCAGGGTTAGAATTAGGGTCAAGTTGAGGGTCAGGGTTAGAGTGAGCGTACCTATTGCGTATGGCGTCTAGCTGTGTCTTTAGTTGTGTTTTGTGCTGCTCCAGGACATCCCTCAGAGGGACGGTCACATGCTCTCTGTGCTCTCCCTTTGTACACTCCAGACACATGGCGGTCTCGCACGACTCGCAGTAGAACTCCATCACCTGCAGGGGGAGACAAATACCACATTGCACCATTGGGTCCCAAGCACTTTACGAGTTCCTGAACAATCATTCTGATTCCCATGTAAAATAGCCTTTTGAACCAAAACATTTTGTTCTTCTAGAAAATGCTCAGAATTTGAGCAAATTACTTTTCTCTCATGTCAAACTACCAGGAAGTCTGAAAAGACATACTGAGTGGGAGGGGAACTCACCTTGACTGGCGGTTCTTTGAAAATGTCTATGTCAAGCAACATGGACGCAGTGAGCAGTGTTTCATCTCAAACAAATTTGCTGTTAGGTAAAGAAACTCCAACAACATTGGACATTGAATGCAACTTCCAATCCTGTCATGGTTTCACAAATTATTTGTGAATTGTCAGCAACGTTTTATCAAGCTAGCTAGCTAGCTAGCTAGCTAGTTCAACTTGGACAATTTTAGTTGAAAATGGACAGGGTGAATTCTGGGTACACTTCATACATTAAATATACTGACTGACAGACAATTTTCATTCATATAGCATGAATATCAATTATGATAAGAAGTTTGCTTGACTCTTCTGTTTGGCATGTCTCTTGATGTAATGTCATCACAACTGCGTCTGAGTTTTGGGCAACCCTTCCCCTGCTTGTGTTCCATTCTGGCTGAAGACCTAGCTAGCCAGTAACTAGCTAACCCCAGACACAGACGAAAGAGGAAACCTTTAAGAATCTTTGCCTAAAGGCGCCCGCATACTAGGTTTGATTTGCTCCTAGCAGGCAAAGTAAATGTCTGTGCCTCTCATACCCGCTTATAAAAACTTTGCTTGGAAAATGAGAAAAAAGGAAATATTACACGTTTGTCCGTCTTGAGACGCCGTAGCAACAACATAGCCAGTATACACTTCCTCAAAATAGTCCCAATTCATCTAAGATAAATCAAGAACTCTGTAATTAAGTTAAATTTTTTGCGTGTTTTACTTTCGGTTTTATTCACTGGCTTAAAACAGCTGAAAATACAATAGTTTTGCTCATGGAAAATATATTTCAAAGCAGTTTAGATGGTGTAATGATTCTCTACACTATACTTGCTTGTTTATAACATAATCTAAAATTAGGCGAACTATAAGAATTGTAGTAACCAGGAAATGGCAGAGTGATTCCTGCATAGTGCACCTTTAAATTAGGCAAGAGAATAAGACGTTACCATTGGTATGTTAAAATGAGAGGCATTTTTGTGACGTCACAAAGGGTTAAAATGCCCTTAATAATCACGCCTCTTTAATTCAAGTGTTAGGTCATGGGGGGAGGGGACCAGTAACTTTATGATCAAACTTTATCAGTGTAGAAGCAAAAGCCATTTTCCATACGTTGGTCATACTACAGGGATCTGGTTTCATCCAAATATCATCAAATCTCCCAGTATAATGTCTTACAGGTCCCTCTTTCAATCATGATTTTGACTGTGGGGGACCTTTAGGACATTATACTGGGGTCAGACATGCTCATCATGACGAGCCTTGACATGCATTATACCTGCATCATAATGCATTATACCTGCATCATAATGGATTATACTTGCATCATAATACATTATACCTGCATCATAATGCATTATACCTGCATCATAATGCATTATACCTGCATCATAATGGATTATACTTGCATCATAATACATTATACCTGCATCATAATGCATTATGCCTGCATCATAATGCATTATAATTGCATCATAATGCATTATACTTGCATCATAATGCATTATGACTGCATCCTAATGCATTATGACTGCATCATAATGTATTACACCTGCATCATAATGTATTACACCTGCATCATAATGCATTACACCTGCATCATAATGTATTACACCTGCATCATAATGCATTACACCTGCATCATAATGCATTACACCTGGATGCCTTCAGTAAAGTGTTACTACATGATTCAACAAGTAAACAAAATCAACCATGGCTCACCAGCGGGTGAGTAGGGTCAGGGGGAGATGGGGTGGCAGGGGGTAATATGATGTACCTTGCCCTGATGGTTGGGGCAGCAGAGGGGCAATAAGGGGATATAGAGGGTGTTTTAGAGGGGTAGATGGGGTAGTAGATGGGTATTAGTGGAAGTAGGGGGCAGTAGAGGGGTATTAGTGGTAGTAGGGGGCAGTAGAGGGGTATTCATGGTAGTAGGGGCAGTAGAGGGGTATTAGTGATAGTAGGGGGAAGTAGAGGGGTATTAGTGGTAGTAGGGGGCAATAGAGGGGTATTAGTGGTAGTAGGGGGTAGTAGAGGGTAGTAGAGGGGTATTAGTTGTAGTAGTCGGTAGTAGAGGGGTATTAGTGGTAGTAGGGGCAGTAGAGGGGTATTAGTGGTAGTACTTAGTATTTGGTATTTTATTAGGATCCCCATTAGCTGTTGCGAAAGAAGCAGCTACTCTTCCTGGGGCCCACACAAAACATGAAACATGACATAATACAGAACATTAATAAACAAGAACAGCTCAAGGACAGAACTACATCAATACATATCAATACATACACACAACCTGTCTAGATCAAATACGGGAGAGTCGTTGTGCCGTGAGGTGTTGCTTTATCTGTATTTTTAAACCAGGTTTGCTGTTCACTTGAGCAATATGAGATGGAAGGAGTTCCATGCAATAAGGGCTCTATATAATACTGTACGCTTTCTTGAATTTGTTCTGGATTTTGGGACTTTGAAAAGACCCCTGGTGGCATATCTGTTGGTGTGTGTGTGTTTGTCAGAGCTGTGTGTAAGTTGACTATGCAAACAATTTAAAACACATTAATGAAGAAGTGCAGTCAGTCTCCCATCAACTCTTAGCCAAGAGAGACTGGCATGCATAGTATTTATATCAGCCCTCTGATTACAATGAAGAGCAAGACGTGCCGCTCTGTTCTGGGCTGCAGCTTAACTAGGTGTTTCCTTGCAGCACTCGACGACACGACTGGACAATAATCAAGATAAGACAAAACTAGAGCCAGCAGGACTTGCTTTATGGAGTGTGGTGTCAAAAAGCAGAGCATCTCTTTATTACGGACAGACCTCTCCCCATATTTACAACCATTGAATCTATATGTTTTGACCATGACAGTTTACAGTCTAAGGTAACACCAAGTAATTTAGTCTCTTCAACTTGTTCAACAGCCACACCATTCATTACCATATTCAGCTGAGGCCTAGAACGTAGGGAATGATTCTTACCGAATACAATGCTCTTAGTTTTAGAGATGTTCAAGACCAGTTTATTACTGGCCACCCATTCCAAAACAGACTGCAACTCTTTGTTAAGGGTTTCAGTGACTTCATTAGCTGTGGTTGCTGATGCGTATATGGTTGAATCATCAGCATACATGGACACTCATGCTTTATTTAATGCCAGTGGCAGGTCATTGGTAAAAATAGAAAAGATTAGAGGGCCTCGAGAGCTGCCCTGCGGTACACCAGACTTTACATGTTTGACAATAGAGAAGCTTCCGTTAAAGAAAACCCTCTGAGTTATATTACATACATAGCTATGAATCCACGAAATGGCAGAGGTTGAAAAGCCATAGCACATACGCTTTCTCAACAACAGGTTATGGTCAATAATATCAAAGGCTGCATTGAAATCTAACAGTACAGCTCCCACAAACTTCTTATTATCAACTTCTTTCAACCAATCATCAGTCATTTGTGTCAGTGCAGTACATGTTGAGTGGCCTTCCCTTATAAGCATGCTGAAAGTCTGTTGTTAATTTGTTTACAGAGAAGTATTAGGTAAAAATAAATCATCCAAAACAGTTTGCTAAGAGCTGGCAGCGAGCTGACAGGTCAGCTGTTAGAACCAGTAAAGGCCGCTTTAACACTCCTGGGTAGCGGAATGACGACGGCTTCCCTCCAGGCCTACCATCCTCAGTAGCTTTCCATCTGAGTTGTCAATGCCAGGAGGTTTGTCATTATTGATCAATAACAATGATAGTAGTAGGGGGTGGTAGAGGGGTATTAGTGGTAGTAGAGGGTAGTAGAGGGGTATTAGTGGTAGTATGGGGTAGTAAAGGGTTATTAGTGGTAGTAGGGGGTAGTAGAGGTGTAGTAGGGAGTAGTAGAGGGGTATTAGTGGTAGTATGGGGTAGTAAAGGGTTATTAGTGGTAGTAGGGGGTAGTAGAGGTGTAGTAGGGAGTAGTAGAGGGGTATTAGTGGTAGTAGGGGCAGTAGAGGGTTATTAGTGGTAGTAGGGAGTAGTAGAGTGGTATTAGTGGTAGTAGGGGGTGGTAGAGGGGTATTAGTGGTAGTAGGGAGTAGTAGAGGGGTATTAGGGGTAGCAGGGGGAAGTAGAGGGTTTTTTGAGGTAGTAGAGTGGTATTAGTGGTAGTAGAGGGTAGTAGAGGGGTATTAGTGGTAGTAGAGGGTAGTAGAGGGGTATTAGAGGTAGTAGAGGGTAGTAGAGGGGTATTAGTGGTAGTAGGGGGTAGTAGAGGGTTATTAGTGGTAGTAGGGGTAGTAGAGGGGTATTAGTGGTAGTAGGGGGTAGTAGAGGTGTATTAGTGGTAGTAGGGGGTAGTAGAGGGTTATTAGTGGTAGTAGGGGGTAGTAAAGGGTTATTAGTGGTAGTAGGGGGTAGTAGAGTGGTATTAGTGGTAGTAGGGGGTGGTAGAGGGGTATTAGTGGTAGTAGGGAGTAGTAGAGGGGTATTGGGGGTAGCAGGGGGAAGTAGAGGGTTTTTTGAGGTAGTAGAGTGGTATTAGTGGTAGTAGAGGGTAGTAGAGGGGTATTAGTGGTAGTAGAGGGTAGTAGAGGGGTATTAGAGGTAGTAGAGGGTAGTAGAGGGGTATTAGTGGTAGTAGGGGGTAGTAGAGGGTTATTAGTGGTAGTAGGGGGTAGTAGAGGGGTATTAGTGGTAGTAGGGGGTAGTAGAGGTGTATTAGTGGTAGTAGGGGGTAGTAGAGGGTTATTAGTGGTAGTAGGGGGTAGTAGAGGTGTAGTAGGGAGTAGTAGAGGGGTATTAGTGGTAGTAGGGGCAGTAGAGGGTTATTAGTGGTAGTAGGGAGTAGTAGAGTGGTATTAGTGGTAGTAGGGGGTGGTAGAGGGGTATTAGTGGTAGTAGGGAGTAGTAGAGGGGTATTAGTGGTAGTAGGGGCAGTAGAGGGTTATTAGTGGTAGTAGGGAGTAGTAGAGGGGTATTAGTGGTAGTAGGGGCAGTAGAGGGGTATTAGTGGTAGTAGGGGGCAGTAGAGGGGTATTAGTGGTAGTAGGGGCAGTGGGGGGTATTAGTGGTAGTAGGGGGCAGTAGGGGGGTATTAGTGGTGGTAGGGGGGTATTATTAGTAGTAGTAGAGTGTAGTAGAGGGGTATTAGTGTTAGTAAGGGCAGTAGAGGGGTATTATGGTAGTAGGGGGTAGTAGAGGGGTATTAGTGGTAGTAGGGGCAGTAGAGGGGTATTAGTGGTAATAGAGGGGTTTTAGTGGTAGTAGGGGGCAGTAGAGTGTTATTAGTGGTAGTAGGGGGTAGTAGAGGGGTATTAGTGGTAGTAGGGGGCAGTAGTGGGGTATTAGTGGTAGTAGAGGGATATTAGTGGTAGTAGGGGGTAGTAGAGGGTAGTAGAGGGGTATTAGTTGTAGTAGTCGGTAGTAGAGGGGTATTATGGTAGTAGGGGGTAGTAGAGGGGTATTAGTGTTTGTAAGGGCACTAGAGGGGTATTATGGTAGTAGGGGGTAGTAGAGGGGTATTAGTGGTAGTAGAGGGATATTAGTAGTAGTAGAGGGTAGTAGAGGGGTATTAGTGGTAGTAGGGGCAGTAGAGGGGTAGTAGTGGTAGTAGGGGGTAGTAGAGGGGTATTGGTGGTAGTAGGGTGCAGTAGAGGGGTATTAGTGGTAGTAGGGGGTAGTAGAGTGGTATTAGTGGTAGCAGGGGGTAGCAGAGGGGTATTTGAGGTAGTTGGGGGTAGTTGGGGGTAGTAGAGGGGTATTAGAGGTAGTACGGGGTAGTAGAGTGGTATTAGGGGTAGCAGGGGGAAGTAGAGGGGTTTTTGAGGTAGTAGAGTGTTATTAGTGGTAGTAGGGGTAGTAGAGGGTATTATAGGTAGTAGGGGGTAGTAGAGGTGTAGTAGGGGGTAGTAGAGGGGTATTAGTGGTAGTAGGGGGTAGTAGAGGTGTAGTAGGGGGTGGTAGAGGGGTATTAGGGGTAGCAGGGGGAAGTAGAGGGGTTTTTGAGGTAGTAGAGTGGTATTAGTGGTAGTAGGGGTAGTAGAGGGGTATTATAGGTAGTAGGGGGTAGTAGAGGTGTAGTAGGGGGTAGTAGAGGGGTATTAGTGGTAGTAGGGGCAGTAGAGGGGTATTAGTGGTAGTAGGGGTAGTAGAGGGGTATTATAGGTAGTAGGGGGTAGTAGAGGTGTAGTAGGAGGTAGTAGAGGGGTATTAGAGGTAGTAGGGGGTAGTAGACGGGTATTAGTGGTAATAGCACCCTACCTTGCCCTCGTGGTTGGGGCAACAGAGGGGTTTCCCTGCAGCAGCAGCATTAACTGACTCCAGGACACTACAGGCTTCAAGCCTCGAACACTCTGGATCCCTCTGGAGGACCTAACCACAACACAATCAAGATCAAGATTTATTGAGACAGCATTTAAAACTTCTCAATATATTATAATATATCAGAGGCTGTGTCTCAAATGAGACCCTATTCACCATACAGAACACACATACATTTGACTAGAGACCTAGGTGGGCGCAATATACATGTCTCCTGTCAAAGGTAGTAAACTGTTACAGCAGGATTCCCCAACTGACGGCCCTGCGGGCCGTTTTATTCTGGCTCCCAAAGTTTTCTGAGTAAAATAAAATATATATATCGTTTTTTATTTTTTTTATTGTTGGACATAGAAGACTGTAAAAAAAAATACACCAGGAAATCAGCTCCAAAGGATTTTTAATATAGGGAAATCTGTTCCCAAGTATTCTGGCTCATAATAGAGACACGTTTACATTTTGTACATGATCACAAGGTTAAAAATTATTATGTTTTAGTCAGATATTATATCTGTTTGGGTTTCTTACTGTCATTTTGCAGTCTTCTAATTATATATAACTATGTTCCGGCCCCCCCAATCATTAGCTCGACTAAATATGTCCGGTGAAAGCAGACACCACAACACAGTAGAGATATGGACAGCCATTATCCCGAATGCTAATCAATAAAAATGCCTGTAAACTCAACTCTCTTAACATATGGCTCTGCTCAAAGGTAGTGCACTATGGGCAAACTAGCCTGAAATCCAGACCTGTTTTATATATATTTAAACTTCTTGAACCAGACTGGTTCCCAGGCTATGACCTACCCACAGCATAACACACCACAATCAAACTTTAGACTACAACAAGTGACACCATGTTAGCCATAGACAGGCTCTACCTCTGACCACAACAATGAAAGAAGGCCATACCTCCATGAGGTTAGTGATGAAGAAGTTGTTCTGTAGAGCGGATACTCCTTTCTCTGGTAGGATGGACGTCTGTCGACACACAGGACACGACAACGTCAGAGACTCTGGAGGGATGTAGTTCTGTAAACAGCTGAAGAGAGAGAGATAGAGATAGGGAGACGGGGGGGGAGAGAGGGGAGAGAGAGAGTGAGAAAGAGAGTGAGTGAAAGGGAGAGAAAGAGGGAGAGAGTGAGTGAGAAAGAGAGTGAGTGGAAGAGAGAGAGAGAGAGAGAGTGAGTGAAAGGGAGAGAGGGTTTGCAAAGGGGGAGAAACAGAAAGAACAGATTTCTGTTACGAATGATAACGCAATCTGCAACCGCTTTGGGACGTTTATATCTGTTACATATTCTATTGCTTCGCCAGGCGCGCATCACTGTCATACCAAAAGAGCCTGAGACAGGGATAGCAGACAACCTTCCTGTCAAACATAACAGAGAGAGAGAGAGGGGGAGGGATATAGAGAGGGGAGAGTGAGAAGTTTTAAGTGTTTCATGGGACAGTACTTCTTTCTCTTTCCTTCTGTCACCTCTCTCTCTCTCTCTCTCTCTCTCTCTCTCCTCCCTTTCATCACCTGTCTCTCTTCATCCTGAGGACTACATCTGCCCAACGACACCTAAGATCTGCAGTCTGAGACACAGATAGACACCAGCTACAGACACCAGCTAGAGATACCTACAGACACCAGCTACAGACACCAGCTAGAGACACCAGCTAGAGATACCTACAGACACCAGCTACACATACACATGGTTAGCAGATGTTAATGCGGGTGTAGCGAAATGCTTGTGCTTCTAGTTCCGACCGTGCAGTAATATCTAACAAGTAATCTTAACAATTTCACAACAACTACCTTATACATACAAGTGTAAAGGAATGATTAAGAATATGTACATATAAATATATGGACGAGCGATGGCCGAAAGGCATAGGCAAGATGCAGTAGATGGTATAGAGTACAGTATATACATATGAGATTAGTAATGTAGGGTATGTAAACATTATATAAAGTGGCATTGTTTAAGTGACTAATGATACATTTGTTACATCCAATTATTAATTATTAAAGTGGCTAGAGATTGAGTCTGTATGTTGGCAGCAGCCACTCAATGTTAGTGATGGCTGTTTAACAATCTGATGACCTTGAGATAGAAGCTGTTTTTCAGTCTCTCGGTCCCAGCTTTAATGCACCTGTACTGACCTCGCCTTCTGGATGATAGCGGGGTGAACAGGCAGTGGCTCGGGTGGTTGTTGTCTTTGATGTTCTTTTTGGTCTTCCTGTGACATTGGGTGGTGTAGGTGTCCTGGAGGGTAGGTAGTTTGCCCCCGGTGATGCGTTGTGCAGACTTCACTACCCTCTGGAGAGCCTTACGGTTGTGGGCGGAGCAGTTGCCGTACCAGGCGGTGATACAGCCCGACAGGATGCTCTCGATTGTGCATCTGTAAAAGTTTGTCAGGTTTTTGGGTGACAAGCCAAATTTCTTCAGCCCCCTGAGGTTGAAGAGGCGCTGTTGCGCCTTCTTCACCACGCTGTCTGTGTGGGTGGACCATTTCAGTTTGTCCGTGATGTGTACGCCGAGGAACTTAAAACTTTCCACCTTTTCCACTACTGTCCCCTCGATGTGGATAGGGGGGTGCTCCCTCTGCTGTTTCCTGAAGTCCACGATCATCTCCTTTGTTTTCTTGACGTTGCGTGTGAGGTTATTTTCCTGACACCACTCTCCGAGGGCCCTCACCTCTTCCCTGTAGGCCGTCTCGTCGTTGTTGGTAATCAAGCCTACCACTGTAGATACCTACTGACACCAGCTACCGACACCAGCTACAGACACTAGACACCACCTACAGACACAAGCTACAGCCACCTACATACATCTACAGACACCAGCTACGAACACCTACAGACACCACCTACAGACACCAGCTACAGATATCAGCTACAGACACCAGCTACAAATACCAACAGACACCACCTACAGACACCAGCTACATACACATACAGACACCAGCTACAGACACCTACAGACACCAGCTACAGACACCATAGACAGCTCTATTCCTAAACAGTAACGTAAAGTAAAGTAACTTTAAGTAACGTTTTGGGGTCAAATCCCGGTTTATTCAATCTGTGTTAAATTTAGGAATATTGTTGCACTCCTATACAGAGAAATGTCAAATTAAACTGACTCGAATTGAAAAAGATTGAACCACTGATTGTTTTCCTTGTGTGTGTTTTTGTGTTTGCCCGTGTGCATGCGTGCGCCTGGTTGATTATGCTGCCATGTTGGTACCAAGCCCTCCGACACCCCCAGCTCTCTTCCCTCCCTCCTCCATCTAAAAGCCTCTGATAGAGGGGTGTTTTGTTTCTGAAAGAGAGAGAGAGAGAAGGGTGGAGAGAGAGAGGGGGATAGAGAGTGAAAGAGAATGATAGAGAGAGAGGTAGAGAGAAAGATGGATAGAGGGATTTTAATTGTCTCTGGCTACCTTTCAACAATGGCCGTCTCTCAGATTGCTGCATGGAGTTGGCAAGTCTTAAAACTCAGGAATGCACTTAGAACCTAAAGAACCTTTAGAACCTTTAGAAGCTCTAGAACCTTTTAGAACCTTTAGAAGATCTAGAACCTTTTAGAACCTTTAGAACCTTTAGAACCTTTAGAAGCTCTAGAACCTTTTAGAACCTTTAGAAGATCTAGAACCTTTTAGAACCTTTAGAACCTTTAGAAGCTCTAGACCCTTTTAGAACATTTTAGAACCTTTACAACCTTTAGAACCTTTGGAAGCTCTAGAACCTTTTAGAACATTTAGAAGATCTAGAACCTTTTAGAACCTTTAGAACCTTTAGAAGCTCTAGAATCCCTAAAACCTCTAAAACCTCTAAAACCTTTAAAAACGTTTAAAACCTTTTAAAACCCTTAGAAGCTCTAGAATCTCTAAAACTTCTAAAACTTCTAAAACCTTTAAAACCTCTAAAACCTTTAAAACCTTTTAAAACCTTTAGAAGCTCTAGAATCTCTAAAACCTCTAAAACCTTGAAAACCTTTTAAAACCTTTAGAAGCTCTAGAAGCTCTAGAACCATTAGATGCTGCTGTCAACATACAAACTTGAAATCACTTTAATCACTTTAATAAATGGATCACTAGTCACTTTAATAATGCCACTTTAATCATGTTTGCATATCTTACATTAGTCATCTCATATGTACATACTGTATTTTATCTATTTTATCTATTGCATCTTGCCTATGCCGCTCTGTCATCGCTCGGACACCAGCTGTATATTTATATGTATACATTCTTATTCTATTCATTTACTTAGATGTGTATGTATTAGGTACAGTTGAAGTCGGAAGTTTACATACACCTTAGCCAAATACATTTAAACTCAGTTTTTCACAATTCCTGACATTTAATCCTTGTAAAAATTCCCTGTCTTAGGGAAGTTATGATCACCACTTTATTTTAAGAATGTGAAATGTCAGAATAATAGTAGAGAGAATCATTTATTTCAGCTTTTATTTCTTTCATCATATCCCCAGTGGGTCAGACGTTTCCATACACACAATTAGTATTTGGTAGCATTGCCTTTAAATTGTTTAACTTGGGTCAAACATTTCGGGTAGCCTTCCACAAGCTTCCCACAATAAGTTGGGTGAATTTTGGCCCATTCCTCCTGACAGAGCTGGTGTAACTGAATCAGGTTTGTAGGCCTCCTTGCTCGCACACGCTTTTTCAGTCCTGCCCACAAATTTTCTATAGGATTGAGGTCAGGGCTTTGTGATGGACATTACTACCCCCATGAAGCCATCTATTTTGTGAAGTGCACCAGTCCCTCCTGCAGCAAAGCGACCCCACAACATGATGCTGCCACCGCCGTGCTTCACGGTTGGGATGGTGTTCTTCGGCTTGCAAGTGTCCCCTTTTTTCCTCCAAACATAACGATGGTCATTATAGCCAAACAGTTCTATTTTTGTTTCATCAGATCAGAGGACATTTCTCCATGTGCAGTTGCAAACCGTAGTCTGGCTTTTTTTATGGCAGTTTTGGAGCAGTGGCTTCTTCCTTGCTGAGCAGCCTTTCAGGTTATGTCTATATAGGACTCGTTTTACTGTGGATATAAATACTTTTGTACCTGTTTCCTCCAGCATCTTCACAAGGTCCTTTGCTGTTGTTCTGGGATTGATGTGCACTTTTCGCACCAAAGTACATTCATCTCTAGACAGAACGCATCTCCTTCCTGAGCGGTATGACTGTGCATGGTCCCATGGTGTTTATGCTTGCGTACTATTGTTTGTACAGATGAACGTGGTACCTTCAGGCGTTTGGAAATTGCTCCCAAGGATGAACCAGACTTGTGGAGGTCTAAAAGAAAATTCTGAGGTCTCGGCTGATTTCTTTAGATTTTCCCATGACGTCAAGCAAAGAGGCACTGAGTTTGAAGGTAGGCCTTGAAATACATCCACAGGTACACCTCCAATTGACTCAAATTATGTCAATTAGCCTATCAGAAGCTTCTATAGCCATGACATCATGTTCTGGAATTTTCCAAGCTGTTTAAAGGCACAGTCAACTTAGTGTATGTAAACTTCTGACCCACTGGAATTGTGATACAGTTAATTTTAAGTGAAATAATCTGTCTGTAAACAATTGTTGGAAAAATTACTTGTGTCATGCACAAAGTAGATGTCCTAATCGACTTGCCAAAATGGTAGTTTGTTTGTAACAAGACATTTGTGGAGTGGTTGAAAAACAAGTTTTAATGACTCCAACCTAAGTGTATGTAAACGTCCGACTTCAACTGTAGTTGTTGTGGAATTGTTAGATTACTTGTTAGATATTGCTGCACTGTTGGAACTAGAAGCACAAGCATTTCGCTACACTCGCATTAACATCTTCTAACCATGTGTATGTGACCAATACGATTTGAATTGATTGAAGTTTGAGCTAAACGGTAAGTCATTTAGTAAGGTAGGGTTTAGGGTTTAGGGTGGTTAGTGTGTATGAGTAGGGTTGGGGTAGTGGTTAGGGTTTAGGGGTTAGGGGCTAGGGTGGTTAGCGTGTAAAAGTAGGGTTAGGGTAGTGTTACTGTTACTTCTTACAGAAGGTAAGTCGACAGGGCGGGACTTTAGAGTAGTGGTAGTGGTTAGGGTATATAGGGTGTAGTGGTTAGGGTACAGGGTAGGCTTACCTCTCACAGAATGTGTGTAAGCAGGGCAGGACTTAAGGTTGTGGTAGTGGTTAGGGTGTAGTGTAGACTTACTTCTCACTGAAGGTGTGTAGACAGGGCAGGACTTTAGGGTTATGGTAGTGGTTAGGGTGTAGGGTGTAGTGTAGACTTACTTCTCACAGAAGGTGTGCAGGCAGGGCAGGACTTTAGGGTTATGGTAGTGGTTAGGGTGTAGGGTGTAGTGTAGACTTACTTCTCACTGAAGGTGTGCAGGCAGGGCAGGACTTTAGGGTTGTGGTAGTGGTTAGGGTGTAGGGTGTAGTGTAGACTTACTTCTCACAGAAGGTGTGCAGGCAGGGCAGGACTTTAGGTTTGTGGTAGTGGTTAGGGTGTAGGGTGTAGTGTAGACTTACTTCTCACAGAAGGTGTGTAGGCAGGGCAGGACTTTAGGGTTGTGGTAGTGGTTAGGGTGTAGTGTAGACTTACTTCTCACAGAAGGTGTGTAAGCAGGGCAGGACTTTAGGGTTGTGGTAGTGGTTAGGGTGTAGGGTGTAGTGTAGACTTACTTCTCACAGAAGGTGTGTAAGCAGGGCAGGACTTTAGGGTTGTGGTAGTGGTTAGGGTGTAGGGTGTAGTGTAGACTTACTTCTCACAGAAGGTGTGTAGGCAGGGCAGGACTTTAGGGTTGTGGTAGTGGTCCAGACAGATGCTGCAGACCAGGAACTGTTTGTCTATCTGCCGGACCACCGGGCTGGTGCCGCCTGTCTCTCGCTGCGCCATGGCAACAGACATTCACACACACAGCCAGCCACCGCCACTACACTTAACCTGCAGAGAAGGAGAGAGATGTCTTTATTCGTTTTGAACTTTTGGGAGAGTAATGTTTACTGTTAATTTTTTGTATTGTTTATTTCAGAGAGAGAAAAAGAGAGAGAGAGAGAGAGAGAGAGAGAGAGAGAGAGAGAGAGAGAGAGAGAGAGAGAGAGAGAGAGAGAGAGAGAGAGAGAGAGAGAGAGAGAGAGAGAATGTTAATCAAGTGTTGTGGATTGTTAGTTGCATATAAGTCAATGGCCTAAGAACAACTCTTTTTTTTCTCACAGGGATTCATGACCACCCAGCAGCATTATGTATACGATCGTCTTGTACCAGGTGGGTACCAGTTGAATTCCTCATGTCAGTGCTAGAAAGTACCCATTGTTACCACATTACCACTTGGTAAATACTTGGCAAGTAACAGCTAACACAGGACTGTAATATGGAATGTAATATCTATGCATAGTCACTTCACCCCTACCTACATGTACAAATTACCTCTAACCTGTACCCTTGCACACTGACTCAGTACCGGTACCCCCCCGTATATAGCCTTGTTATTGTTATGTTATTGTGTTACTTTTTATTATTTTTTATTTTAGCTTACTTGATAAATGTTTATTTGATAACTCTTAACTAACTGCACTGTTGGTAACTCTTAACTAACTGCAATAACTGCACTGTTGGTTAAGGGCTTGTAAGTAAGAATTTCACGATAAGGTCTACACTTGTTGTATTCGGCGCATGTGACAAATAAAGTTTGATTTGATTTTAATATGGCATGTAACCTACCACGTTTGAAACTTGATAGTGAGTGTTGCAACAGAGGACAGATGATTTTTAATATGGCATGTAACCTACCACGTTTGAAACTTGATAGTGAGTGTTGCAACAGAGGACAGATGATTTTTAAATGCTACGAGCTTCAGCACTCGGTGGTACCATTTTGTGAGCTCGTGTGGCCTGCCACTTTGTGGCTGAGCCGTTGTTGCTCCTAGACGTTTCCACTTCACAATAACAGCACTTACAGTTGACCGGGGCAGCTCTAGCAGGGCACACATTTGACAAAGCATCCTATAACGGTGCCACGTTGAAAGTCACTGAGCTCTTCAGTAAGGCCATTCTACTGCCAATGTTTGTCTATGGACATTGCATGGCTGTGTGCTCGATCTTATACACCTGTCAGCAACGGGTGTGGCTGAAATACCCGAAATCCACTAATTTGAGTCTCCACATACTTTTGTATAGTATAGCATGTTTCCCGTTATAAATCCTGATCTTCTCGACCAACCTGGAGGATCACATCACTCACGTTTGAGCAGTCCTGGAACGCCTCTTGGCCTACCACCTGTTCACCAAGGCGAAATGCCAATTCCACCAGAGGGCTGTCTCCTTTTTGGGCTACTAAATCATCCCTGCAGGCAGTGAGGATGGAGGACAAGAAGGTAGATGTGGTAAGGTCATGGTCGGTCCCAACCACCATCAAGGGGTTTGCCAACTTTTACCGCCGCTTCATCAGGAACATAAGCACCGTCGCCGCCCCTCTCACCTCCCTCCTCAAGGGTGGGCCTCTTAGGTTGGTTTGGTCTCCAGCAGCCGTGTAGGCCTTTCGTCTCCTCAAGGGGCGTTTCACCTCCGCCCCCTTGCTAAAACACCTCGATCCCACTCTACCTTTTGTGGTTGAGGTAGACGCATTGGAGGTGGGTGTGGGGGCAGTTTTGTCACAAAGACAGGGGGACCCAATAAAATTGTATCCTTGTGCTTTCTTCTCCAAGAAACTGTCCCCCGCAGAGAAGAATTACGACGTCAGCAATCGGGAGCTCTTGGCAGTGAAGTTGGCATTAGAGTGGAGACACTGGCTGGAGGGTGCCAAGGAACCATTCGTCATCCTCACCGACCATCAGAACCTTGAGTACATACGGACAGCGAGGAGACTGAATCCGCACCAAGCCAGGTGGGCCCTCTTCTTCACCAGGTTCGACTTCATGCAGACTTATCGCCCAGGTTCTAAGAACATCAAGTCCGATGCCCTGTCCCGTATCTACGATTCGGAAGAGGCTCCTGTCCAGAAGGCACCCATAATTCCATCCTCCCGAGTCATGGGTCCAGTTGTTTGTGACGTAGATGTGGACATCCGCCAGGTTCTACATCCAGGTATTTCTCGTACCATCCATTCCATCACTGAGAAATACTGGTGGCCCACCTTGGTGCAGGATGTTACACGGTATGTCAACTCCTGTTCCGTGTGCTCAAGACAAGTCCCCCCGGAATGCTCCAGCAGGGAAGCTCCTTCCGCTTCCCGTGCCTCAGCGACCTTGGTCCCATCGATCCATTGACTTTGTTACTGATCTTCCCCCTTCTGATGGTTTCACCACCATTCTGGTGGTAGTGGATATATTCTCCAAGTCATGTCATTTAATCCCTCTTCCCACTGCTCTCCAGGTCGCTGAGGCACTCTTCCAGCAGGTCTTCCGCATTATGGCCTCCCGGAGGACATCGTCTTGGACCGTGGCCCCCAATTCATATCCCGAGTATGGAGGGCATTCTTGGAGAAGCTCTGGGTCACGGTTAGCCTCACATCTGGGTATCGGCTTCAGTCTAACGGGCAGGTGGAGAGGATGAATCAGGAGCTGGCGAGGTTCCTGAGGAGTCACTGTCAGGACCGACAGGGTGAGTGGCCTCGTTTCCTTCCTTGGGAGGGGTAGGCCCAGAACTCTTTATGTTACTCCTCCACTGGGTTGACCCCCTAACAGTGTGTTGGGTCCAGCTGCCCCTGGCCCCATGGACCCCGGGCCAGATCACAGTTCTTGCGGTAGATGAGTGGTTCCCAGCGTGCCGCGGAGGTGTGGAACAATGTGCACGTGAGACTCTAGTGTCGCTGTCCATCATCAGAAGTAGCAGGCAGACTGTCACCACAGTGAGACACCTGTGTCCAATCCTGGGGATCGCATTTTGCTCTCTACCAGGAACCTCCCACTCCGCCTGCCCTGCAAGAAACTGAGCCCCTAGTTTGTGGGGCCGTTCAAGGTTCTCCGGAGGGTCAATGAGGTGACATGCGGTAGTGAATGGGTAATTGTAACCTGTATCTCACCCTCTTTTCATGTTTCCCTTCTTAGGCAAGTGGTTCCTGGTCCCCTAGCTGATGTGATCCCCCACAACACACCACCACCCCCCCTGGACAACGAGGAGAGCCCGGCGTACGCTGTCAGATCCCTACTAGACTCCCGACGTCGTGGGGGTCAGCTCAGTATCTGGTGGACTGGGAGGGGTATGGCCCAGAGAAGCGATGTTGGGTTCTGGTGGAGGACATTCTGGACCCCAACATCATCCGTTATTTCCACCTTCGCCACCCGGACCAACCCGCTCCTCGAGGTCGTCCCCCTGGTCGGCGTAGTCCTGCAGCTGGAGCTGCACGTCAGAGGGGGTGGGAAAGGGGGGTTACTGTGATGTCTGCTCCTGCTCCTGCTCCACCTCTCCCGCATACGATGTCGTCAGAGTACTAACCACCAGTCCTGGGATTCATCATTATGCACACCTGGCACTCATCATTATGCGCACCTGTGAATCATTTTGATTCACACCTGGACTCCATTACCTTAATCTTTTCCTCCCCTATATGTCACTCTCCCATGTTCACTCACCAGATGGTATTGTTCTTGTGTATCGGCGCTCTGCCTTATGTTAGTGTTGTGTTCTTGGTTTTGTTAAAACGTCGGAAGCACCAGTCACAACCCTGTCATTACACCATGAAATTGACTTGTTGCAGATAAAAGGCTGTGCGTGATGGCGTAGTGCACTTAAAATACCTTTTGCGCTTAAATTCCCATGTATGGAAAACAACAATACAAGTTAAGTGGGTTTGCAATGCATTTTCAACTCTACTGATTGTTTTTGTGAAAAAAAAACATGTGGTGTTATATAACGTGTGCCCACTATGGTATTGGCACGTGCGCTCTAGCCAAGAGCTATCTGCACAAGATTGTTTATCATGTCACTCGCTATTTATTGGACAGGAGCATCAGGTTCATCACCTTGCACTTTCACCACCCTGTGAAGTTCATAACTTATTTCATCTGTAGCTTACAGTGGTTCCTCTAAAAGTTGCAGCGGACTGCGGTGCAGCTTGCATGGTGCCGCAGAATTCTATGGCACGTTATTTAAGTGTGAACCACTGGTACCATTAGTGCTAGTTTGACCACCAGAGGGCATCTTTGAGAAGCATTTGATAGCCTTCAATAATGGCTGTACTAGAGAATGCGGGCACACGGGAGACCGGGGTTCAATTCCCCAACGGGGAGGAAGGAGTAGGCTGTCCTTGTAAATAAGAATTTGTTCTTCACTGATTCCATATCTGTTATTTCATAGTTGTGATGTCTTCACTATTATTCTACAATGTAGAAAATAGTAAAAAATAAAGAAACCCCCTGGAATGAGTAGGCGTGTCAACTTTGACTGGTTCTTGCTTAACCAATTTGATTAATATTATGGTGTTTCGATTCCAAGGAAAACGAAAAACACTCTGGGTTTCTGTTAGGATGGAACGTAAAATATGGCACTGTACAACGTGATGGTTGGGAGTACAGTACTGGGCTATTTAGCTAAAGAATCCAGTGTCCTGCGGGCACGCGGGAGCCCGGGGTTCAATTCCCTGACGTGGGAGGAAGGAGTAGGGTGTCCTTGTAAATAAGAATTAGTTGACGAGTGAAATAAAGGTTACACTAAGAGCATAACATTTCAACACCCTAATTTTCTAAATCTGACTAATACCTAAATGGAGATTCAGTGAAAATAAAAATCTCCTTGATTTATCAAGACCAGTCCCCATGCTTGTCTCAGAGCAGTGCAAAACGGTGCTTCTAATCCTATTGCTTCTAACTTCAATATGCTCTTTAAATAAATACAGTGAGAGAAAAAAGTATTTGATCCCCTGCTGATTTTGTACGTTTGCCCACTGACAAATGATCAGTCTATAATTTTAATGGTAGGTTTATTTTAACAGTGAGAGACAGAATAACAACAAAACAATCCAGAAAAACACGTGAAAAACTTTATAAAATGATTTACATTTTAATGAGGGAAATCTGTATTTGACCCCCTCTCAATCAGAAAGATTTCTGGCTCCCAGGTGTCTTTTATACAGGTAACGAGCTGAGATTAGGAGCACACTCTTAAAGGGAGTGCTCCTAATCTGTTTGTTACCTGTATAAAAGACACCTGTCCACAGAAGCAATCAATCAATCAGATTCCAAACTCTCCACCATCGCCAAGACCAAAGAGCTCTCCAAGGATGTCAGGGACAAGATTGTAGACCTACACAAGGCTGGAATGGGCTACAAGACCATCGCCAAGCAGCTTGGTGAGAAGGTGACAACAGTTGGTGCGATTATTCGCAAATGGAAGAAACACAAAAGGACTGTCAATCTCCCTCGGTCTGGGGCTCCATGCAAGATCTCACCTCGTGGAGTTGCAATGATCATGAGAACGGTGAGGAATCAGCCCAGAACTACACGGGAGGATCTTGTCAATAATCTCAAGGCAGCTGGGACCATAGTCACCAATAAAACAATTGGTAACACACTACGCCGTGAAGGACTGAAATCCTGCAGGGTCCCCCTGCTCAAGAAAGCACATATACATGCCCGTCTGAAGTTTGCCAATGAACATCTGAATGATTCAGAGGACAACTGGGTGAAAGTGTTGTGGTCAGATGAGACCAAAATGGAGCTCTTTGGCATCAACTCAACTCGCCGTGTTTGGAGGAGGAGGAATGCTGCCTATGACCCCAAGAACACCATCCCCACCGTCAAACATGGAGGTGGAAACATTATGCTTTGGGGGTGTTTTTCTGCTAAGGGGACAGGACAACTTCACTGCATCAAAGGGACAATGGACGGGGCCATGTACCGTCAAATCTTGGGTGAGAACCTCCTTCCCTCAGCCAGGGCATTGAAAATGGGTCGTGGATGGGTATTCCAGCATGACAATGACCCAAAACACACGGCTAAGGCAACAAAAGAGTGACTCAAGAAGAAGCACATTAAGGTCCTGGAGTGGCCTAGCCAGTCTCCAGACCTTAATCCCATAGAAAATCTGTTTAGGGAGCTGAAGGTTCGAGTTGCCAAACATCAGCCTCGAAACCTTAATGACTTGGAGAAGATCTGCAAAGAGGAGTGGGAGAAAATCCCTCCTGAGATGTGTGCAAACCTGGTGGCCAACTACAAGAAACGTCTGACCTCTGTGATTGCCAACAAGGGTTTTGCCACCAAGTACTAAGTCATGTTTTGCAGAGGGGTCAAATACTTATTTCCCTCATTAAAATGCAATTCCATTTATAAAATTTTTCACGTGTTTTTCTGGATTTTTTTGTTGTTATTCTGTCTCTCACTGTTCAAATAAACCTACCATTAAAATTATAGACTGATCATTTATTTGTCAGTGGGCAAACGTACAAAATCAGCAGGGGATCAAATACTTTTTTCCCTCACTGTGTTGTTCTGCTAATAACATGGTTGATAATATATCTGTGAGAATATCCAACAGGCTTTTATATAACTCTAAATGAATAATAATAATAATAATCGCTTTGCTTGAAAAATAACATTTTGGAGATTATTTTGTTTTCAAATAACGTAAAATGAGCGAGGAAAAAGGGCATTCTTGAACATGGGATGAGACGTTGCTACTAGTTTGTAAATAAAGCCAGTTTGTTATTTAGAATGATTTATTTATGTTTTTAGAGGGAGAAAAAACAAAAACCTACAGTCATCTCATGGGTCTCTCAGTCAAGGCCGCCATGGGTATTGAACCAGCATCTGTAGCAAAACAGCTTGCACTGCTATGCTGTATCTCAGGCGCTGTACAACGTGACCGATCGGGGGTGGGCTACAATACTACAGTAAGAGCAAAATAATCCTAACAAAATAAAATAATAAAAACCTCAGTGTAACAACAGTTTTAGTAAGTAATACTGAAGTCGTGCACAATTATCAGTTTCTATTTAGGTTTATGTCGCCAGTTCATTGTCAGTTGGAGACACAGTAGGACCCAAAAACATAATCAGTGCTCTAACCCCCCATACACTGGTCTGGAGCAATGAAGTGGTGATGCAGTGTACCGTACTAGACCGCAAATTACCTCTAAGTCCCACGGAGTAAGCTCGCAACTTTTAAAGGAGGAACCACTGTATGCCACGTTCAAAACAACTAGGAACTCGGAAAAAATACGAGGTAAAATCATGATGTCAAGGATCTTTAGGTCGGAAAGTTGGATCTCTAGGAAGAGGCCTGAGTTCCCAAGTTGGAATTCCGAGTTGGATGACAGTTCAAATAGATTTTTCCCAGTCAGAGCTAGTTTTTTTCAGTTTTTCCCAGTTGTTTTGAACACACTGAAGTCAGAAGTCAGAGAGTTCCCAGTTCCGAGTTCCCAGACACGAAAAGATCACACCTTGTCTAGCATATTTTGTTTTGTCGACATTTGGAAAGTTTACCAACATTTTTTCCATCAGGCCTGTCATGAAATGTTTTATCCGACAGTATGCTACTTTACTCGCATAAAATGGTTGACAGGAAACTTGGTTAACAACAACCTTAATTTGCTGTATCATTTGGAACTTTTGGCATTAGGTCATGGCATGCAAACAACAAATTGTTGTTTAATATTTAGTTGATCAACATATTATTGAGTTTAAATGTCCTGGCTTGGTATAGGCTCCTATCGCACAGAAATACTGTAGCCTACCCATACTGTCAAATATTTTACATAAACTACCGGTATTATAAACCATGCTGCCTATGATATTCAACTGTATACCGGTATTATAAACCATGCTGCCTATGATATTCAACTGTATACCGGTATTATAAACCATGCTGCCTATGATATTCAACTGTATACCGGTATTATAAACCATGCTGCCTATGATATTCAACTGTATACCGGTATTATAAACCATGCTGCCTATTATATTCAACGGTATACCGGTATTATAAACCATGCTGCCTATGATATTCAACTGTATACCGGTATTATAAACCATGCTGCCTATGATATTCAACTGTATACCGGTATTATAAACCATGCTGCCTATGATATTCAACTGTATACCGGTATTATAAACCATGCTGCCTATGATATTCAACTGTATACCGGTATTATAAACCATGCTGCCTATGATATTCAACTGTATACCGGTATTATAAACCATGCTGCCTATTATATTCAACGGTATACCGGTATTATAAACCATGCTGCCTATGATATTCAACTGTATACCGGTATTATAAACCATGCTGCCTATGATATTCAACTGTATACCGGTATTATAAACCATGCTGCCTATTATATTCAACTGTATACCGTATTATAAACCATGCTGCCTATGATATTCAACTGTATACCGGTATTATAAACCATGCTGCCTATGATATTCAACTGTATACCGGTATTATAAACCATGCTGCCTATGATATTCAACGGTATACCGGTATTATAAACCATCAAATCAAATCATTTTATTTGTCACATACACATGGTTAGCAGATGTTAATGCGAGTGTGGCGAAATGCTTGTGCTTCTAGTTCCGACCATGCAGTAGTATCTAACAAGTAATCTAACAAATTCACAACAGCTAACTTATACACACAAGAGTAAAGGAATGAATACAAGTATGTACATATAAATATATGGATGAGCGATGGCTGACCGGCATAGGCAAGATGCAGTAGATGGTATGGAGTACAGTATATACACATATATATATACAGTGGGGGAAAAAAGTATTTAGTCAGCCACCAATTGTGCAAGTTCTCTCACTTAAAAAGATGAGAGAGGCCTGTAATTTTCATCATAGGTACACTTCAACTATGACAGACAAAATGAGGAAAGAAAATCCAGAAAATCACATTGTAGGATTTTTTATGAATTTATTTGCAAATTATGGTGAAAAATAAGTATTTGGTCACATACAAACAAGCAAGATTTCTGGCTCTCACAGACCTGTAACTTCTTCTTTAAGAGGCTCCTCTGTCCTCCACTCATTACCTGTATTAATGGCACCTGTTTGAACTTGTTATCAGTATAAAAGACACCTATCCACAACCTCAAACAGTCACACTCCAAACTCCACTATGGCCAAGACCAAAGAGCTGTCAAAGGACACCAGAAACAAAATTGTAGACCTGCACCAGGTTGGGAAGACTGAATCTGCAATAGGTAAGCAGCTTGGTTTGAAGAAATCAACTGTGGGAGCAATTATTAGGAAATGGAAGACATACAAGACCACTGATAATCTTCCTCGATCTGGGGCTCCACGCAAGATCTCACCCGTGGGGTCAAAATGATCACAAGAACGGTGAGCAAAAATCCCAGAACCACACGGGGACCTAGTGAATGACCTGCAGAGAGCTGGGACCAAAGTAACAAAGCCTACCATCAGTAACACACTACGCCGCCAGGGAATCAAATCCTGCAGTGCCAGACGTGTCCCCCTGCTTAAGCCAGTACATGTTCAGGCCCGTCTAAAGTTTGCTAGAGAGCATTTGGATGATCCAGATAAGGATTGGGAGAATGTCAGATGAAACCAAAATAGAACTTTTTGGTAAAAACTCAACTCGTCGTGTTTGGAGGACAAAGAATGCTGATTTGCATCCAAAGAACACCATACCTACTGTGAAGCATGGGGGTGGAAACATCATGCTTTGGGGCTGTTTTTCTGCAAAGGGACCAGGACGACTGATCCGTGTAAAGGAAAGAATGAATGGGGCCATGTATCGTGAGATTTTGAGTGAAAACCTCCTTCCATCAGCAAGGGCATTGAAGATGAAACGTGGCTGGGTCTTTCAGCATGACAATGATCCCAAACACACCGCCCGAACTAGCGAAGGAGTGGCTTCGTAGAAGCATTTCAAGGTCCTGGAGTGGCCTAGCCAGTCTCCAGATCTCAACCCCATAGAAAATCTTTGGAGGGAGTTGAAAGTCCGTGTTGCCCAGCGACAGCCCCAAAACATCACTGTTCTAGAGGAGAATGGCATGGAGGAATGGGCCAAAATACCAGCAACAGTGTGTGAAAACCTTGTGAAGATTTACAGAAAACGTTTGACCTCTGTCATTGCCAACAAAGGGTATATAACAAAGTATTGAGATAAACTTTTGTTATTGACCAAATACTTATTTTCCACCATAATTTGCAAATAAATTCATAAAAAATCCTACAATGTGATTTTCTGGATTTTTTTTCCTCATTTTGTCTGTCATAGTTGAAGTGTACCTATGATGAAAATTACAGGCCTCTCTCATCTTTTTAAGTGAGAGAACTTGCACAATTGGTGGCTGACTAAATACTTTTTTTCCCCACTGTATATATATATATATATGAGATGAGTAATGTAGGATATGTAAACATTATATAAATGGCATTGTTTAAAGTGGCTAGTGATACATTATTTCATCCAATTATAATTATTAAAGTGGCTAGAGATTTGGGTCGATGGCCGAACGGCATAGGCAAGATTCAGTAGATGGTTTAGAGTACAGTGTATACATTTGATATGAGTATGTCGGATACGTAAACATTATATACAAAATAGTTTAAAGTGGCTAGTGATACATTGTTACATCCAATTCCTATGTTTAAAGTGGCCATGCTGCCTATGATATTCAACTGTATACCGGTATTATAAACCATGCTGCCTATTATATTCCAACACTTTACTCAACCACTAGCAGATGTGCATGCCCTACAGTGTGCGGGGACGTGAACACATCCTCACGTCAATTAACATTTTTATAAATGCCAACTGAAAACTCCGCATACGCACATAATTTTTTTTTTTTTTTTTTGGGGGTATATTTTGTATGTACACATGGTTTATAAACGAGGCCCCATGGGATTTGAACTCACAACTCCTTGGTTGCCAGTGATTTGAATTTCCTGCTATGCCACCAGGTCTGTGGGAATGGAAAAAGGATTTGCTACAGATTTATTGTCAAGGGTACAAGTCAACAATTGTCAGACTATCTGACCCACCCCAACGTGAAAGTAGCAGTGCTCAGGGACAGCTGATGTAAAGTGAATGCTCTGGGGGTCTGAACTTGCAAACCCCTTTTGGTTGGACTGCATTGTTGTTAATGTCATTAATTGTTTTTGTAAAATGGGTTTCCCAGTAGCTTCTCCCTGCTACCTATCTGTGATAGACAAGTAAACACAAAGGGCTCAATAAACCATTTAACTGTGGTTGTGAGTAGCAGTGGGCCTGTGGTTGTGAGTAGCAGTGGGCCTGTGGTTGTGAGTAGCAGTGGGCCTGTGGTTGTGAGTAGCAGTGGGCCTGTGGTTGTGAGTAGCAGTGGGCCTGTGGTTGTGAGTAGAGGTGGGCCTGTGGTTGTGAGTAGCAGTGGGCCTGTGGTTGTGAGTAGAGGTGGGCCTGCGGTTGTGAGTAGCAGTGGGCCTGTGGTTGTGAGTAGCGGTGGGCCTGTGGTTGTGAGTAGAGGTGGGCCTGTGGTTGTGAGTAGCGGTGGGCCTGTGGTTGTGAGTAGCGGTGGGCCTGTGGTTTTGAGTAGCGGTGGGCCTGTGGTTGTGAGTAGCAGTGGGCCTGTGGTTGTGAGTAGCAGTGGGCCTGTGGTTTTGAGTAGCAGTGGGCCTGTGGTTTTGAGTAGTGGTGGGGACTGTATTTCTTTGGTATTTCTTTATGCCTCACTCCCCCCTATCTGAGATATCTACTGCAGCCCTCATCCTCCACATACAACACCCTGTTCTGCCAGTCACATTCTGTTAAAGGTCCCCAAAGCACACACGTCCCTGGGTCGCTCCTCTTTTCAGTTCGCTGCAGCCAGCGACTGGAACGAGCTGCAACAAACACTCAAACTGGACAGTTGTATGTACATTTCTTCCTTCAAAGACTCAATCGTGGACACTTACACTCTTACTGACAGATGTGGCTGCTTCACGTGATGTATTGTTGTCTCTACCTTCTTGCCCTTTGTGCTGTTGTCTGTGCCCAACAATGTTTGTGGCCTGTGCTGCTACCATGTGATGCTGCTACGATGTTGTGTTGCTACCATGCTGTGTTGTCATGTGTTGCTGCCATGCTATGTTGTTGTCTTAGGTCTCTCTTTATGTAGTGTTGTGTTGTCTCTCTTGTCGTGACGTGTGTTTTGTCCTACATTTTTATAGAATGTATTTTTTATTTTTAATCCCAGCTCCCTTTCCCGCAGGAGGCCTTTTGCCTTTTGGTAGGCCGTCATTGTAAATAAGAATTTGTTCTTAACTTACTTGCCGTCTTAAATAAAGGTTAAATAAATAAAATAAAACACAAACACACACACACACACAAACAGGTCAAGTGACACAAGTGTCCATCCAAACCTCACATAAGAACAAGACAGTACAGCACATACTGAGTGGACAAAACATTAAGAACACCTGTTCTTTCCATGACATAGACTGACCAGGTGAATCCAGGTGAAAGCTATGATCCCTTATTGATGTCACTTGTTAAATCCACTTCAATCAGTGTAGATTGTCCCGTGTAGTTTGTAAAGCATGGCGCTTACAACACCAGGGTTGCTGGTTCGATTCCCACGAGTAGAACAGATATGTATTTTTAGTAACGTATTGTTTGAGGAAATACAAGCATTCCCAGTGGGTCAAGGGATTTACAATTCATATTCCTGACAGACATTAAAACATACACATACGCACACATGCACATGCAAGAACACACAAACAAATATTCGACCCCCACACACCACAGTCTGCACACACATCTGCCACATATACACTGGAGTCCTAAACCTGTATCAGACTCCCTGCTGTTACTGTGCAGACGCTGATCTGGAAAAAACACGCATGCACATACACACACGCATCCACGCGCACACACACACGCATCCACGCGCACACACACACGCACGCACGCACACATACAAACACTCTCTCTTTCTGTTCTTTTCTCTCTCTCTCACTGTCTCTCTCCATCTCTCCTTTCTCTCTCTCTTTATATAACACTACCCACCCTATACACTACCCACCCAAAACACTACCCACCCAAAACACTACCCACCCAAAACACTACCCACCCAATACACTACCCATCCTATACACTACCCACCCTATACACTACCCACCCAAAACACTACCCACCCTATACACTACCCACCCTATACACTACCCACCCAATACACTACCCACCCAAAACACTACCCACCCAAAACACTACCCACCCAAAACACTACCCACCCAATACACTACCCATCCTATACACTACCCACCCTATACACTACCCACCCTATACACTACCCACCCAAAACACTACCCACCCTATACACTACCCACCCTATACACTACCCACCCTATACACTACCCACCCTATACACTACCCACCCAATACACTACCCACCCTATACACTACCCATTCAATACAATACCCACCCTATACACTACCCACCCTATACACTACCCACCCAAAACACTACCCACCCTATACACTACCCACCCTATACACTACCCACCCTATACACTACCCACCCTATACACTACCCATTCAATACACTACCCATCCTATACACTACCCACCCTATACACTACCCACCCTATACACTACCCACCCTATACACTACCCACAGTATACACTACCACCCAATACACTACCCACCCAATAAATTACCCACCCTATACACTACCCACCCAATACACTACCCACCCTATACACTACCCACAGTATACAATACCCACCCTATACACTACCCACCCTATACACTACCCACAGTATACACTACCACCCAATACACTACCCACCCAATAAATTACCCACCCTATACACTACCCACCCAATACACTACCCACAATATACACTACCACCCAATACACTACCCACCCAATACACTACCCACCCTATACAATACCCATCCTATTCACTACCCACCCTATACACTACCCACTACATATAATACCACCCTATACACTACCACCCGATTCACTACAACCCTATACACTACCACCCTATACACTACCACCCTATATACTACCACCCTATATACTACCACCCTATCTACTACCCACCCTGTACACTACCACCCTATACACTACCACCCTGTACACTACCACCCTATACACTACCACCCTATATACTACCACCCTATACACTACCACTCTATACACTACACCCTATACACTACCACCCTACATAAAACCCACACAACACACTACCACCCTATACACCACCACCCTACACACTACCCCCTTATACACTACCACCCTACACACTACCCCCTTATACACTACCACCCTATATACTATATCCTTCACACTACCCACCCTACACACTACCCAACCTAAACACTACCACCCTATACACCACCACCCTACACACTACCCACCCTATTCACTACCCACCCTATACACTACCCACTCCATATAATACCACCCTATATACTACAACCCTATAAATTTCCACCCTATACACTACCACTCTATACACTACCACCCTATACACTACCACCCTATACACTACCACCCTATACACTACCCACCCAACATACTACCACCCTATACACTACCACACAATACACTACAACCCTACACACTACCCAACCTAAACACTACCACCAATACACTACCACCCTATACACTACCACCCTTTACACTACCACCCTATACACTACCCACCCTATACACTACCACCCTTTACACTACCACCCTATATACTATACCCTACACACTACCCAACCTAAACACTACCACTCTATACACAAACCACCCTATACACAATCCACCCTATACACTACCCACTCCATATAATACCACTCCATATAATACCACCCTATACACTACCACCCTATATACTATACCCTACACACTACCCAACCTAAACACTACCACCAATACACTACCACCCTATACACCACCACCCTATACACAATCCACCCTATACACTACCACTCTAAATACTACCACCCTATACACTACCACCCTATACAATACCCACTCTATACACTACAAACCTATACACTGCCACTCTAAATACTACCACCCTATATACTACCACTCTATACACTACCACCCTATACACTACCACTCTATACACTACCACCCTATACAATACCCACTCTATACACTACCACCCTATACACTACAACCCTATATACTATACCCTACACACTACCCAACCTAAACACTACCACCTATACACTACAACCCTATACACTGCCCACCCTATACACAATCCACCCTATATACTACCACTCTATACACTACAAACCTATACACTACCACCCTATACAATACCCACTCTATACACTATCACCCTATACACTACCACCCTATACACTACCACTCTATACACTACCACCCTATACACTACCACTCTATACACTACCACCCTATACACTACCACCCTATACACTACCACTCTATACACTACCACCCTATACACTACCACTCTATACACTACCACCCTATACACTACCACTCTATACACTACCACCCTATACACTACCACTCTATACACTACCACCCTATACACTACCCACCCTATACACTACCCACCCTGTATACTAGAACCCTATATGCAACCCACCCCATATAAAACCACCCTATATATTACCACCCCGTATACAACCACCGTATGTACTACCCACACTATACTCTACCACCCTATATACTACCCACCCTATATATTACCACCATATACACTACCACCCTATAAACTACCCACCCTACACACTACCATCCTATATACTACCACCCTATATACTACCACCCTATACACTACCTCCCTATATACTACCACCCTATACACTACCCACGCAATAAACAACCCACCCTGCATAAAACCACACTATATACTACCACTCTAAATACTACCAGCCCATATACTACCACCCTATATACTACCACCCTATAAACTACCACTCTAAATACTACCACCCTATACACTACCACCCTATATACTACCACCCTATACACTACCACCCTATATACTACCACCCTATAAACTACCACTCTAAATACTACCACCCTATACACTACCACGACTCTAAATAATACCAGACAATATACTACTACCCTATACACTACCACCCTATATTCTACCACCCTATATACGACCACCTTATACATTACCACCCTATACACCTACACCCTATACACAACTACTCTATATACTACCACCCTACATACTACCACCCTACATACTACCACCCTATATACTACCACCTTATACACTACCACTCTATATACTACCCCCGTAAATACTATCACGCTAACTACTACCCACTCTATATATTACCACCCTATACACTACCACCCTTTACACTACCACCCTATGTACCACCCACGCTATATGTTACCCACCCTATATACCACCCACCCTATATACTACCACCCTATACACTACCACCCTATATACTACCACCCTATATACCACCCACCCTATACACTACCACCCTATACTCTACCACCCTATATACTACCCACTCTATATACTACCACCCTGAATACTACCCACGCAAAACACTGCTACCCTATATACTACCACCCTGAACACTACCACCCTATACACTACCACCCTATACACTACCACCCTATACACTACAACCCTATACACTACCACCCTATACACTACCACCCTATACACTATCACCCTATACAACACTAGCCTATACACTACAACCCTATAAATTACCACCCTGTATACTACCCACTCCATACACTACCACCCTATACACTTCCCACCATACACATTACCACCCTTCTTCTTCTCTCTCTCTCTCTCTCTCTCTCTCTCTCTCTCTCTCTCTCTCTCTCTCTCTCTCTCTCTCTCTCTCTCTCTCTCTCTCTCTCTCTCTCTCTCTCTCTCTCTCTCTCTCTCTCTCTCTCTCTCTCTTTCTTCTCTCTCTGAGAGTGTCGTCAGAGCTTTATTTTGCTGTGTTTAGGGTTTAGCAGAAAGAGGGGAATCACGTGTAGCCTCTGGAGGAGCGTGATGACGAGTGGGGATAAACATGAGAGGGGCCTGATATAGGCATGGAGATACCAACCTCTGCCCTGAACACACACATACGCACTAACACACACTAACACACACACACACCAACACACACACACACACTAGAACACACTAACACACATACACACACACACACACACCAACACACATACACACACACACCAACACACACACTAACACACACACACACAACAACACACACACTAACACACAGGCTAACACTAAAACACACACCAACACACACACAACAACACACACACTAACACACACACACACCAACACACACACACTAATACTTATTTCCCTCATTAAAATGCAATTAAATGTATAACGTTTTTCTTTTGTTGTTATTCTGTCTCTCACTGTTCAAATAAACCTACCATTAAAATTATAGATTGATCATTTCTTTGTCAGTGGGCAAACGTACAGAATCAGCAGGGGATCAAATTATTTTTTCCCTCACTGTAGGGTGGTAGTACAGCATATACAGTGGTAGTATATAGGGTGGTAGTATTTATAGTAGTAGTATATAGGGTGGTAGTATTTAGGGTGGTAGTATATAGGGTGGTAGTATTTAGGGTGGTAGTATATAGGGTGGTAGTATACAGGGTGGTAGTTTTTAGAGTGGTAGTGTATAGGGTGATATTATATACGGTGGTAGTATATAGGGTGGTAGTATATAGTTTCTGTCTCTATCTGTTGCTTGTGTTAATGTGTGTTAGTTTGTGTGTGTTAGTGTGTGTTACTTTATGTGTGTATGTGCTGGTGTTTGTTAGTGTGTGTGTGTTAGTGTGTGTGTTGGTGTGTGTGTGTGTGTTAGTGTGTGTGTGTTAGTGTCTGTTTTAGTGTATGTGTGTGTGTGTTAGTGTGTGTGTTAGTTTGTGTGTTAGTGTGTGTGTTGGTGTGTCTGTTGGTGTGTGTGTGTGTGTTAGTGTGTGTGTTAGTGTGTGTGTTGTTGTGTGTGTGTTGGTGTGTGTGTGTGTGTTAGTGTGTGTGTTGTAGTGTGTGTGTTGTTGTGTGTGTGTTAGTGTGTGTGTGTTGGTGTGTGTGTGTGTTAGTGTGTGTGTGTGTTGTTGTGTGTTTTAGTATTAGCCTGTGTCTAAATACTACCACCCTATACACTACCTCCCTATATACTACCACTCTATACACTACAATACTATATACTACCACTCTATACACTACAATACTATATACTACCACCCTATACACTACCTCCCTATATACTACCACTCTATACACTACAATACTATATACTACCACTCTATACACTACAATACTATATACTACAACCCTATACACTACCACTCTATACACTACCACTCTATACACTACAATACTATATACTACCACTCTATACACTACAACACTATATACTACCACTCTATACACTACAATACTATATACTACCACTCTATACACTACAATACTATATACTACCACTCTATACACTACAATACTATATAATACCACTCTATACACTACAATACTATATACTACCACCCTATACACTACCACTCTATACACTACAATACTATATACTACCACTCTATACACTACAATACTATATACTACCACCCTATACACTACCTCCCTATATACTACCACTCTATATACTAACACTCGAAATACTGACACCCTATACACCACCACCCTATATCCTACCACCCTATACACTACTACTTTATATAATACCACCCGAACTAACAACCACACTATATACTACCACCGTATATACTACCACTCTATATACAACCACACTATATACTACCACCGTATATACTACCACTCTATATATTACCATCACATATACTACCACCCTAAATACTACTACCCTATACACTATCACCATATATACTTCCTCTCTAAATACTACCACCCTATACACTACCACCCTATACACTACCACCCTATACACTACCCACCCTATATACTATACCTTATACACTACCCACCCTATACCCTACCACCCTATATACTACCAACCTATATACTACCATCCTATATACTACCATCCTATATACTACCACCCTATATACTACCACCTTATATTCTACACACATTATTTACTACCACCCTATATACTACCACCCTATATACTACCCACCTTACATACACTACCCACCCTATGTACTACCCACCCTATTTACTACCACCCTATATACTACCCACCTTATATACTACCCACCCTATATACTACCACCCTGTAAACTACCACCCTATATACTACCACCCTATATACTACCCACACTATATACTACCCACCTTATACACTATTACCCTATATACTACCCACACTATATACTACCACCCTATATACTACCACCCTATATACTACCACTCTATATTCTACCACCCTATATACTACCACCCTATATACTACCCACACTATATACTACCCACCTTATACACTATTACCCTATATACTACCCACACTATATACTACCACCCTGTATACTACCACCCTATATACTACACACCCTATATTCTACCACCCTATATACTACCACCCTATATACTACCCACACTATATACTACCCACCTTATACACTATTACCCTATATACTATACCCTATATACTACCCACCCAATCACATACAGACAGACATGACAGACTGACACCAAGCCAGACAGATTAATTGACACTCTATTCTACAGTTAGTGTGTAATCAAACCTCCTGGAGGAACAACCTATTGAAATCAATCACATGACGTAACTTCCGTAGTATTCTAACCTTAAGTCGAGGAGTGGACGTTGACATTAAAACAAGAACGGGAAAAGAGCTCCACGTGTTCACCATGGCAACTTAGAAAAACAGAAACATCTCACTCTAAACCAAACCAAAGCGTTCTTCAACATGACGCGTGTACTACTCTAGGGAGCAGAGACATGCATGTATTAGACTCATCTTGAGCATAAAGTTGCCTGAGCGGATTTCTAATATATACCAAAGAAACTAAACAGAATTTGAGTACCATTCAAGAGCAGGTTTTGGAGATGGGTAGGCCACACAGTCCGGAGAGGCCCAGAGAAAATCACAAAACATGACCGGGATTGGAATCCACAAGGAAAGCAAACAGGAGGACGCCCAACAATGACCTGGTGTAGGTTTCTAGACCCAGAAATCAAGAGAAACAAAGTCCTCACCCTGTGGGCTCTTCATCATCCAAATATATTGGACTCAAACAACAACATTTTAACCAAACCAATAGCATCCATTTTGACTTCTGTGTCACTGTCACTAGTACAACAGGTAGAAAACATGATGTCGCCTACAGCTGAACTGAATGTGAATGATAAAACTGGTTTTTTTTTTTTTGTGTGTGTGTTTCTGGACTTTGTCCCCACAAAGCTATCCTGGATTTGCCTATTAACGAGGATGGTGGTGTGTAGGGGATAAGGCACACACACACACACACACACACACACCGACAGAGCCTGTTGGTCATACTGTGTTGACCTGCTTCTGCCCCACAACTAACTAATCACCTGAGAACAGTACAAAGACATACTGTGTGTGTGTGTGCGCACTCGCGCGCATGGCTGGCCCAATTACCATAGAACTGTGTTACGGACGGTTATGGATGAAGACCGTCATCAAAATAAAATAACCGTCATAACCATAAAATGTATTAATAAAAAATATTAATAAAAGAAAACGGAAAACAGCTGACTGAAGACGGGACCGCCGGGCATTTGTGTAGTTGAGTCTGTTCGAGCACACACCTTCAGCTGTTCGAGCACACACCTTCAGCTGTTCGAGCACACACCTTCAGCTGTTCGAGCACACACCTTCAGCTGTTCGAGCACACACCTTCAGCTGTTCGAGCACACACCTTCAGCTGTTCGAGCACACACCTTCAGCTGTTCGAGCACACACCTTTTCTTCTTTTTCTTGAGGCTAGAAGTTTGGTATCTGAAGTCTACAGTCCTTCGCCCGTGATTGGTCAACAGAAGGGATTCTTCAGAGAAGTGTTTGTTGTCATTCAACGAGAGACGACTAGTTGTCATGCCCATTTGTTTTTCCCACTTGAGAAATACCGCACCAAACATCTTATTTACATGTCAAATGGCACGACTAAGACCTCTGAAGAAACGTCAGCATGTATTACAGATTTCTTGACTTATCTATGATTACTACTAGTATGTTTGGTACTTGCCTTTAAAGAAAATCGCCAAACGTATTATTGTATGTTGACTAACCAACCGCAGTGAAATTAGATTAAATCTAGTCGTGATCAGTTTCATTATTAAAGTTTAGCAGACGCAGTCAGTTGTTGACATTGTTGTTCGGCTAGCAAGCACTTGACTTTACACATCGTTCACTTTTGGGAAACTTGTCCAGGCACTTGATAGCTAGCTATCGTTAGTTTAAATAAAGCTAAATGATGTTCGAATATGAAAAGTTAAATTGTAAACTATAAAGAATAACCGACCATAGCTTCAATTATCAACGAGGTCCCGGGCGGAGGGTTCTTGGGTTGAACGTGGACAAACACAACCGACACCACCGTCACATATAGCACCGCCCACCAGGCGTGGAAAGTTCCCTTGCTCCTCTGGGTACACGCCGCCCACCGGCCGTGGAAAGTTCCCTTGCTCCTCTGGGTACACACCGCCCACCGGCATGGAAAGTTCCCTTGCTCCTCTGGGTACACGCCGCCCACCGGCATGGAAAGTTCCCTTGCTCCTCTGGGTACACGCCGCCCACCGGCCGTGGAAAGTCCCCTTGCTCCTCTGGGTACACGCCGCCCACCGGCCGTGGAAAGTTCCCTTGCTCCTCTGGGTACACACCGCCCACCGGCGTGGAAAGTTCCCTTGCTCCTCTGGGTACACACCGCCCACCGGGCTTCTAGTCCAACCCTTATGCCATCGTTGACTTGAATGGTGACGCCTGTTCTATTCATTCTATTCTACTCACCAGACATGTCACCCACTGAGCATGTTTGGGATGCTCTGGACCAACGTGTACGACAGCGTGTTTTCCAGTTCCCGCCAATATCCAGCAACTTCACACAGCCATTGAAGAGGAGTGGGGACAACATTCCACAGGCCACAATCAACAGCCTGATCAACTCTATGTGAAGGAGATGTGTCGCGCTGCATGAGGCAAATGGTGGTCACACCAGATACTGACTGGTTTTCTGACCCATGCCCATAACAACAACAAAAAAAGTTAACTGTGACCAACATGCATATCTGTATTCCCAGTCATGTGAAATCCATAGATTAGGGCCTAATGAATTCATTTAAATTGACTGAAATCCTCCCTCACTCCCAGCTGTCCCTGCTCTCCCCAACAAATCCTCCCTCACTCCCAGCTGTCCCTGCTCTCCCCAACAAATCCTCCCTCACTCCCAGCTGTCCCTGCTCTCCCCAACAAATCCTCCCTCACTCCCAGCTCTCCCTGCTCTCCCCAACAAATCCTCCCTTTACTCTCAGCTCTCCCCAACAAATCCTCCCTCACTCCCAGCTCTCCCTGCTCTCCCCAACAAATCCTCCCTCACTCCCAGCTCTCCCTGCTCTCCCTGCTCTCCCCAACAAATCCTCCCTCACTCCCAGCTCTCCCTGCTCTCCCCAACAAATCCTCCCTCACTCCCAGCTCTCCCTGCTCTTAGCCGGCTGGGATCAACAAATAACAGCAACAGAGAGATCTAGAGAGGCAGAAGGAGAGAGGAAACATAGCAGGGTCTGGGAGGGTAGAGACACACTGGGGGCGATATAGCTGAAACAATAGCATTGCTTTGTATCCATGTCACGGCCAAGAACTTGTCCACTGAGTATAATAAATAAATAACATCCACCCTCATCTAGCACGCGACTGCTCAGTGGTAAACAAAAAAACATACGCATACACTCCAACACACACACACACACACACACACGCACACACAACCTCAATAGAAGACTTACAGGATATGGTAGAAGTTGTGTAAAGCAGTCTAGAAGGTTCCATGGTGGTTTGCTGAGTTCACAATCTCTACAGCCTACAACTGGCACTACCCCCCCTCCACACACACACACACCTCCCTTCCTCTCTTCCTCCAGTTCCTCTTCCCTCTCTTTCTCTCTCTGACACACAACCTCTCTCTCTCTCTCTCTCTCTCTCTCTCTCTCTCTCTCTCTCTCTCTCTCTCTCTCTCTCTCTCTCTCTCTCTCTCTCTCTCTCTCTCTCTCTCTCTCTCTCTCTCTCTCTCTCTCTCTCTCTCTCTCTCTCTCTCTCTCTCTCTCGCTCTCTCTCTTTGTCTCTCTCTCTCTCTCGCTCCCTCTCTCTCGTGCTCTCTTTGTCTCTCTCTTTCTTTCTCTCTCTCTTTTTCTCTCTCTCCGTCTTTCTCTCTCTCTGGCACACATGGTGTGCTCCTATGCCCAGTTGTTGATGCCTGACAGATCTTACAACACCTGGATAGGTATTATATGTATTAGCTAACCACATCATATGTCATACCACTCTGTCAGTCGATGACACAGTCGATGACGTGGAACGCAACCATTGGTTGATGCATGCAACGTCTGAGCAGGGAAACGCAACCACAACAACTCTCTCTGTTTCTCTCTCTCTCTCTTTTCTGAAACACACACAAAATCTCTGACACACGCTGAACAAGAACAGCTGAGCAGTGATGTCAGAGGAAGGCGAGGGGGATAAACTCCTTCCATGTTGTTTACTAAAGTTCAACCACTGCCCCTCCCCCTGACGTGCTCGACTGCTGATTGGCTGAGAGACTGGATGCTGCTATGAAGAAAGAATTGCGTCACAGTCCAACAATTCATGCTATGAGAGAGAGAGAGAGAGAGAGAGAGAGAGAGAGAGAGAGAGAGAGAGAGAGAGATCTCTAAATAATATACTGTAGTCAGTGACCCTATAAATAAAATGAGCTAACAAAACCACGCTGAACTTAATTTAAAACAAGAGAAAATATAAGTTTAATACATGTTTAGAAATAAAACTGTTCACACACACGTTTAGATTGAAACCAAACTGAACTGCATAGCCGATGATGACACAAACACACACACACTATCAAAACTACATTCAGAAAGAACAAAGTTACATAAGACATGACGTCATGTATAAAAACTTCTAAATGATTTTATCTGAGACGATGGAATGTGTCCCTCCTCTTTCTTTCTGATGTTGAACCAACATTAAACCCAGCAGCTAGACACACACATCAGATTTACACACTACTTCCAGGGATTAAAAACACTCAGCAAGAACAGATTATAACGTTGAATTTGAAGTTATAGATAGGGCTGACATGACCTCATCCCCAGGATGTAAACACTGCAACAAAGTGGGACTTGAAAGGGGATCAAATCGAGACGGGAGAGAGAGAGAGAGATAGAGCATGTTACAATGCAGAATGTCGCCTATCAAAAATAATTCTACATCACAGAGACACATAGTATTTTTGGAAGCTCAGTTGATGTGGAAAATATTTCTAAGAATCCTTCCATTCCAGACATTATACCACTAAATCACAGTGACGAAGATGATGGTGAGGATAGGCTGATTGATGGTGAGTACAGGGTGATAGGCTGATTGATGGTGAGTACAGGGTGATAGGCTGATTGATGGTGAGTACAGGGTGATAGGCTGATTGATGGTGAGTACAGGGTGATAGGCTGATTGATGGTGAGTACAGGGTGATAGGCTGATTGATGGTGAGTACAGGGTGATAGGCTGATTGATGGTGAGGACAGGGTGATAGGCTGATTGATGGTGAGTACAGGGTGATAGGCTGATTGATGGTGAGTACAGGGTGATAGGCTGATTGATGGTGAGTACAGGGTGATATGCTGATTGATGGTGAGTACAGGGTGATAGGCTGATTGATGGTGAGTACAGGGTGATAGGTTGAGTGCGTAATTCAACAAGCAGAGTCATTTCATAATCAGCAGGAAGAGGAGGAAGAGGAAGAAGAGGAGGAAGAGGAGGAGGATGTTCTTTTCTTTGTGAAAAGAGGACACACACAGGGTGGTTGTGTAACGGAGTGGAGCCCTGAGGCTGAAGTGATGTTTTATCAGTCTGACTGCTTCAGAACAGCTGATACTCCTGACTCATACTATACCGCCCCCTATATCTCTCTCTCTCTCTCTCTCTCTCTCTCTCTCTCTCTCTCTCTCTCTCTCTCTCCATTGCTCCCGCTCTACTACCTCTTCCTAATCCCCCCACAAGTCCTCTCCATCTCCTCTACTCTCTCCCCTTTCCTCTCCTCTCTCTCATGCTCTCTCTCTACTACCTCTCTCCCTCTCTGCGACCTCCGCCACCTCCCCCACATGTTGCCAGGTAGAGCATGAACCAGGAGTGGAACATCCTTCCCTTACGTTTGGGTCAGTCACAGTGGCCAGGTATTCTGACACCCTATACTCTCTGTTTAGAGACAGGTGGCTTTTCAATGTGTCAAGTAATTATCTTTTTGTTTTCTAATGATTTGGTTTGGGTCTAATCTGAACACAGATGGCTGCTCAAGCGTTGTCTCTGTGTCTCTGTGTCTCTGTCTCTGTCTCTGTCTCTCTGTCTCTCTTTGGTTTGGGTCTAATCTGAACACAGATGGCTGCTCAAGCGTTGTCTCTGTCTCTCTGTCTCTCTGTCTCTGTGTCTCTCTGTCTCTGTGTCTCTGTGTCTCTGTCTCTCTGTCTCTCACTATCTTTTTCTCTATCTCCTCTAACAGCACGTGGCCTACACACAGCACATCACTAATGAGATGAGAAACTCAGCTTAGCCACGGGTTGAAATGTGTGTGTGTGCACGTGTGCGTGTAATGCATTTTGTTAAACATTTGTAAATGTCAGCCGGTCCGTAGTTTTCTAGAAAGCCCTTAGGACTAACCCTTTCACTGCTGTACACATCTAGTTCTAAAACACACACAGACACACACACTATACAAGGCAGTTGTATAGAGAGGGGCTCTATCAGCTTAGAGCTGATATCAAAATCAAATCAACTTTGATTAGTCACATACACATGTTTAGCAGATGTTATTGCAGGTGTAGTCATTACAACTTGTTTTTCAACCACTCCACAAATTTCTTGTTAACAAGCTATAGTTTTGGCAAGTCGGTTAGGACATCTACTTTGTGCATGACACAAGTCAAATCAAATCAAATGTATTTATAAAGCCCTTCTTACATCAGCTGATGTCACAGAGTGCTGTACAGAAACCCAGCCTAAAACCCCAAACAGCAAGCAATACAGGTGTAAAAGCACGGTGGGAAGGAAAAGCCTAGAGAGAAACCTAGAGAGGAACCAGGCTGTGAGGGGTGGCCAGTCCTCTTCTGGCTGTGCCAGGTGCAGATTATAACAGAACATGGACAAGATTTTAAAATGTTCATAAAACAAGTAATTTTTCCAACAATTGTTTACAGACAGATTATTTCACTTTACATACATTAAGTTGACTGTGACTTTAAACCGCTTGGAAAATTCCAGAAAATGATGTCATGGCTTTAGAAGCTTCTGATAGGCTAATTGACATCATTCGAGTCAATTGGAGGTGTACCTGTGGATGTATTTCAAGGCCTACCTTCAAGCTCAATGCCTCTTTGCTTGACATCACGGGAAAATCAAAAGAAATCAGCCAAGACCTCCGAAAAAATGTTGTAGACCTCCACAAGTCTGGTTCATCCTTGGGAGAAATTTCCAAACACCTGAAGGTACCATGTTCATCTGTATAAGCAATAGTACGCAAGTATAAACACCATGGGACCACACAGCCGTCATACCGCTCAGAAAGGAGACGCGTTCTGTCTCCTAGAGATGAACGTACTTTGGTGCGAAAAGTGCAAATCAATCCCAGAACAACAGCAAAGGACCGCGTGAAGATGCTGGAGGAAACAAGTACAAAAGTATCTATATCCACAGTAAAACGAGTCCTATATCGACATAACCTGAAAGGCTGCTCAGCAAGGAAGAACCACTGCTCCAAAACCGCCAAAAAAAAGCCAGACTACGGTTTGCAACTGCACATGGGGACAAAGATCGTACTTTTTAGAGAAATGTCCTCTGGTCTGATGAAACAAAAATGGAACCATTTTGGCCATAATGACCATCGTTATGTTTGGAGGAAAAAGGGGAAGGCTTGCAAGCCGAAGAACACCATCCCAACCGTGAAGCACGGGTGTGGCAGCATCATGTTGTGGGGGTGCTTTGCTGCAGGAGGGGCTGGTGCACTTCACAAAATAGATGGCATCATGAGGAAGGAACATTGTGTGGATATATTGAAGCAACATCTCAAGACATCAGTCAGGAAGTTAAAGCTTGGTCACAAATGGGTCTTCCAAATGGACATTGACCCCAAGCATACTTCCAAAGTTGTGGCAAAATGGCTTAAGGACAACAAAGTTAAGGTATTGGAGTGGCCATCACAAAGCCCTGACCTCAATCCTAAAGAAAATCTGTGGGCAGAACTGAAAAAGCCTGTGCGAGCAAGGAGGCCTACAAACCTGACTCTGTTACACTAGCTCTGTCAGGAGGTATGGGCCAAAATTCACCCAACCTATTGTGGGACTCTTGTGGAAGGCTACCCGAAATGTTTGACCCAAGTTAATTTAAAGGCAATGCTACCAAATACTAAATGAGTGTATGTAAACTTCTGGTCCACTGGGAATGTGATGAAAGAAATAAAAGCTGAAATAAATCATTCTCTCTACTATTATTCTGACATTTCACATTCTTAAAATAAAGTGGTGATCCTAACTGACCAAAGACAGGGAAGTTTTACTAGGATTAAATGTCAGGAATTGTGAAAAACTGAGTTTAAATGTATTTGGCTAAGGTGTATGTAAACTTCCGACTTCAACTGTATATACCAATGTATTAGACGTTAGAAGTTCAAAACAGCGAAAGAAAGTGCAGGCTATTAAATCATTTTCATGTTAATTTGGATGGGGGGATTTAAAGACTATCAATAGAACATCAGTGCTTGAACTTGCGTGGGATTTGTCGGATATAAAGTCAGGTGGTTTCTTTGCATCCAATGGCAGTGTAGGCAATAAGGTAACACGAGGAGCTGCTTGTGGACGACAGCTCTAACACAGTTCCCACCTCCGACGTCACCAACACAACCGCTATGCAGGTGTCGACCAACGCTAATCTGATTGATGGATCGTGGCATATGTATTTTTGGATCCTGTTGTGTCACTCAGAATCAGTCTCTTGCAGTAGTGGGGAAAAAGTACCCATTTGTCATACTTGAGTAAAAGTAAAGATAACTTACTCATGTAAATGTGAAAGTCACCCAGTAAAATACTACACGAGTAAAAGTCTAAAAGTATTTGGTTTTAATATACGTAAGTATCAAAAGTAAGTATAAATAATTTTTTATTCCTTATATTAAGCAAACCAGACAGCACCTTTAATTTTTTATTTCTTATTTATGGATAGCCAGGGGCACGCTCCAACACACAGACATCATTTACAAACAAAGCATGTGTGTTTAGTGAGTCCGCCAGGCCAGAGGCAATAGGCATGACCAGGGATGTTCTCTTGATAAGTGTGTGACTATTTTCCTGTCCTGCTAAGCATTCAAATTGTAACTAGTACTTTTGGGTGAAAATCTATGGAGTTAAAAGTACATTATTTTAAGAATGTAGTGAAGAAAAGTAAATTTTTTTACTAGGATTAATTGTCAGGAATTGTGAAAAACTGAGTTGAAATGTCTTTGGCTAAGGTGTATGTAAACTTCCGACTTCAACTGTACATGCTCTGTCTGGATACCACACAGGCCTTTCCAGGTGTGTGTTTACCACCATAGCTGGATAATTCATTTATTTTTTTCGCTACACAATAAACTTTATGAGAACAGTCAGCCTTCGAATGCTAGCTAGCTATTGTCAGCTAACGTTAGCTTGAAAATCAGATTTGAAACGAGCTAGCTAGCTAATGTCAGCTAACGTTAGCTTGAAAATCTGATTTGAAATGAGCTAGCAAGCTAATGTGAGCTGGCAGGGATTTTAGCAAGCCAGGTCATATTGAAAGCTATCTAAAGTCAGCAAAAAAAGAAACAGCCCTTTTTCAGGACTCCAAATCCAAATAACTTAGGGTTTAAACACTGTTTCCCATGCTTGTTCAATGAACCATAAACAATGAATGAACATGCACCTGTGGAACGGTCATTAAGACATTAACAGCTTACAGACGGTAGGCAATTTCTACTGACTCTTAAAAACACCAAAAGAAAGATGCCCAGGGTCCCTGCTCATCTGCATGAACGTGCCTTAGGCATGTTGCAAGGAGGGATGAAGACTGCAGATGTGGCCAGGGCAATAAATTGCAATGTCCGTACTGTGAGACGCCTAAGACAGCGCTACAGGGAGATAGAACGGACAGCTGATCGTCCTCACAGTGGCAGACCACGTGTAACAACACCTGCACAGGATCAGTACATTCGAACATCACACCTGCGGGACAGGTACAGGATAGGAAACAACAACTGCCCGAATTACACCAGGAACGCACAATCCCTCCATCAGGGCTCAGACTGTCCGCAATAGGCTGAGAGAGGCTGGACTGAGGGCTTGTAGGCCTGTTGTAAGGCAGATCCTCACCAGACATCACCGGCCACAACGTCGCCTATGGACACAAACCCACCGTCGTTGGACCAGACAGGACTGGCAAAAAGTTCTCTTTACTGACGAGTCGTGGTTTTGTCTTACCAGGGGTGATGGTTGGATTCGCGTTTATCGTCGAAGGAATGAGCGTTACACCGAGGCCTGTACTCTGGAGCGGGATTGATTTGGAGGTAGAGGGTCCGTCATGGTCTGCGGCGGTGTGTCACAGCATCATCGGACTGAGCTTGTTGTCATTGCAGGCAATCTCAACGCTGTGATCCTCCTCCCTCATGTGGTACCCTTTCTGCAGGCTCATCCTGACATGACCCTCCAGCAAGACAATGCCACCAGCCATACTGTTCGTTCTGTGCGTGATTTCCTGTAAGACAGGAATGTCAGTGTTCTGCCATGGCCAGCGAAGAGCCCGGATCTCGATCCCATTGAGCACGTCTAGGACCTATTGGATCGGAGGGTGAGGGCTAGGGCCATTCCCCCTAGAGTGGGGTAGCATCTCAGAGCAAGAACTGGCAAATTTGGTGCATTCCATGAGGAGGAGATGCACTGTTAATACAGCTGGTGGCCACACCAGATACTGACCCCTTTGTTCAGGGACACATTATTCAATTTCTGTTAGTCACATGTCTGTGGAACTTGTTCAGTTTATGTGTCAGTTGTTGAATCTTGTTATGTTCATACAAATATTTACACATGTTCAGTTTGCTGGAAATAAACACAGTTGACAGTGAGAGGATGTTTCTTTTGTTTTCTGAGTTTAGCTACATCCTATCAAACCTATCTGATTTGTTTGGTTAGCTAGCTAGATAGTAGCCAATGCCATGTTAAGCAAGGCAGGAATTAAGCTAGCTAGCCTGTTATGCTATTGACTACACTAACCATTTAGCTAGCAAGCAAGCTAAATACATGGCTCTGGCAGGAGTATAGGGTAACGTTAGTTACTAGCTAGTTATCTAGCAAGTTTGCAGTCAAAGGACTTTCTGCAAATTCTAGCTAGCTAGCTATTAGCCTACCATGCACTCACCCACACAGACATACACTCATCCACACACGTGCTCTCTAAATAATATACTGTAGTCAGTGACCCTATAAATAAAATGAGCTAACAAAACCACGCTGAACTTAATTTAAAACAAGAGAAAATGTGTTTAGAAATAAAACTGTTCACACACACGTTTAGATTGGTTGAAATCCAGAAACCAAACTGAACTGCATAGCCGATGATGACACACACACACACGCACGCACGTACGCACGCACACGCACACGCTACACACACATCACAACTGCTGCTACCAGACTCTGATTATATTGCTAAATACTGCACAATTTCCCCAATCCCCCCCCTTTCCTGATACATGTGTAAATATTTAACTACAAATTGTGTGTTCCTGTATTATACTGATGCTAAAATGTTTATTCTATTCTACTGAGACATTTACTTTATGTTCACATTCTTATCTTTCATTAGTTCTTATTGTTGTTGCATTGTCCAGAAGGAACCTGCTAGTAAAGCATTTATTTGGACAGTGTAGCCTGTAAATATGACTAATACACTTGATACAGTAGAATGTGTATAACCAGGAGATTATGGTTACATTAATGATATGGGGTTACAGTAGAATGTGTACAACCAGGAGATGGTGGTTACATTAATGAGATTAAATTAATGCTAATTTGAATATATACACATGTGGAATTGCATAATTTTCTTTTTGTTACCAATCATTTTGAAATGTTGATCCTAATGTCACACATTGGTCCCATTATAAATAGAAAGACCATATACAGAATGTTGGCAGAAACAGAAAATAAATATGACTGTGTTCCAAATGGCATCCTATAGGCCCTGGTCAAAAGTAGTGCCTAAATAGGGAATAGGGTCCTTGTAAAAAAGTAGTGCACTAAATAGGGACCTGGTCAAAAGTAGTGCACTAAATAGGGAATAGGGAGCCATTTGGTACGTATGCGAGTATGTGTGTTTGAGTGTTTTCCGGTTTGGATAATGAATAATTCACATGTCCTGGTTTCAGAGAGAACCCGACTGGATGACTCCATCTGCTTCCCTTTTTATAGGAAAAGACTGAAAAGGTGTTTGTCTGAAGGCTACAACAACCAGGATCTACCAGGAACTACTGTCCAATACACACAGAATCTGTAACTCGTGATGAGAGGACAGGAATGGACACACAGAGCAGAAATCACTTCAGTTAATTTCCCCCACTAATCATCCGCTCAAGTAAAAGTTCCCAAAATAGATTAGAACTCTGAATCCTGTGGAGAATCTGCATAAGACATTTTCAAAGTCTATAAAGACATTTTCAAAGTCTATAAGAAGTTATGACAATGTCCTCAGGGTGACACAAAACTGCCTAGCAAATAAATATAATGATAAATATAACTTGAATGTACATCATGCAGATATCACATAGACACACAGTACCAGTCAAAAGTTTGGACACACCTACTCATTCAAGGGTTTTTCTATATTTTTACTATTTTCTACATCGTAGAATAATAGTGAAGACATCAAAACTATGAAATAACACATATGAAATCATGTAGTAACCAAAAAAAGTGTTAAACAAGTCAAAATATATTTTACATTCTTCAAAGTTAGCCACCCTTTGCCTTGATGACAGCTTTGCACACTCTTGGAATTCTCTCAACCAGCTTCACCTCAACCAGCTTCAACAGTCTTGAAGGAGTTCCCACATATGCAGAGCACTTGTTGGCTGCTTTTCCTTCACTTTGTGATCCAACTCATCCCAAACCATCTCAATTTGGTTAAGGTCGGGTGATGGAGTGATGCGGCATTCCATCACTCTCCTTCTTGGGCAAATAGCCCTTACACAGCCTGGAGGTGTGTTGGGTCATTGTCTTGTTGAAAACAAATGATAGTCCCATTAAGTGCAAATCAGATGGGATGGCGTATCGCTGTAGAAGTGTGCCTTGAATTCTAAATAAATCACAGACAGTGTCACCAGCAAAGCAACCCCACACCATTACACCTCCCCCTCCATGCTTCACGGTGGGAACCACACATGCAGAGATCATCTGTTCACTTACTCTGCGTCTCACAAAGACACGGCGGTTAGAACAAAAAATCTAACATTTTGACTCATCAGACCAAAGGACTGGTCTAATGTCCATTGCTCGTTTTCTTGGCCCAAGCAAGTCTCTTCTTATTATTGGTGTCCTTTAGTAGTGGTTTCTTTGCAGCAATTCGACCATGAAGGCCTGATTCACGCAGTCTCCTCTGAACACTTGTTTGGTTACTACATGATTCCATATTGTGTTATTTCATAGTTTTGATGTCTTCACTATTTTTCAACAATGTAGACAATAGTTAAAATAAAGGAAAACTCTTGAATGAGTGGGCGTGTCCAAACTTTTGACTGGTACTGTATATTCTACAGGGTAGCCTAGTGGTTAGAGCGTTGGGCCAGTAACCAAAAGGTTGCTGGATCGAATCCCTGAGCTGACAGGGTTAAAATCTGTCGTTCTGCCCCTGAACAAGGCAGTTAATCCACTGTTCCCCAGTAGGCCGTCATTGTAAACAATAATTTGTTTTTAACTGACTTGCCCTAGTTATATATAAAGGTAAAAAATAAAATGTCAGCTAATATTATGAGGAATGTGTCACATTAACTGCACACCCTTACTCACATGTAGGCATATGTACTAACAAGCACACACTCACGCTTGCATGGAACATCAAACAAACTTCTCTGTATTCCCTTGACATTCTGGTATTGCCAGCCTGTGTATCTCTGGGATATGTTAATTTTTCACAAAGAAACATTGTGTGACTTGCTTCAGCTGTTTAAAAGTATTTTTTTGTTTGTGGTAATAGAAGAAGTAAAAAAAAAAAAAGGTTTATTTAAAAGACGGAATCCACAGTAGGGGGAAATCAGTGCCACTGGCCGCCCTCACCACCGTTGTCATTGTTGTTGTAGCCGAGCTGAGGAGCAGCTGAGGAGCGTCAGTCACCACGGTAACAACATGACAGTACATGGTGTGCTGTTCTATCGCTGGTCCGATGATGTCACAGGGGAACAAAAACTCTGTTGGTTGTTATCAGTAAATTCTTTGTTGTTGTAACAAACGGACTCGGGCATTTGTGTTACGTATAAATGTAATGATATGTACCGAGCGATTCTTGACGAAGTAACTTATAAACGCCTCATGAGCTTCGCTAAATTGCCGTAACATCACCAGACACCCAATGTTTGTAAACAAAGTTTAAATTTTACATAAACAAAGAAAATGTAAACAAACACTATATAGCCTTAACACATGGTTCACACTATATAGCCTTAACACATGGTTCACACTATATAGCCTTAACACATGGTTCACACTATATAGCCTTAACACATGGTTCACACTATATAGCCTTAACACATGGTTCACACTATATAGCCTTAACACATGGTTCACACTATATAGCCTTAACACATGGTTCACACTATATAGCCTTAACACATGGTTCACACTATATAGCCTTAACACATGATTCAAACTATAATGTTGTTCTGATTGATGACTAGTCTTTGCATCCATAGATCTGTCTAAGAATTTGACAGTGGTTACATTTCTCCAGCCCCTTCGCTCAGCTTTTTACCGAAACAGAGAATATAGTCCCTGTCCCCACCGGTCCTCAGGGAGGAGAGCTGGCAGGATCATTTAAGAGAATATAGTCCCTGTCCCCACCAGCTGTGAGAGAGGAGGGCCGGAAGGGTCATTTATACATTTATGTTTGATGGCAGTTGTTGTATGAGTTTGTGCACACGTGTATGCATGCTGAAGTGAAGGGAATTGCTTGAGTGTACATGTGTGTGTATGTGTTTGTGTGTTTGTGTGTGCATGCATGTCTGTGCATCTGTACATGTTTATTCATATAAGGACCTACGTGTGAGTCTAAGCGTGTAGTCTAAGCGTGTGAGTCTAAGCGTGTGAGTCTAAGCGTGTAGTCTAAGCGTGTAGTCTAAGCGTGTAGTCTAAGCGTGTGACTCTAAGCGTGGAGTCTAAGCGTGTGAGTCTAAGCGTGTGAGTCTAAGCGTGTGAGTCTAAGCGTGTAGTCTAAGCGTGTAGTCTAGGCGTGTGAGTCTAAGCGTGTGAGTCTAAGCGTGTAGTCTAAGCGTGTGAGTCTAAGCGTGTGAGTCTAAGCGTGTAGTCTAAGCGTGTGAGTCTAGGCGTGTGAGTCTAAGCGTGTGAGTATAAGCGGGTGAGTCTAAGCGTGTAGTCTAAGCGTGTGAGTCTAAGCGTGTAGTCTAAGAGTGTAGTGTTTGCTCCAGTGAATAAGACTTGACAATAAAAGGCACTGGTGCAGCATCACAGCATCATTAGACTAGATCAGCCCATTTGTCTAATCTATGTTGTCCTCGATCTACATCCAGAACATGTGAAGCTGTCTATTGCGCTCTCTGTTAGAGCGGGTAGCGTCAGAGAGAGGAGGAACCAGGTCCCTATCCCGCTCCTTTCTCGTGTTCTGCCAACTTCATGATGTCACTAGTTCCACCAGTTCTCTGAGAGAAGACATGTTCTGCTTTAACAATGTGATATGTGTAACTTGATAACCAGACACAAGTCATCGGCATCACCAGCCTCCCTGTCTCTCGCTCTGTCTGTCTACTATTGAGCATTATCATCACCAGTCGCCCTGTCTCTCGCTCTGTCTGTCTACTATTGAGCATTATCATCACCAGTCTCCCTGTCTCTCGCTCTATCTGTCTACTATTGAGCATTATCATCACCAGTCTCCATGTCTCTCGCTCTATCTGTCTACTATTGAGCATTATCATCACCAGTCTCCCTGTCTCTCGCTCTATCTGTCTACTATTGAGCATTATCATCACCAGTCTCCCTGTCTCTCGCTCTATCTGTCTACTATTGAGCATTATCATCACCAGTCTCCCTGTCTCTCGCTCTATCTGTCTACCATTGAGCATTATCCTCACCAGTCTCCCTGTCTCTCGCTCTATCTGTCTACAATTGAGCATTATCATCACCAGTCTCCCTGTCTCTCGCTCTAACTGTCTACTATTGAGCATTATCATCACCAGTATCCCTGTCTCTCGCTCTGTCTGTCTACTATTGAGCATTATCATCACCAGTCTCCCTGTCTCTCGCTCTGTCTGTCTACTATTGAGCATTATCATCACCAGTCTCCCTGTCTCTCGCTCTATCTGTCTACTATTGAGCATTATCATCACCATTCTCCCTACTGGTTATCTACAGTTGATCCTATAGGCTTTCAGTATGTCCTCTATCCCTCTCCTCCCTATATCCCTCCCCTCTCAATCCCTCTATCTCTCATCTCTCTATCCCTCTCATCTGTCATTCTCCTCCCTCCCTCTCCTCTCCTCTCCTCTCCTCTCCTCTCCTCTCCTCTCCTCTCCTCTCCTCTCTCTAGCCCCCTCCTCATATCTCTCTAGCCCTCTACTCTCCTCTGCTCTCTCTATCCCTTCCTCTCACCTTTATCCCTCTCCTCTCCTCTCCTCTCCTCTCCTCTCCTCTCCTCTCCTCTCTCTATCCCTCTCCTCTCCTCTCTCTAGCCCCCTCCTCTCCTCTCCTCTCTCCTTTATCCCCCTCCTCTCCTCTCCTCTTTATCCCCCTCCTCTTCTCTCCTCTCTCCTTTAGCCCCCTTCTCTAATATCCTTTCTGTCCCTTTCCTCTCTCTAGAGAGACGTTGGGAGGAGACTCAACAACAGATAGGACAGAGAAGGTACTCGTGAGAGACAGAGAACACACACAACGACAGATAGGGTAGAGAGGACAAGGTACTCACGTGAGAGAACTAGAGATGCAGAGAAGAAGAAACCTGTTCAGCGTGGAATCAGTGTTTTCCCCCACGAGGGGAGATATCCATACAGAGAACCAGCCAACATCGCACACAGAGACAGAGGAGAAATCACACGCACAGAATAAAGATAGAGAGAATGTAGGAAAGAAGGAAGGAGAGAGAGAGAAGTCATACTATCAGGGAGGCAACACTAGGGTGTATGTGATCGTGATCTGGATTGAGTGCATGTATGTGTGAGAGAGAGAGAGAGAGAGAGAGAGAGAGAGAGAGAGAGAGAGAGATTGTGCAAGCTCATTCGCTGAGCTGAAAGTGGGAAGGGGCAAGATTATCCAATGATATGAGAGAGGAGAAATGGCAGCAGAGGGATATAGAGAGAAGGAGGCAGAGAGAGAATGAGAGAGCAAGAGAGAGAGAGAGAGAGGGGGCTAGGCAGAGAGAGAGAGGGGGAGGCAGAGAGAGGGAGAGAGGCAGAGAGAGAGAAAGAGAGACAGGCAGAGAGAGAGAGAGAGAGAGAGAGAGAGAGAGAGAGAGAGAGAGAGAGAGAGAGAGAGAGAGAGAGAGAGAGAGAGAGAGATACAGGCAGAGAGAGAGAGAGAGAGATACAGGCAGAGAGAGAGAGAGAGAGAGAGAGAGAGAGAGAGAGAGAGAGAGAGAGAGAGAGAGAGAGAGAGAGATACAGGCAGAGAGAGAGAGAGAGAGAGAGAGAGAGAGAGAGAGAGATACAGGCAGAGAGAGAGAGAGAGAGATACAGGCAGAGAGAGAGAGAGAGAGAGAGAGAGAGAGAGAGAGAGAGAGAGACGGGGAGATCAACCACTTCCAGCCTTGGGGACGTGTACTAGTCTGTGGAAACCTAAATGCCAGAACTGGACAAGAACCTGACACTCTCAGCACACAGGGGAACAATCACCAACCTGGAGGTGACAGCATTCCCCCTCCAATATTCCCCCCTAGACGCTACAAAACAACCAAAACTAGGTGACAATTTCTGCAGTTCTGTCTCACGCTTGGTATGTACATAGTCAATGGAAGGCTTCGAGGGGACTCCTACAGTAGGTACACCTACAGCTCATCCCTTGGCAGTAGTACTGTAGATGATTGTATCACTGACCTAAACCCAGAGTCTCTCAGAGAATTCACAATCAGCCTACTGACACCCCTATCAGAAATTCAGCTAAATCACAGTCTACTTGAACAGAGCAATACTCAATCATGAGGCATCAAATCCAAAGGAACTGAATAAAATTAAAACATGTAGAAACCTACCCAAAAACGATTAGCAAACAACTAATTATATCCCTTTTAGACAACTTCCTGAACAAAAATTGTCACTGCAATAGTGAAGGTGTAAACTTGGCAGTAGAAAACCTAAACAGTATATTTGACCTTTCAGCTTCCCTATCAAATATTTTTTTCAAGCAAACACCCTAAGGAAAATAACAGTGATGACAAAGGGTTTGATGAAAAATGCTAAAACCTAAGAAAGAAATTAAGAAACCTGTCCAACCAAAAACAAAGAGACCCAGAAAACCTGAGCCCACGCCTTCACTATGGTGAAACACTGAAACAATACAGAAATACACTACGGAAAAAAAAGGAACAGCACGTCAGAAATCAGCTCAATGTAACTGAAGAATCCATAGAATCTAACCATTTCCTGGGAAAATTGGAAAAGACTAAACAAACAACACGAAGAATTATCTATCCAAAATGGAGATGTATGGGAAAACCACTTCTCTGGTCTTTTTGTCTCTATAAACAAAGAACAACAAAAAAAAAAAATGGAAAAAGAAAAAGTAGGAAAGAGCACGTCAGAGCCAGAAGAACCCTTTTTGGTCCCAGAATCAAAGCACTTCTGGGAAAATTGGACTTATCTATCCAACACAGCAGCGGTGGAAAAAGTAGCCAATTGTCATACTTGAGTAAAAGTAAAGAAAAAGTAAAGACTTTAATAGAAAATAACTCAAGTAAAAGTGAAATACTACTTGAGTAAAAGTCTAAAACTATTTGGTTTTAAATACACTTCAGTATCAAAAGTAAATGAAATTGCCTAAAATATATATATATACTTAAGTATCATAAGTTAATTAAAGTAAAAGTTTAAATCTTTTGAAATTCCTTATATTAAGTAAATCAGACAGCACCATTTTCTTTTTCTTTTTTTTTAATTTATGGATAGTCAGGGGCATGCTCCAACACTCAGACATCATTTACAAACTAAGCATGTGTCTAGTGAGTCGGCCAGATCAGAGGCAGTAGGGATGACCAGGGATGTTCTCTTGATAAGTGTGTGAATCCATCTGTAAATAGTCCACTCAATCTAACTACCTCATCCCCATACTGTTTTTGTTTACTTTTCTACTTGCACATCATCATCTGATAAATTGTTCGCAACTATGGCCTATTTATTGCCTACCTCCTCACACCATTTGCACACACTGTATATAGACTTTCTTTTTTTTCTGTTGTGTTATAGACTGTACTCTTGTTTATTCTATGTGTAACTCTGAGTTGTTGTTTGTGCCGCACTGCTTTGCTTTATCTTGGCCAGGTCGCAGTTGTAAATGAGAACATGTTCTCAACTGGCCTACCTGGTTAAATAAAGGTGAAATAATCTTTCTTTTCTATAAAAAAAAATTAGACAATTTTCCTGTCCTGCTAAGCATTCAAAATGTAACAAGTACTTTTGGGTGTCAGGGAAAATGTATGGAGTAAAAAGTATATAATTTTGTTTAGGAATGTACTGAAGTAAAAGTAAAAGTTGTCAAAAATAGAAATAGTAAAGTACCACAAAAAACGACCTAAGTAAAAATACTTGAAAGTACTACTTAAGTACTTTACACTACTGCAAAAGGGAGATGTGTGGATAAACCACTTCTCCAATCTTTTGGGTTCTATAACAAAGAACAAAGAACAAACAGCAAAAACATATACATGATCAAATACAAATCTTTGAATCAACTATAATAGACTTCCAGAACACACTGGATTATCCAATTACCTTGAATGAACTACAGGGCAAAATACAAACCCTCCCAAGCCATAAAGGCCTGTGGTGTTGATGGTATCCTCAATGAAATGATAAAATATATACAGATAACAAATTCCAAAAAAACACGATCCTCAGCTCTGGCTTCTTCCCCAATATTTGGAACCAAGGACTGATCACCCCAATCCACAAAAGTGGAAACAAATTTGACCCTAATAACTACCATGGGATATGGGTCAACAGCAACCTTGGGGAAATCCTCTGCATTATCATTAACAGCAGACTTGTACATTTCCTCAGTGAAAACAATGTACTGAGCAAATGTCAAATTGGCTTTTTACCAACTTACAGTACGACAGACCATGTACTCACCCTGCACACCCTAATTGACAAACAAACAAACCAAAACAAAGGCAAAGTCTTCTCATGCTTCATTGATAAAAAAAAAAAAAGCTTGTGACTCAATTTGAGTTGAGGGTCTGCTATACAAACTGATGGAAAGTGGTGTTGGGGGAAAAACATACAACATTATAAAATCCATGTACACAAACAACAAGTCTGTGGTTCAATTTGCCAAAAAAAATCACACCAATTTCTTTCCACAGGGCCAGGGGGTGAGACAAGGATGCAGCTTGAGCCCCACCCTCTTCAACATTTATATCAATGAATTGCCAAGGGCACTAGAACAGTCTGCTGCACCTGGCCTCACCCTACTAGACTATGAAGTCAAATGTCTACCATTTGCTGATGATCTGGTGCTTCTGTCCCCAACCAATTAGGGCCTACAGTAGCACCTAGATCTTCTGTACAGATTCTGCCAGACCTGGGCCCGACAGTAAATCTCAGTAAGACAAAAATAATGGTGTATCAAAAAAGGTCCAGTTGCCAGGACCACAAATACAAATTCCATCTAGACACCGTTGCCCTAGAGCACACAAAAAACTATACCTACCTCAGCCTAAACATCAGCACAACAGGTAACTTCCACAAAGCTGTGAACGAGCTGAGAGACAAGGCAAGAAGGGCTTTCTACGCCACCAAAAGAGCCATAAAATTCGACCTCCCAATTAGGATATGGCAAAAAAATACTTGAATAAGTTATAGAACCCATTGCCATTTATGGTTGTGAGGTCTGGTGTCTGCTCACCAACCAAGAATTCACAAAATGGGACAAACACCAATTTGAGACTGCTTTCAGAATTCTGCAAAAACATAGCATCTCCTACCATACCCTTTTCAAAGGCACTTATATATTTTGTCTATATATTCACCCTCTGAATGGCACATATTCACAATCCATGTTTCAATGGTCTCAAGGCTTAAAAATCCTTATTTAACCTCTCCTCCCCTTCATCTACACTGATTGAAGTGGATTTAACAGATTACATCAATAAGGAATCACAGCTTTCACCTGGATTCACCTGGTCAGTCTATGTCATGGAAAGAACAGGTGTTCTTAATGTTCTGTATACTATAGTATATTGTATAGTATAAGTATATTAATGTGTGCCCGATGCTGCCTCTCATCTCTGATTCTCCTCTCGGCGTGCAATATCAATTGCACCTATAGGTTATTTAATGTGGTCTCAATCACATGATCCATAGCCTATAGGCTATAGAGGCTACGAAGTGCATGTTTGGAGAAGCACAGAGTAAAGTTATATTTTTAAGATAGCTGCTGGGATGGTGTAAATAAAACTAGGCTGCATTACACACCGCAATGGATATTCCAACCCAGCTCTTGCTGATCAAAACCTTTTTTTGTATGCTGCCTAACCAATGGCTGTGCTGTGTAGGTCTACAATGGCTGTGCTGTGTAGGTCTACAATGGCTGTGCTGTGTAGGTCTACAATGGCTGTGCAGTTAAGGGGGAGAGTGAAAGGCTTCTTCCGAATGTCTTATTTATTAGGCCTTGTCCAAAAAAATGCACTATCTTGCGCACGGATTAGCCAATGTTAGCCTATGTTCTGTTCAGTTTGAGAAGAAAAGCGTAAAGATGAGGAGGACCGGAGGTCTACTACTACTATAATTGATTTGATTAAAAAACAACATGTTTCTTGCCCATGATGTATTTATCAGAGTTATTGACCTCACAATAAGACCTTTCAATAATTCATTTCAATAATTCATTTACAACCATCATCATCTTAATTAGATTTCATTAACAACAAGAGGGCTTTGTGTTGGAGACTATTTCTTCCTATTAATTAATAAATGCAGAGGATTATAGGCTTGAGGTGGCTTCAATGATCACGCAGGTCGCCAGCCTACGTAAGAAACTGGGGGGAACGCAGAGTGGAATGTTTATATTTTCTACACCGGTGGCTGGACAGCTTTTACGCTTGTTGTATGCGTATCCGACTGGCCGGTGTTGCGCAGAGCGCCCCCATCTGATAGCGGAGAAGAAGGAGCTCAGCAGGAGGAGCAAGACAATCAACGATGGTTGCATGTCACGAGCTGTGGAAGCCGAAGTCAGCGACTTCCCGCAAAGCAGTCTACACTCCCAACGAGAGGCCCGGGGGGAGGATACAAAACAGCGAATAGTTTCGCCATCCTGGAGCCTGATCTTCCTGCACCTTCGTCACTGGGGGTGCCTGTGTCTTGCGCCCGCAGTGCCTACAACTACGAAGTCGGCGTCGACAACCATCTTTCCATGCTCTGGATCGAGCGTAGCTTCTCCATCTGTCGGAGGCCTCCCACAGGCGCCGGGAGCAACGGGTTCAAGTTTTCCTGCCTCTCGCCCATCCATAAAGGGTTCTCTGAATCCTGAGAAGCGTGGGAGTGGGCGGATTTCCTCGTCCTTCTCGCCAGCCGTGATTCTGGGCAGCTCTGGTAAGAAATGTGACCGTTCCTGGTGCAAAAAACAATGTCTTATCACAGAGCTTGAGTAAATGACATTACTAAGCTGCTCCCGAATGTACTACACCAGGACATGGAAATCGATTCTATCGTAGTTGTAATGACATTATGAAAGGCAGTTCTGAACAGTTGAAACTGGATTTTAAAGAGTTGATTGACTCTGCTAAACACTAACAAAAGACCCAACATATCTGGTCCTGTGCCCTCTCTGAATCATGGCATTGAACGCTTTAGCAGGATTCTCTCTCTTCACAACTGGCTATGTGATTATTGCAGCTCAACGGGTGTAACTTTTATTGACAATTTCGATACCTTTTGGAAACAAAACAGGTTTTGTAAGGAGGATGGGATCCCCCCAAATCATTTGGGATCTTGGATCCTTTCACAGCACTATAAGGCTGCGTTGAGACAAGGGCTTATCAATGACCCAAGCATAGCTCAGCTAATCCCTACCATTGTATGCAGAGTTGTCATAATGCTTCGGCAAATGTACATTACACCAGGGGCGTCAGTAGACACAATATAAGTAACCTAATTTATGTCCCTTTAACTGCCCTGAATGCCTCTTCTGATCCGATGTGCCCAAGGAGGAAGTCCACTGTGAGCAGCTCACCCTGCACTAACATAAATAACATGAGCATGTCTACTGCTGCTAAGTTTCCCAGTAAAGCAATGAAAACAATCAAGCATCCCAGAATAAAAGTGCTCAAAATAGCCCATGTTAATATATGTAGCTTTTAGGATCCGCCCCTTTTTTTTTAATATGTCCTAAAATTACATACCCAAATCTAACTGCCTGTAACTCAGGCCCTGAAGCAAGGATATGCATATTCTTGGTACCATTTGAAAGGAAACACTTTGAAGTTTGTGGGTATGTGAGAGGAATGTAGGAGAATATAATGCAATATCTCCGGTAAAAGATAATACAAAGGAAAAAAACAACCGTTGTTTTGTATATTTTTTTTGTGCCATCATCTTTGAAATGCAAGAGTCCTGGGAAATGTTCTTGTTACTTACAACCTCATGCTAATCGCATTAGCCTACTTTAGCTCAACCGTCCTGTGGACAGGACACCGATCCCGAATACGTCTTTTAACCTTTCCCGGGCTAGGGGGAAGTGTTCGGAGAGTCTGGCATGCCCAAAGTAAAATGCCTGTTACTCAGGCCCAGAAGCTAGGATATGCATCTAATTAGTTGTATTTGATAGACAACACTTTGAAGTTTCTAAAACTGTTAGAATAATGTCTGTGAGTATAACATAACTGATGTGGCAGGCGAAAACCCAAGGAAAATCCATCTGGAAAAAAATATTTTTTGAGCTCCCATGCAATTGGTATGGTTTCCTATTGCACAATGAAAATAATAGCTTCCAGGTTGCAGTACCTATGGCTTCCACTGGATGTCAACAGTCTTTCGACAAGGTTTCAGGCTTGTTCTTTGAAAAATGAACAAGTATTTGTAGTTTATCATTGGGTTCCTCCTTGGGTTTGTAGTCTTGTGGCGCGCGTGACTGATGGCGCGCTCTTTGTTATTTATCTCCGGTATTGAACATATTACATTCCGTCTTAAAATGTATCGTTTATTTACATATTAGGGTACCTGAGGATTGATTAGAAACGTTGTTTGACTTGTTTGGATGAAGTTATAGGTAACTTTTTGGATTCTTTTGACTGTATGTTGAACGAGTTGAACGGGTGGATTACTGAACAAAGCGCACCAACCAAACATAGTTTTTGGGATATAAAGAGGGACTTTATCGAACAAAACGGCCATTTATTGTGTAGCTGGGACCCTTGGGATTGCAAACAGAGGAAGATCTTCAAAGGTAAGTGATTTATTTTATCGCTATTTTTGATTTTTGTGACACTTGTGCTGGTTTGAAATATATTTATATGCAGGAAGTATGCGGGGGCGCTGTCCTCAGATAATCAAATACTATGCTTTCGCCGTGAGGCCTATTGTAAATCGGACAAAGCGGTTCGATTACCAAGATTCTAAGCTAAAGAATGGTGTATGACACCTGTATTTTCATGAATGTTTAATATTACGATGTTTGTATTTTGAATTTCGCGCTCTGCAATTTCACCGGATGTTGTCGAGGTGGCACTGTTCCGTAAGAAGTTAAACAATTGCCGCATTAGAACTCAGAGTGGTTCCGAAACAGGGCGTAATAGATACAGCTCCTACAGCGCTGGAACTGTTAATTTATTTCTCCAGACAACGAGGGCTCTATTGCAAAACTCATCTGGTACCAACTTCCGTTAGCTTGATGGCTAGCAGCTTAGCAGATACACACAGATAATAGAGAGGTACATACAGGTACACACAGGTACACACAGATAGACACAGGTACACAGATAGACACAGGTACACAGAGGTAGACATAGGTACACACAGACACATAGATACACGCAGATTCACACAGATACACGCAGATTCACACAGGTACACACCGTTACACACAGATACACACAGGTACACACCGTTACACACAGTTACACACAGGTCCACACAGATAAACACAGGACTGCACTGTCTTTTCTGTCAGCCTTGTGTTGTTATCTGCTGTGAGGAAAATAGTCCTGCTGGCTAGGTAAATAGGAGAGAGAGAGAGAGAGAGGGAGAGACAGCAGCCATCTGTGTTCAGCTGAACTGGATGCAGTCACCATGGCAACAATGTGCTCCTCAGTAGAATCCCAGAAAGATGGTTACACACACACACACACAAACACACACTCACAAACTCACTGTGTCTGTGTAGAGTGTTAGTAGTAGTTCTCTCCTATCAGTTCTCTGGTAAACACACAGGGTGTTATCTTCTTGTCTAAAAGTCTATTACTCTACAAGCTTCAGTCTGTTCACCGCTGGCCTGACCACAAACACATCTTCTCCAGTCCTTCTCCTCTTCCTCTTTCCCTCTCAAGTCAATTTAAGGGGCTTTATTGGCACGGGAAACATATGTTTACATTGACAAAGTGAAATAGGATCTCTCTCTCTCTCTCTCTCTCTTTCCCTTTTAATTAGTCTGTGTTTGTCAGCCTCTCCCCTCTGATGTCAGAATCCCCAGCAGGACTCCCCTCTGTTTTCTCAACTGTCTCTTATTATCTCTTCTTGCATCCGCCCCCCATCCTCCACCCCCCATCCTCCACCCCCCTGAACCCTGTGTTAATGAGCAATCCCAATCTTTTTGGGGCGACCTACACCCCCCTGCACGTGTTTGTGTGTGATCTGTGCTCCTCTGTCAGACAGTAATTGATTGTCTCTAATCCTCTGTCTAATCATGGTTTGTAACAACTGCAGTTCTGTTGCTCTGTATACACACACACACACACACACTCACTCACACACACACACACACACGCACTCACTCACATTCAAACACACACACAAACGCATACACACGTACACAATCACACACACACATATACATTATTTAGTTTTGATGTAAGTGAGGGGTACCCCACTGCAACCCACATAGAGAAGAAGTGAGGGGTACCCCACTGTAACCCACATAGAGAGGAAGTGAGGGGTACCCCACTGTAACCCACTTAGAGAGAGGAAGTGAGGGGTACCCCACTGTAACCCACTTAGAGAGGAAGTGAGGGGTACCCCACTGCAACCCACCTAGAGAGATGAAGTGAGGGGTACCCCACTGCAACCCACCTAGAGAGGAAGTGAGGGGTACCCCACTGTAACCCACTTAGAGAGGAAGTGAGGGGTACCCCACTGCAACCCACTTAGAGAGGAAGTGAGGGGTACCCCACTGCAACCCACATAGAGAGGAAGTGAGGGGTACCCCACTGCAACCCACCTAGAGAGGAAGTGAGGGGTACCCCACTGTAACCCACCTAGAGAGGAAGTGAGGGGTACCCCACTGCAACCCACCTAGAGAGGAAGTGACGGGTACCCCACTGCAACCCACTTAGAGAGGAAGTGACGGGTACCCCACTGCAACCCACTTAGAGAGAAAGTGACGGGTACCCCACTGCAACCCACTTAGAGAGGAAGTGACGGGTACCCCACTGCAACCCACCTAGAGAGATGAAGTGAGGGGTACCCCACTGCAACCCACTTAGAGAGATGAAGTGAGGGGTACCCCACTGCAACCCACTTAGAGAGAAAGTGACGGGTACCCCACTGCAACCCACTTAGAGAGAGGAAGTGAGGGGTACCCCACTGCAACCCACTCTAGAGAGAAAGTGACGGGTACCCAACTGCAACCCACTTAGAGAGATGAAGTGAGGGTACCCCACTGCAACCCACTTAGAGAGATGAAGTGAGGGTACCCCACTGCAACCCACATAGAGAGGAAGTGAGGGTACCCCACTGCAACCCACTTAGAGAGGAAGTGACGGGTACCCCACTGCAACCCACTTAGAGAGATGGAGTGAGGGGTACCCCACTGCAACCCACATAGAGAGGAAGTGAGGGTTACCCCACTGCAACCCACTTAGAGAGGAAGTGAGGGGTACCCCACTGCAACCCACCTAGAGAGGAAGTGAGGGGTACCCCACTGCAACCCACTTAGAGAGGAAGTGACGGTGACCCCACTGCAACCCACTTAGAGAGAAAGTGACGGGTACCCCACTGCAACCCACTTAGAGAGGAAGTGACGGGTACCCCACTGCAACCCACCTAGAGAGATGAAGTGAGGGGTACCCCACTGCAACCCACTTAGAGAGATGAAGTGAGGGGTACCCCACTGCAACCCACTTAGAGAGAGGAAGTGAGGGGTACCCCACTGCAACCCACTTAGAGAGATGGAGTGAGGGGTACCCCACTGCAACCCACATAGAGAGGAAGTGAGGGGTACCCCACTGCAAACCCACTTAGAGAGGAAGTGACGGGGTACCCCACTGCAACCCACCTAGAGAGAGGAAGTGAGGGGTACCCCACTGCATCCCACTTAGAGAGGAAGTGAGGGGTACCCCACTGTAACCCACTTAGAGATGAAGTGAGGGGTACCCCACTGCAACCCACTTAGAGAGATGGAGTGAGGGGTACCCCACTGCAACCCACTTAGAGAGGAAGGAAGTGAGGGGTACCCCACTGCAACCCACCTAGAGAGGAAGTGAGGGGTACCCCACTGCAACCCACTTAGAGAGGAAGTGAGGGGTACCCCACTGTAACCCACTTAGAGAGGAAGTGAGGGGTACCCCACTGCAACCCACTTAGAGAGGAAGTGAGGGGTACCCCACTGCAACCCACATAGAGAGGAAGTGAGGGGTACCCCACTGCAACCCACCTAGAGAGGAAGTGAGGGGTACCCCACTGCAACCCACCTAGAGAGGAAGTGAGGGGTACCCCACTGCAACCCACCTAGAGAGGAAGTGAGGGGTACCCCACTGCAACCCACTTAGAGAGGAAGTGACGGGTACCCCACTGCAACCCACTTAGAGAGAAAGTGACGGGTACCCCACTGCAACCCACTTAGAGAGGAAGTGACGGGTACCCCACTGCAACCCACCTAGAGAGATGAAGTGAGGGGTACCCCACTGCAACCCACTTAGAGAGATGAAGTGAGGGGTACCCCACTGCAACCCACTTAGAGAGAAAGTGACGGGTACCCCACTGCAACCCACTTAGAGAGAGGAAGTGAGGGGTACCCCACTGCAACCCACTTAGAGAGAAAGTGACGGGTACCCAACTGCAACCCACTTAGAGAGATGAAGTGAGGGGTACCCCACTGCAACCCACTTAGAGAGATGAAGTGAGGGGTACCCCACTGCAACCCACATAGAGAGGAAGTGAGGGGTACCCCACTGCAACCCACTTAGAGAGGAAGTGACGGGTACCCCACTGCAACCCACTTAGAGAGATGGAGTGAGGGGTACCCCACTGCAACCCACATAGAGAGGAAGTGAGGGTTACCCCACTGCAACCCACTTAGAGAGGAAGTGAGGGGTACCCCACTGCAACCCACCTAGAGAGGAAGTGAGGGGTACCCCACTGCAACCCACTTAGAGAGGAAGTGACGGTGACCCCACTGCAACCCACTTAGAGAGAAAGTGACGGGTACCCCACTGCAACCCACTTAGAGAGGAAGTGACGGGTACCCCACTGCAACCCACCTAGAGAGATGAAGTGAGGGTACCCCACTGCAACCCACTTAGAGAGATGAAGTGAGGGGTACCCCACTGCAACCCACTTAGAGAGAGGAAGTGAGGGGTACCCCACTGCAACCCACTTAGAGAGATGGAGTGAGGGGTACCCCACTGCAACCCACATAGAGAGGAAGTGAGGGGTACCCCACTGCAACCCACTTAGAGAGGAAGTGACGGGTACCCCACTGCAACCCACCTAGAGAGAGGAAGTGAGGGGTACCCCACTGCATCCCACTTAGAGAGGAAGTGAGGGGTACCCCACTGTAACCCACTTAGAGATGAAGTGAGGGGTACCCCACTGCAACCCACTTAGAGAGATGGAGTGAGGGGTACCCCACTGCAACCCACTTAGAGAGGAAGGAAGTGAGGGGTACCCCACTGCAACCCACCTAGAGAGGAAGTGAGGGGTACCCCACTGCAACCCACTTAGAGAGGAAGTGAGGGGTACCCCACTGTAACCCACTTAGAGAGGAAGTGAGGGGTACCCCACTGCAACCCACTTAGAGAGGAAGGAAGTGAGGGGTACCCCACTGCAACCCACCTAGAGAGGAAGTGAGGGGTACCCCACTGCAACCCACCTAGAGAGGAAGTGAGGGGTACACCACTGCAACCCACTTAGAGAGAAAGGAAGTGAGGGGTACCCCAATGCAACCCGCTTAGAGAGCTCTCTCTCTCTCTGTCTCTCTCTCTGCCTGTCTTTCTCTCTCTCTTTCTCTGTCTCTGCCTCTCTGCCTCTCTCTGCTTGCCTCTATCTCTCCCTCCCTCCCTCTCTCTGCCCGTCTCTCTCTCCCTCCCTTTCTCTTTCTCTCTCTCTCTGCCTGCCTGTCTGTCTTTCTCTCTCCTTCCCACTGTCAATTTAATTATATTCAAAGGGCTTCATTGGGCCAGAAGGTTGTGGGTTCGCAGACCACAATTGACAAGAGATCTTCTTTATAGTAAAATCATTGCATTAGTCTATCATCGACATTTGCAGGTCCAATTTCATGCAATTGTCATTGTACATATTAGCGGATTCATTTTTTAATACCACACACATTCCTGAAAATGCAGGATTAGAATGGACAGAGAGAGAGGCCTATGTGTTCATCTTATCATATTTCTCCAACGCCAAATCAGTGTCTTGTTCGCAACGAAACTGTCCCCGTTTGTAAATAATTCAATCTGAGAAGTCATTACGAATCTCAGCATGTTACTTTCAAATGTTAAGTCTGCCTTTCCACCCCAGACAGAGTAGACCTACCTTTCCACCCCAGACAGAGTAGGCCTACCTTTCCACCCCAGACAGAGTAGGCCTACCTTTCCACCCCAGACAGAGTAGACCTACCTTTCCACCCCAGACAGAGTAGGCCTACCTTTCCACCCCAGACAGAGTAGGACTACCTTTCCACCCCAGACAGAGTAGGCCTACCTTTCCACCCCAGACAGAGTAGGACCTACCTTTCCACCTCAGACAGAGTAGGCGTGCCGACAGAGCAATATGTCAGCTTTAACTTCTGGCTGCTCTTCTTCCGTGGTTTAACCCAACGAGAGAAGGTCACACGTGTTTCCCTAAAAGCTGTATGGGTTTAAACATCGTCTATTGTACATTAGATCACTTCCCCAAGCAAAGTCAGCCTCTGAATGTCAAAGAAAACTAAGCAATGATATCCACATATGCATCGAAGTCGCGTCGTTCCCGGTCATTTTACAGCTTGTTTCTAGCATAAAGCATTGCAGACCAAAGCTCTCTTATAATGTAGATCACTTTATATAGTCGGATCTGTTTTATTTTCTTCTGAATTTTAAACTGACAAGGGGTAGTCTTGTACTTTTTGCCATTTTCTTTAATAAAATGTAGGTCTATGGCATACCCTCTCCTACCCTCGTATACCCTCTCATACCCTCTCATAGCCCCTCACACCCTCTCACACCCTCTCTCCCTCCCTGCCTCCTCTAAACAATGCCACTGGTTGTTTCTCTCTGTGTTTTGTAATATCAGACTTTCTCACTCCCTCCCTCCCTCTCTCCGTCCCTCCCTCCCTCCCCAGAATACAGATTGTATTTTTTTATCCGGTGAGGGGTTGAGCTTAGCTGTGATTGGGAAATAAATGACTCATGGTTTCTGTAACTGTTAAGGGGTATCCCGGATGCACCATTCAAGACTTATATCACGTGGGCACCCATGTACACACACACACACAGACACACAGACACACAGACACACACACACGACTTACCCAACCATGTTGCTGTCAGAATTGGGGATCTGTGATGAAGTCAGGTATCCTAGTCTCTCCAGACACCTGTACCAGGGACAGAGAGAGTTAACATAGCAAGATGACTCCTCAACCAGGGACAGAGAGAGTTACCATAACAAGATGTTAACATAGCAAGATGTTAACATAACAAGATGACTCCTCAACCAGAGACAGAGAGAGTTAACGTAGCAAGATGACTCCTCAACCAGGAACAGAGAGAGTTAACATAACAAGATGTTAACATAACAAGATGACTCCTCAACCAGGGACAGAGAGAGTTAACATAGCAAGATGACTCCTCAACTAGGAACAGAGAGAGTTAACATAACAAGATGTTAACATAACAAGATGACTCCTCAACCAGGGACAGAGAGAGTTAACATAGCAAGATGACTCCTCAACCAGGAACAGAGAGAGTTAACATAACAAGATGTTAACATAACAAGATGACTCCTCAACCAGGGACAGAGAGAGTTAACATAACAAGATGACTCCTCAACCACGAACAGAGAGAGTTAACATAACAAGATGTTAACATAACAAGATGACTCCTCAACCACGAACAGAGTTAGCATAACAAGATGTTAACATAACAAGATGACTCCTCAACCAGAGACAGAGAGAGTTAACATAACAAGATGTTAACATAACAAGATGACTCCTCAACCAGAGACAGAGAGTTAACATAGCAAGATGACTCCTCAACCAGGAACAGAGAGAGTTAACATAACAAGATGTTAACATAACAAGATGACTCCTCAACCAGAGACAGAGAGAGTTAACATAGCAAGATGACTCCTCAACCAGGAACAGAGAGAGTTAACATAACAAGATGACTCCTCAACCAGGGACAGAGAGAGTTAACATAGCAAGATGACTCCTCAACTAGGGACAGAGAGGGTTAACATAACAAGATGACTCCTCAACCAGGGACAGATATGTTAACATCTTATGTTAACTCTAACAAGATGTTAACATAACAAGATGTTAACATAACAAAACAAATAAGATGAATAACATAATTCACATGAGTAAGATCAACAAGACATATCAATTATGCGAGTGACAGGACAAGTACTAAGGCACAAGGGACACACGCTTGTTGATATACTGACAGCACAGGAGGCTGGTGGCACACTGATAGGGGAGGACGGGTTCGTGGTAATGGCTCGAGCGGAATCCGTGGAATGGTATCAAACACATCCAACACATGGTTTCCCTGTGGTTGATACCGTTCGCTTGACTCCATTCCAGCCGCTATTATGAGTCGTTTTCCCCTCAGAAATTTCCACTGACTGGCAGGTTTGACAGCCTTTTTTGGTTTGATGAGGTTGAATCTGAGGCTTAAAAGTTCAAGTTTAACTTAAAGGTCCAATGCATCAGTTTTTATCTCACCATCAAATCATTTCTGGGTAACAATTAAGTATTTTATGATCGTTTTAAAATTAAAATGGTACAAAAAAAAAAAAAAGTTTCTCAAGCAAGAATTTTTCTAGGACTGTCTGGGAGCTGTCTGACTGGGGAGGGGGGGGAAAACTGAAAATGAGCTGTTATTGGTAGAAAGGTTTGAAACTGTCTTTCTTATTGGTCTATTAACTAATTTACAGCCTGGTGATGTCACAAGCCAGGCCAAAATTCCATCCCAACCAAAACCAAAACAGGCTGAAATGTCAGGCAGTCTTTTCAAACAACTGTTACACTGAAAGAGCATCGTAATTTTCACAATTTCACAGTATTATTCCCTTCCCTTTCCCTCCAATAATGTTTAAAGTTAGGATTGGGGGAGGGGATACTGATCCTAGATCTGTACCTAGGGGCTACTTCGCCCCGGAGTCTGGCGACGCTCAGGCCCCAAAATAACCACAGCTCAACATCGCCTCCTGGAGGTTGGAACAACACATGTCATCTACACTTGGATGACTTCGGATCCCAAATCAAATCAAATCAAATGTTATTTGTCACGCGCTCAGGATACAACAGGCGTAAACGGTTACAGGGAAATGCTTACTTACAGAATTCACATATTTCTTCTACAAACTATATCAATATCAATTGTGCATGTTTGTGTTAATTATAATTTCACATCATCCACAATATCATGTTTTAATTTGTGTGAAAGCTTTAGCGTTTAAAATCACTTAATGCAGAAATGCATTTAACATTTATTTGTTGACAACTAACGTACCAAAATCAATCATGTTGCCTATGGAGACATGCCAGGACAACCCGACCAGCCTTAGTTTCCATGGAGAGTGGAATAACAGGTATTTATTAATGTTGTGTTTATTGCTAGCTAGGTGATGTAGTGCTGTGTAAATGCTAACGTTGCTAGTACAGGCCAAAAGACCCTATTCATCCGTTATAACATTCCCAGACTGAGACACCTACTGGGGCAACAGTGATACTGCATCACCAATTCAGGTGATTTTTCTACTGGTCATTTCCCAAATATCACTCTATTCCTTATGCCCATAGGGCCCTGGTCTAAAGTAGTGCACTACATAGGGAATAGGGTGCCATAGGGCTCTGGTCTAAAGTAGTGGACTATAAAGGGAATAGGGTGCCATAGGGCTCTGGTCTAAAGTAGTGCACTATATAGGGAATAGGGTGCCATTTGGGATGTAGTCCTTTGAGTAATTCACCGTTCCATCTAAAGATTACAAGGATTACATTAGATTGCCTCCAGGCACCATATTCCCTATATAGTGCACTACTTTAGACCAGAGCCCTATGGCACCCTATTCCCTATATAGTGCACTACTTTAGACCAGAGCTCTATGGCACCCTATTCCCTATATAGTGCACTACTTTAGACCAGAGCTCTATGGCACACTATTCCCTATATAGTGCACTACTTTAGACCAGAACCCTATGGCACCCTATTCCCTATATAGTGCACTACTTTAGACCAGAGCCCTATGGCACCCTATTCCCTATATAGTGCACTACTTTAGACCATCAATCAAATGTATTTATAAAGCCCTTCTTACATCAGCTGATGTCACAAAGTGCTGTACAGAACGACCAGAGCCCCATGGCACCCTATTCCCTACATAGTGCACTACTTTAGACCAGAGCCGTATGGCACCCTATTCCCTATATAGTGCACTACTTTAGACCAGAGCCCCATGGCACCCTATTCCCTATATAGTACACTACCTTAGACCAGAGCCCTATGGCACCCTATTCCCTATATAGTGCACTACTTTAGACCAGAGCCCCATGGCACCCTATTCCCTATATAGTGCACTACTTTAGACCAGAGCCCTATGGCACCCTATTCCCTATATAGTGCACTACTTTAGACCATCAATCAAATGTATTTATAAAGCCCTTCTTACATCAGCTGATGTCACAAAGTGCTGTACAGAACGACCAGAGCCCCATGGCACCCTATTCCCTATATAGTGCACTACTTTAGGTCAGAGCCCCATGGCACCCTATTCCCTTTATAGTCCACTACTTTAGACCAGAGCCCTATGGCACCCTATTCCCTATATAGTGCACTACTTTAGACCAGAGCCCCATGGCACCCTATTCCCTTTATAGTCCTCTACTTTAGACCAGAGCCCTATGGCACCCTATTCCCTATATAGTCCACTACTTTAGACCAGAGCACTATGGCACCTTAACTGTCACACCAAGAGGACTGAACCTCTTGATGAGGTCGCTATGTGTTGGGTTAAGGTCGCAACAGTATTATGGCTGACTGTTTTCTTAAGGTATCTGACCATAATGTCTGAAGTTGTATGCACATTCACACTAAAACAATGATCAACATTTTACCTTTTGTGAGTGCCTGACAATCAACCATAGTAGAACAACAACAACAACAACAAGCAATATAGAAAAGTAGAGAGAATTGTCTGTCTCACCTGTCATTTAGCGTCCTGGCCTCCTTTAGTTTGTGTTAATTCTGCATTCCATCTCTCTCTCTCTCTCTCTAGTTGAAGACTTCCTCAGTTCACAGTACCACCCCTATTACTCTCTCCAAGTTCTCACTTTCCTTTTTTCCCTCCGTCTTAATCTTGCATTCTCTCCCTTCCTCCCTCCCTATTTCTGGAGGGATAGCTGTCCCCAATTTTCCCACTGGTACACACACACACACACACACACACACACACACACACAAGGTTCAGTGGAGCAGCCTTGGTGACTGTGTGAGTTAGTGAGGATTGAAGGTCATTCTCTCCCCTCTCTCCCTCTCGGTCTCCCCCTCTCTCTCTCTCTCTCTCTCTCTCTGTCTCTCTCCCCTCTCTCTCTCTCTCACTCCCATCTCTCTTTCTCTCTCTCTCTCTCCCCCTCTGTCTCTCTCTCTCTCTCTCTCTCTCTCTCTCCCACTCTGTCTCTCTATCTCTGTGTCTCTTTCTCTCTCCCCCTCTATCTATCTCTCTCTCTCTTTCCCTCTTCTTCTGTGTGTATACCCTTCTCTCTCCCACTGTCTCTCTCTCTCTCTGTGTGTCTCTTTCTCTCTCTCCCCCCTCTGTCTCTCTCTCTCTCTGTCTCTCTTTCCAAAGGAGCTGGCTCACATGATGAGAGATGATGTTTCCAGAGCTCAGGAGAGAGTCTGAATAGTGTGATTGTCCTGCAGCTGGCATAGTTCACACAGGTCAGGTGCCTCTGGTCTGCCATAAGTCTTTCCTAGAACCAGAACATAAATATAAACAAGAGACAACACTTGTCAAATGACTCAGTACTGCTCATTACGACTGAATAAATATTTTTTGAAATGTAGTGAGGTCATTGGTAAAAGTTGTACAGCTCTCTGCCTCCCTCCTTCCTGCTTCTGGTGTATAGAGGGCAGCCTGTGGCTTCATTGAGAGGAGAGACAGAGGGATGGAGGGAGGAATAAGGGAAAGAGTGGAATGAATGGAGAGTCTGTGTGGAAGGGTTCGTTTCCAGGGGGTTCTATTTCACTGTGACACCAGCTAAATGGGCTCATGACGTAAACAAATGCTGTTACCGTGGCAACAGGGCCCAATGTACCCCTTCTGTTTTCTTCTAGGTTAAATGAAGATGGATAAGACTAGCCTGGGTACCAGTCTGTTTGTGCTAACATTCCACTCCTTGTTCTCTAGGACACAGGATCTCACAAGCATACATAAAAACTACACGGTATGGTAGGCTGGTGAGATCAGGCTGGCTATGTGTACAGTAGTATGGTAGGCTGGTGAGATCAGGCTGGCTATGTGCACAGTAGTATGGTAGGCTGGTGAGATCAGCCTGGCTATGTGCACAGTAGTATGGTAGGCTGGTGAGATCAGGCTGGCTATGTGTACAGTAGTATGGTAGGCTGGTGAGATCAGCCTGGCTATGTGCACAGTAGTATGGTAGGCTGGTGAGATCAGGCTGGCTATGTGTACAGTAGTATGATAGGTTGTCAACCATGTCTAATCACCATCTCCATGTCCCATAAGTCAATCATGGATTATGAAACACTCGGGGGCTCCCGAGTGGCGCAGGGGTCTAAGGCACTGCATCTCAGTGCTAGAGGCATCACTACAGACCCTGGTTTGATTCCAGGCTGTATCACAACCAGCTGTGATTGGGTGTAACATAGGGCAGTGCACATTTGGCCCAGCGTCGTTAGGGTTTGTCGTCATTGTAAATTTGTTCTTAACTGACTTGCCTAGTAAAATAAAAATGTATAGCTTCTCACTCTTTGGAAGAAGGACACAGTCTATATCTTTCAAAAGATGGAGGGCTGCAGCGCTATTGGTTGACTCAGCCAACCACATTTAAAAAAAGAGCGACATCCAGACTTTATATGCAATGGTGATAATAACCAGAGCCAATTTGTTTTCCAACAGTAGAATTGAACTAGCTGCCTGGCTAGCTAGCACGGTAACGCTAAAGTAAAGTTACAGTATTTCAATAATTGCTGCTTAGCGTAGTTGCCTGGCTAGCTATCTAGCTAGCATGGTTAATGGTACAGTAAAGTTACAGAGGTCCTAGCATTAATTTTCCTAGGTAAGACAACTGTCAAAGTTGGTGAGATCTAAAAGAGAATGCAATCAAGGTTACATTAGCATTCACTTTCAATGGGGGGAGCTGTCAGAGTTAATGTCACCTGGGTTTCTTTGCACTTTTTTTAGTTGCTATATTATTATGCCAGCTAAGTTGGTTAATGCGTTGATATCCACAGGACAAACTTTGTTATTAACATGTCTAGCCACAGCTAGCATTACTTACAGTTGAAGTTGGAAGTTTACATACACTTAGGTTGTCATTAAAACTCGTTTTTCAAACACTACACAAATTTCTTGTTAACAAACTATAGTTTTGGCAAGCCGGATAGGACTTCTACTTTGATCATGACACAAGTAATTTTTCCAACAATTGTTTACAGACAGATTATTTCACTTATAATTCACTGTATCACAATTCCAATGGGTCAGAAGTTTACATACACTAAGTTGACTGTGCCTTTAAACAGCTTGGAAAATTCCAGAAAATTGTGCCTCTTTGCTTGACATCATGGGAACATCAAAATAAATCAGAAGTCTGGTTCATCCTTGGGAGCAATTTCCAAACGCCTGAAGGTACCACGTTCATCTGTACAAACAATAGTACGCAAGTATAAACACCATGGGACCACGCACCCATCATACCTCTCAGGAAGGAGACGCGTTCTGTCTCCTAGAGATTAACATACTTTGGTGCGAAAAGTGCAAATCAATCCCAGAACAACAGCAAAGGACCTTGTGGAGATGCTGTAGGAAACAGGTACAAAAGTATTTATATCCATAGTTAAACGAGTCCTATATCGACATAACCTGAAAGGAAGCAAGGAAGAAGCCACTGCTCCAAAACCGCCATAAAAAAGCCTGACTACGGTTTACAACTGCACATGGGGACAAAGATCTTACTTTTTGGAGAAATGTCCTTTGGTCTGATGAAACAAAATAGAACTGTTTGGCCATAATGACCATCGTAATGTTTGGAGGAAAAAGGGGAAGGCTTGCAAGCCGAAGAACACCATCCCAACTGTGAAGCACGGGGGTGGCAGCATCATGTTGTGGGGGTGCTTTGCTGCAGGAGGGACTGGTGCACTTCACAAAATAGATGGCAACACGAGGGAAAATTATGTGGATATATTGAAGCAACATCAAGACATCAGTCAGGAAGTTAAAGCTTGGTCGCCTAAATGGGTCGGGACTGGTGCACTTCACAAAATAGATGGCAACACGAGGGAAAATTATGTGGATATATTGAAGCAACATCAAGACATCAGTCAGGAAGTTAAAGCTTGGTCGCCTAAATGGGTCTTCCAAATGGACAATGACCCCAAGCATACTTCCAAAGTTGTGGCAAAATGGCTTAAGGACTACAAAGTCAAGGTATTGGAATGGCCATCACAAAGCCCTGACCTCAATCCTATAGAACATTTGTGGGCAGAACTGAAAAAGCGTGTGCGAGGAAGGAGGCCTACAAACCGGCCTAAGTTACACCAGCTCTGTCAGGAGGAATGGGCCAAAATTCACCCAACTTATTGTGGGAAGCTTGTGGAAGGCTACCCGAAACATTTGACCCAAGTTAAACAATTTAAAGGCAATGCTACTAAATACTAATTGAGTGTATGTAAACGTCTGACCCACTGGGAATGTGATGAAAGAAAGAAATAATTCTCTCTACTATTATTCTGACATTTCATATTCTTAAAATAAAGTGGTGATCCTAACTGACCTAAGACAGGGAATTTTTACTAGGATTAAATGTCAGGAATTGTGAAAAACGGAGTTTAAATGTATTTGGCTAAGGTGTATGCAAACTTCCGACTTCAACTGTATATTGGGTGAAAATGTATTGGGTGAAAATGTATGGAGTTAAAAGTACATTATTTGAAGAATGTAGTGAAGGAAAGTAAAAGTTGTCAAAAATATAAATAGGAAAGTAGAGTAGTAAAAAAGAACTACTTAGGTATTAAAGTATTTTTACTTAGTACTTCACACCACTGGTCAATTGCCATACCCAATCATTACCTTGGGCCTCGAGGCTGTGTGTGTGTGTGTAACATTTACATTTGTCATGAATGAACGAACATGTTTATTACATTTCAACCGACTGTTTGAATGACTTCTGATTGGTTAATCATTCTTCACTTTTAATGGACTAATATACAGTGTGTCTCGGAGTACATTTTCATACATCCCTCTGGTTGAGTCAACATTATTTCCACGTCATTTCAATTAATTACATTGAACCAACGTGGAATAGACGTTGAATTGATGCCTGTGTCAAGAAACCGCAACAGATACTTTAAGATGCTAATTGCATAAACAAGGTAACGGGAGAATAGTACAGTAATACACCAACCTCATTAGAACACTTCTTTATGTTATGGTTATGCTACCTCAGGCCCATTATCCTTCCGTTACCCCAGGCCCATTATCCTTCCGTTACCCCAGGCCCATTATCCTTCCGTTACCCCAGGCCCATTATCCTTCCGTTACCCCAGGCCCATTATCCTTCCGTTACCCCAGGCCCATTATCCTTCCGTTAACTCAGGTGATTTTAAATTCAATGTGAAATAAAATAACACTTGGAGGTGGGATTCAAACTGGGGACTTCGGATCCACTCTTCCACTTCCTCAAAATAAAAATGTTTTTCAGCTTAATAAATTAAACACATTATGTAGAAGCCTCCAGTCTTCCTTCCCTCCTTTCTCCTAATGTTTTCCCTCCTTTTCTTCCCCCCTTAAAATACTATAGTTCCACAGCTTTGGCGCTTGCAACAGGATAGAGGGTTCGATTCCCGGGACTAGCCACAAGTTAAATGCATGCACAACTGTCAGTCACTTTGGATAAAAACATCTTGTTAAAACGGTATATATTATGATATTAACTGTGAGCGAGACCAAAGACAAAATAAGGCGGAGGTAGAAAAACCGTTTATTACATAAAAATGACACTTAAGATAACAAACTAAAAATATGTTTTTTCCAAATGTGACGGTAGTATATTGTGTTGTACGCATGTGTTCCACACTATACCTGAGATGGTTAGCTCCAGTCCAGGGCTGGGACACATAAAAAAAAAAGAACTGTGTTTTGTCTTGGAAAAATACTGTTTTTTTATCTGGATCTGTGAAAAATCTAAGTAGTATGAGGTGCATACGTGGTTCACTTACTGTGCCTCTCAAATGGCACCCTAATCCCTATGAAGTGCACTACTTTTAACCAGGGCCTATGAGGCTTTGGTCAAAAGTAGTACACTATCTGGAACAGTTTTAAAACAATAAGCCTTCTTTCTCCCAGCCCCACAGAGACAAAGGTCTCCCATCCAAGGCAAGTGCATGCTTACCTTGGGCGGTTCATTAAAAGAGCTGTCATACTCTCAAATAGGAGTAGCTCACTTTAAACAAAATGAAATAAATACACAAATACTTTTTTTTTTTAAAAGACAAACCCTCCTCTTTCCTCCCTCCCCTCTATCCTCCCCTCCCTAGTTAAGTATATGTTCCTCGGGAGTCCTGTTCCTCCAAGCTGGCTCGTCTCCTCTCCCCAAAGCGTCTGAAGAAAGACACAATCCCAGAGCTACTGTTCTGCCTCTCCAAGGGTTTCTGAGCCTCTGTATCAAACCCGGTCTCAGCCACGGCACCAACTGGGGGCCACAGCGTGTTGCATCTCTGGAACAGGTCCCCAAGGCGGAATCTGAATCCTGGAGCCTGGCTCCCTCCAGTCTCATCCAGGGAGAGAGAGCGAAGCATGGGGCCCTGGGACAGAGCTCTCTGACTGGGGCAGTCAGGTAGGGACAAGGGCCCCCTCCCTGCCTCTCCATGGAGGTCTGAGTGTCCAGGGCGCCCCTCCATAGCCCTCATCCTCCCCAGCAGAACCAGAGGGGGGCATGTGGCAGTGGAAGGGTGGGTGGTGGTGGAAGGGCGGGTGGGGGTGGGTGGCAGTGACCAGACACCATCGTCAAGGCCATCGTCGGCGCTGGGGGCGGAGAAGGAGTGTCGTCGGTGGGGGGTGTGGTTTTGGGGAGAGACGTGGGGGCTGAGGATTGTCCAGGGAGAGCCCAGGTTCCCCATGCTGTTACAGAGAGCTAGGTCTACCTCTCTCATCTCCCTGGGGCGAGGGGTGGAGGGATGGGGGGTAGAGCGGGAGCGATGACCTGGGGTGGAGGGTTGAGAGCTAGGATGGGGGTGGAGAGGGTGAGGTGTGGAGCGTTGGGGGGTGTGGTTTTGGGGGACAAGGCTCGCTTTGTCAACCAACTCTGGAAGTTCAGGATGTTCTAGGTCACCAGATAGCCTGCCTCGGCCAGTCTGGTAGCGAAGCATCTTCCTGGACACGACACGCATCCTCTGTACCTCTTCCTTCTCCTTGCCCGCTCTCTTCTCCTCCTTCTGGGTGGGGGGTGTGTGTTGGCGAGGGGACAGGCTGCGGCGGCCACAGCTCTTAGTGGTCCGTTTCTGGTCGACGGACGACAGGCTGCGGCGGCCACAGCTCTTAGGAGTCCGTTTCTGGTTGATGGAAGAGGCCCTCTTTGAGCCAAAACATCTCCACTGGTCCTCTGGGGTCGCTGTTTCCCCCTCATTTTCCTTCTCCTCTTCTTCCTTCTGCTCTGAAGAGGGGTCCAGATAGGAGGAGTCCTCCTCTATCCCCCCGTCCAACCTCTCCACCACCGCATCAGGGCTACCCAGCTCCCTGGGCCAGCCCTCCCCTCTCTTCTCCTCCCTCAGCCCCTGGTCCTCCTGGTCCTTCAGGGGTGTCACCACACCTGCCTCCCCACCCAGGGTGCTCCCTCCTGGTCTGGCGAACCGGCTAGGCCCTGGACCAGCTCTAGTCTCATCGGCCACGGGGTTGGACTTGGGGCAGGGCTCGATGGGCGAGCCCCCGATGGGGGACAACGTCACGGGGGGGAGGTGGTGGTGGTGTCTGCGCCTTGCCAGACCCCTGGGGCCCCTGGGGCGTATGGTGGTCAGGAAGCTGTGGAGGATAGACTCCATGGCAGAGCCAGGGCCGGCGGCCTCCAGACATAGGTGGGGGTCCAGGTCAGAGCAGGTGGCAGTGGAGCGACGCTTGGCCACATTACAGAACCTCTCCCTCTGCCTCCTTCTCAGCTCTACTGTCTCACGCTCACGGTTCTCCTGATTGGGAAGAGAGACACAGTGATGGGGTCAGAGAGAGGAGAGAGGCAACGGGAGGAAAGGAGCGAGAGAGAGGAGATGGATGTGAAGGAAGGGTGTGAGTGTGCGACGCGTGAAATGGCTAAAACGGAGTTGGGGGTTGTGTTTGAGTGACCCAATATTCAACTAAACATGGACAGTGGGCATTGCCTGTCACTGTGAAGACCCCTATATTCTTTAGGAAAATCAGACTGTCCCAGATTATTCTTCATCATCATCATCACCACCACCTAGGGTAGCAACATTTCAAGTTTTATTGTCACATGCACTAGGACAGTGAAATTCCTTTCTTTCTTGCTCTTTCCCAACAACACAGTAATCAATATCAGTAGTACTATCAAAACAAATACACAAAAGCCAAGTTAACTTTCCCCCAAATTCCCCAGTTTAACCAGAAATCCTGGGTTGGAAGACTCCTGGATTTACAAAGGAATAAGCAGGAATCCTAGAACCAGGATTTCTTGGGGAAGAAAATATAATTTGGGGAAAGGTAGAGGAATGTTGCAAACGTAATGTGTTCATTTACCTGAACAGCCCTGTTGAAGCGCTCACAGAAAGAGTAGAATATGGAGCAGCACACCTCCAGTTGAAACGTGGCTGGGTCTTCACAGAAATACTCTGCTACAGCTTGGCTCAGGGAGTTGAGGTCCAACAGACAGGCCTGTAGGTCAGCCAGCCTGGCCTCCGCCCTCTGACAAGACACAAAGAGAGACAAAATATATACAGGAAAACTACTGGGGTTGAAAAACAGCATTAGAACAGTGTTTGAGATATACAACAGGAGAGTGGGAGAGAGAGAACACAACAGGTACAACTCAGTGGCACGTGTTAGTTTTATGGTTAAATGTTGTCAGTCACATTCACTGTAAAAATGTAAGTTCACTTCAACAAAATGTCCAGAAGACCTGTAATTATGTGAGAATATTTGTGGCAGAAAAGTGCTTTCTCATTGATCCAGTGCTTTTACACTCAAGCTATCTATCTATATTTGCCCTAATAAAAGGTTAAAAAAAAAATATATACATTTAATTTTTATTTAACTTTTATTCTTTATTTAATTAGGGCAAGTCAGTTAAGAACAATTTCTTACAGCCTACTGGGGAACAGTGGGTTAACTGCCTTGTTCAGGGGAAGAACAGATTTTTACCTTGCCAGCTCTGGGATTCGATTCAGAAACCACTAGGCTACCTGCCGCCCCTACCCTCTAACCACTAGGCTACCTGTCCTATATATATATATATATATATATATATATATATATATATATATATATATATATATATATATATATATATATATATATATATACACACACACACACATCAGGGATGGACTTAGTAAACAGGTTACAGAGAAAGGTGGGTGTGGGTCATCTCTCACCATGAGGAAGGTCTCCATCTGTAACAGTAGCTCAGGCTGTGTGCTGGCATCTCTCTTTGCTTCCTTCACCTTCTCCATCTCCCTCTGAAAGTCTGACTCCACCTCCTGCTTCTGCACCCTGTAAAAGACATGCACAGTAAATACACGCATGTACCATCTTGTCAACATTACTACAGTAACTGACACAGTAAATACACGCATGTACCATTTCGACAACATTACTACAGTAACTGACACAGTAAATACACGCATGTACCATTGTCTACATTACTACAGTAACTGACAGTAAATACACGCATGTACCATTGTCAACATTACTACAGTAACTGACACAGTAAATACACGCATGTACCATTGTCAACATTACTACAGTAACTGACACAGTAAATACTGCTTGTACCATTTCATTCAACATTACTACAGTAACTGACACAGTAAATACACGCACGTACCATTTCGTCAACATTACTACAGTAACTGACACAGTAAATACTGCTTGTACCATTTCGACAACAGAGAACTGTATATATTAAAGAATCCCCAAATATAAATCTGTAAGAAAACATTTCACATATTATTCTTATTGCCAATAATAATAATAATAATAAATAAATCACACTTTTCATTTCCAGACAGAAATCATAAAGCTCTTTACGTTGTGAGCAACCATTGATAAACAACAATAAAAAAAAAAAACCATGAGTTTGAATAATAGGTACAAGGTAGTAACTGGTCATAATGATTGCCTACCTGGCAGCCATCCCAATGTGTTGAAGCTGCTCAGGGAAGTTCAACAAGGCAACGTCTATCTCCTGTGCTTGCTGTGGGTGGGGACGGAGAAAGGAGGACAAGTTAGTTTTGTTACTGTAGCATGTTTTAATGTGTTATCCTCGGAGCCTGGATGTGTACTTTCACATTGTCTTCATTTCTAAACTCAGCAAAAAAAATGAAAAGTCCCCTTTTTCAGGACCCGGTCTTTCAAAGATAATTTGTAAAAATCCAAATAACTTCACAGATCTTCATTGTAAAGGGTTTAAACACTGTTTTCCATTCTTGTTCAATGACCCATAAACAATTAATGAACATGCACCTGTGGAACGGTCGTTAAGACTAACAGCTTACAGAAGGTAGGCAATTTCTACTGACTCTGAAAAACACCAAAAGAAAGATGCCCAGGGTCCCCATCTGCATGAATGTGCCTTAGGCATGCTGCAAGGAGGCATGAGAACTGCAGATGTGGCCAGGGCAATTATTTGCAATGTCCGTACTATGAGAGGCCTAAGACAGCGCTACAGGGAGACAGGACGGACAGCTCGCAGTGGCAAACCACGTGTAAAAACACCTGCACAGGATCGGTACATTCGAACATCACACCCGCGGGACAGGTACAGGATGGCAACAACAACTGCCCGAGTTACACCAGGAACTCACAATCCCTCCATCAGTGCTTAGACTGTCCGCAATAGGCTGAGAGGCGCTGGACTGAGGGCTTGTAGGCCTGTTGTAAGGCTGGTCCTCACCAGACATCACCGGCAACAACGTCGCCTATGGGCACGAACCCGTCGCTGGACCAGACAGGACTGTCAAAAAGTGCTCTTCACTGACGAGTCACAGTTTTGTCTCACCAGGGGTGATGGTCGGATTCGCGTTTATCGTTGAAGGAATAAGCGTTACACCGAGGCCTGTACTCTGGAGCGGGATCGATTTGGAGGTGGAGGGTCCGTCACGGTCTGGGGCGGTGTGTCAAAGCATCATCGGACTGAGCTTGTTGTCATTGCAGGCAATTTCAACGCTGTGCATTACAGGAAAGACATCCTCCTCCCTCATGTGGTACCCTTTCTGCAGGCGCATCCTGACATGACCCTCCAGCATGACAATGCCACCAGCCGTACTGCTCATTCTGTGAATGATTTCCTGCAAGACAGGAATGTCAGTGTTCTGCCATGGCTAGCGAAGAGCCCGGATCTCAATCCCGTTGAGCACGTCTGGGACTTGTTGGAGCAGAGGATGAGGGATAGGGCCATTCCCCCCAGAAATGTCCTGGAACTTGCAAGTGCCTTGGTGGAAGAGTGGGGTAACATCTCACAGCAAGAACTGGCAAATCTGGTCAATGAGGAATAGATGCACTACAGTACTTAATGCAGCTGGTGGCCACAGCAGATACTGACTGTTACTTTTGATTTTGTTACTGTTACTGTTACTGTGTTAAGGGACACATTCTTCCACTTCTGTTAGTCACATGCCTGTGAAACTTGTTCAGTTTATGTCTCAGTTGTTGAATCTTGTTATGTTCATACAAATATTTACACAAGTTTGCTGAAAATAAACAGTTGACAGTGAGAATAAGTTTCTTTTTTTGCTGAGTTTATTTTCATATTAATCCCTTCCATCACTTTCTCCCGCACTCCCTCATCTCTAGCTCTCTGCCCTGCCAGCTCCCACTACAGCTCTCTGCCCTGCCAGCTCCCTCGCCAGCTCTCCCTGCCCTGCCAGCTCCCTCGCCAGCTCTCCCTTCCCTGCCAGCTCCCTCGCCAGCTCTCCCTTCCCTGCCCTGCCAGCTCCCTCGCCAGCTCTCCCTTCCCTGCCCTGCCAGCTCCCTCGCCAGCCAGCTCCCTCTCCAGCTCTCCCTTCCTCCCTCGCCAGCTCTCTGCCCTGCCAGCTCCCTCTCCAGCTCTCCCTTCCTCCCTCGCCAGCTCTCTGCCCTGCCAGCTCCCTCTCCAGCTCTCCCTTCCTCCCTCGCCAGCTCTCTGCCCTGCCAGCTCCCTCTCCAGCTCTCCCTTCCTCCCTCGCCAGCTCTCTGCCCTGCCAGCTCCCTCTCCAGCTCTCCCTTCCTCCCTCGCCAGCTCTCTGCCCTGCCAGCTCCCTCTCCAGCTCTCTGCCCTGCCAGCTCCCTGCCCTGCCAGCTCCCTCTCCAGCTCTCCCTTCCTCCCTCGCCAGCTCTCTGCCCTGCCAGCTCCATCTCTCCCTTCCTCCCTCGCCAGCTCTCTGCCCTGCCAGCTCCCTCTCCAGCTCTCCCTTCCTCCCTCTCCAGCTCTCCCTTCCTCCCTCGCCAGCTCTCCCTTCCTCCCTCGCCAGCTCCCTCTCCAGCTCTCCCTTCCTCCCTCCCTCGCCAGCTCTCTGCCCTGCCAGCTCCCTCTCCAGCTCTCCCTTCCTCCCTCGCCAGCTCTCCCTTCCTCCCTCGCCAGCTCTCCCTTCCTCCCTCGCCAGCTCTCCCTTCCTCCCTCGCCAGCTCTCCCTTCCTCCCTCGCCAGCTCTCCCTTCCTCCCTCGCCAGCTCTCCCTTCCTCCCTCGCCAGCTCTCCCTTCCTCCCTCGCCAGCTCTCCCTTCCTCCCTCGCCAGCTCTCCCTGCCCTCCCAGCTCTCCCATCCATGTCTCCCTCCTGCCCAGCTCTCCATCTCACCATGGTGACGTAGTGCAAGAGGTTCATGCCAGGTTTGTTGGCCTTGGTGTCCGCCAGCTTTAGTAGAGATGCCATCCTGAAACCGATGGCACTGCCAGCGTACCCACCCTAAAACAACAGTTTACTTTCACTGCCCACATACAGACTAAACAACCACACAATAAAATTCACTTTAGTCATTTAGCAGTCAGACACTAACGAATAGACGTCACATTAAAAAGCAGTTTGAAAACAAGGCCCACGTACAGTACATATGATAGTGGAGAATACATACGTATTGTAAGTCCCTGATAGTAGAGAATACATACGTATTGTAAGTCCCTGATAGTAGAGAATACATATGTATAGTAAGTCCCTGATAGTAGAGAATACATATGTATTGTAAGTCCCTGATAGAGAATACACATGTATTGTAAGTCCTTGATAGTAGAGAATACACATGTATTGTAAGTCCTTGATAGTAGAGAATTGTGTTACGTACAGCATTCATGTAGTTCCCAGCCTTCAACACCAGGCGGATTATTGAGTGGAGGTCATCACAGACCAACAGCTCTGAGGGACAGAAAGAGAGACATAATTATTATTCACTTGCTTTGGCAATGTAAACACACACGCGCACACACACACACACACACATACATACACTTCCCCTGCCAATAAAGCCCTTTTGAATTAAAAGACAAGAGCGAGAAAGAAAGAGAAAGAAAGCGCATTAACTAGTGGTACAGAGGTGGAGCAGTGTGTCACCATTAGCTGCTTTAGTCATGACAGCGATGGAGTGTTTCAGCTCATCCATCAGAGGGAAGAATTCTTCTCTCAGCATCAGAGTCCTCAGGCGCTCCTCATAGCTAGAGAAAGACAATACCATCACCACAATGAATCCCTTCTCACCCAGGTACTAACCAGCCTAAACTAGTACCAGCATCACAATGAACCCCTTCTCACCCAGGTACTAACCAGCCTAAACTAGTACCAGCATCACAATGAACCCCTTCTCACCCAGGTACTAACCAGCCTAAACTAGTACCAGCATCACAATGAACCCCTTCTCACCCAGGCACTAACCAGCTCAAACTAGTACCATCACCACAATGAACCCCTTCTCACCCAGGCACTAACCTAGTAGCATTGCAATTAACCCATTCTCACCCAGGCACTAACCAGCTCAAACTAGTACCATCCCCACAATGAACCCCTTCTCACCCAGGCACTAACCAGCCTAAACTAGTACCAGCATCACAATGAACCCCTTCTCACCCAGGTACTTTAACTAGCAGCACCATGAAGAGGTCTGGCTCACACAGCTGGGTCAGGTCTCCACTGAACGACCACAGCTTCTTCACCTGGTGGGAGGACGATACAACATTAGTCCCATCAGACAGACAGCTGGGTAAGAAATATAAAGAAAGACATGTAATGACAGAACACTGGTAATGTGATGGTTCAGCCCTGGGCTGGAGCTAACGACAGTTCACTGGTAATGTGATGGTTCAGCCCTGGGCTGGATCTCAAAGTCAAAGTCACCATTATTTGTCAGTTGTACAACCAAATGCCTTCAACCGAAATGTGTCTTCCGCATTTTAACCCAACCCCTCTGAATCACAGAGGTGCGGGGGCTAATCGACATCCACGTCTTCAGCGCACGGGGAACAGTGGGTTAATTGCCTTCTTCAGGGGCAGAACGACAGATTTTTACCTTGTCAGCTCGGGGATTTGAACTTGCAACCCTTCGGTTACAAGTCCAACGCTCTAACCACTAGGCTACCTGCCGCACAGTTCACTGGTAATGTGATGGTTCAGCCCTGGGCTGGAGCTAACGACAGTTCACTGGTAATGTGATGGTTCAACCCTGGGCTGGGCTGGATCTAACGACAGTTCACTGGTAATGTGATGGTTCAGCCCTGGGCTGGAGCTAACGACAGTTCACTGGTAATGTGATGGTTCAGCCCTGGGCTGGATCTAACGACAGTTCACTGGTAATGTGATGGTTCAGCCCTGGGCTGGATCTAACGACAGTTCACTGGTAATGTGATGGTTCAGCCCTGGGCTGGATCTAACGACAGTTCACTGGTAATGTGATGGTTCAGCCCTGGGCTGGATCTAACGACAGTTCACTGGTAATGTGATGGTTCAGCCCTGGGCTGGATCTAACGACAGTTCACTGGTAATGTGATGGTTCAGCCCTGGGCTGGATCTAACGACAGTTCACTGGTAATGTGATGGTTCAGCCCTGGGCTGGATCTAACGACAGTTCACTGGTAATGTGATGGTTCAGCCCTGGGCTGGATCTAACGACAGTTCACTGGTAATGTGATGGTTCAGCCCTGGGCTGGAGCTAACGACAGTTCACTGGTAATGTGATGGTTCAGCCCTGGGCTGGAGCTAACGACAGTTCACTGGTAATGTGATGGTTCAGCCCTGGGCTGGAGCTAACGACAGTTCACTGGTAATGTGATGGTTCAGCCCTGGGCTGGAGCTAACGACAGTTCACTGGTAATGTGATGGTTCAGCCCTGGGCTGGAGCTAACGACAGTTCACTGGTAATGTGATGGTTCAGCCCTGGGCTGGAGCTAACGACAGTTCACTGGTAATGTGATGGTTCAGCCCTGGGCTGGAGCTAACGACAGTTCACTGGTAATGTGATGGTTCAGCCCTGGGCTGGAGCTAACGACAGTTCACTGGTAATGTGATGGTTCAGCCCTGGGCTGGATCTAACGACAGTTCACTGGTAATGTGATGGTTCAGCCCTGGGCTGGATCTAACGACAGTTCACTGGTAATGTGATGGTTCAGCCCTGGGCTGGAGATAACGACAGTTCACTGGTAATGTGATGGTTCAGCCCTGGGCTGGAGCTAACGACAGTTCACTGGTAATGTGATGGTTCAGCCCTGGGCTGGAGCTAACGACAGTTCACTGGTAATGTGATGGTTCAGCCCTGGGCTGGAGATAACGACAGTTCACTGGTAATGTGATGGAGTGAGAAAAGAGGAGGGTGGTTAGTTAGGCTGCGTTTACACAGGTAGCACAAATCTTTTTTTCACTAATTGGTATTTTGACCAATCAGATCAGCTGTGAAAATAACTCATGTGGTTGGCCAAAAGACTAGATTAGTGGGGGAAAAAAATATCAGAATTGTCTAAATGCAGCCATTGTTACAGCTCCCTCTGGCAGTAGTTTACAGTGTGATGGAATGAGGATAAGAAAATAGGAATGTGGTTCGCTAGTTACTTACCTCTCCCTCATCTGGCAGTAGTTTACAGAGCTCCTTGAGTTTTCCTGCTCCAAACCTCAGCCAGTTCCCCCTTCTGACGTCATCCACCATGTCCCTCACTGGCCTACAGGGGGAGAAAGAACAGCCACAGTGCATAGTCACCCTAATCTCACTGCTCAATGGAAGGGTAGTCTAAATAAAGCGACTGCTTCAGTTATGTACATACGGAAATATCCAAGCTCTCACCAATAAACAGGGATGCATTGTCGTTCCAAAGTCATCAAGCATTCTTGTCTACACACACAATCTATATAGCATCGATTCCAATAGATTCCATTCAAGGGCAGATGTCATTGAGAAACACAGAACCACAGTGATGTCTGCAGTAGGTACATTTGTTAGTCAACGTTAGGGCTGGCTGGACATTGAGTTAACGTTATGCATGTAGCAGAAATATAGCGTTAAGAGCACAAGATACACTCCTATAGCCAGGTAACTAGGCGATAGACCGGCTCTCCTACAGCCAGGTAACTAGGCGATAGACCGGCTCTCCTACAGCCAGGTAACTAGGCGATAGACCGGCTCTCCTACAGCCAGGTAACTAGGCGATAGACCGGCTCTCCTACAGCCAGGTAACTAGGCGATAGACCGGCTCTCCTACAGCCAGGTAACTAGGCGATAGACCGGCTCTCCTACAGCCAGGTAACTAGGCGATAGACCGGATCTCCTACAGCCAGGTAACTAGGCGATAGACCGGCTCTCCTACAGCCAGGTAACTAGGCGATAGACCGGCTCTCCTACAGCCAGGTAACTAGGCGATAGACCGGCTCTCCTACAGCCAGGTAACTAGGCGATAGACCGGCTCTCCTACAGCCAGGTAATTCAGGCGATAGACCGGCTCTCCTACAGCCAGGTAACTAGGCGATAGACCGGCTCTCCTACAGCCAGGTAACTAGGCGATAGACCGGCTCTCCTACAGCCAGGTAACTAGGCGATAGACCGGCTCTCCTACAGCCAGGTAACTAGGCGATAGACCGGCTCTCCTACAGCCAGGTAACTAGGCGATAGACCGGCTCAAGTAAAGAGAAAACACCTCTGAAGCGTGAATTCGTTCCATTGTAAAGTATGAAGTTTTGTTATAAAGGGTCCACCTCCCCCACCCCCGGTCCTTGTTCCCCGGTTCCACACCCCACCCCCGGGCTTTGTCCCCCTGGGTCTATACCCTCCTGGCCCTTGTCCATACCCTCCCACCCCTGGCCCGCTTTACCTCTTGAACTGCTTCAGAAAGATCCCAACATTCATGCTCTTCTTAGAGTTGAGGATTAAGACCTACAGAGAGAAGATGAAACAACCTTGTCAGACATAGAAACAACGACACTCCTAAAATGAGCCAGGGATCCAATTACCCATTGACTCTTTGGGGTGCCCAAGGTAGAAATCTTAAGACTGTCACCATGACACAGATTTCTAACACCACCAGTTAGCAATATGAGTTAGCAATTCAACAACTGGGATGAATTCTTAAGAAATCTTGCTGCATAACCTTATAAAATCAATTAGTTGAACCGGACGCGCCATCGACACGCACACAGCACTGGGTATGAGTAACAGGTTTTGTAGAGAGGGGCATGTCAAATTCAAGGAATTTCAAGTACTTTTTCAAGCACTAATATATATTTTCAGGGACCATCATTTTGTAATAGTTCCTATTACGCAATTGTTTCTAGTCGACACCAGATGGCAGTATATGGCCACAAACTAAAAAACAAAAATGAACTTAGTATTCATCACTACCTTACAAGTTCTACTCAATAATATGTTTCACTACTACATACAGCAGCGGTAAGTCAGTACTGATGATGTTGACTCATTTCCTTATATGAACTGTAACTCAGTAAAATCTTTGAAATTGTTGCATTTATATTTTTTGTTCAGTGTACATACTATGATAATTAAATTGTCTTTATATTTCAAAATGTTTTGATTCCACAGGCTGTCCCAAAACATAATGACATGAAAGTGAATTCTGACAGTGTAAAAGGCGCTTAGTTGACTCTAAAATGTTGTACTCTGTAGCCATTTCAAGAAAAACAAAGTTATTTACGTGTTTGATAAGATTAAAGACTCTCAGGGGACCCTATTTAAATTTTAAGGGACCCCAAGGTTGGGAACCAGTGTACTAGTAACCTCTCTCCCCGCTTGCTTCAATACTTCCTCTCTCTCTGTGTATTGCCTTTACCTCCTTCATTGCAGCCTGACTCACCACTGTCTGTCTCACTACTCTCTATAAAGAAAAGGTATTTTGTAATGAGAACTTATAGCAGCCCATCTTTTGAATATAGCTAGCTTAGTTATAACTAGCCACCTGGCTAACAGCCAGAGCCCTTGATCTACCTAGCTAGATAGCCATCCGACTGAAATATCAGTGACTATTTACCAGTTGTACCACTTATTCTCCAAGAGAACCACTTATTCTCCAACATCCCTCAGGTCCTGACACGGCAGGACTCGAGGGATGTTAAAATAGTTTCCACTGTCAGCTACGTCTTTCTGGTACTTGCCACTGTGGCGCTGGGCTGAGGCAGTTCCTTTTCACCTGTCCGTTGGACAGAGTGCTGAGTGAATGCGCTGCTAACAAGGCAAGTCCGTGGGAGCAAGCGAACATATCGAGCATACGTTAAATCAATCATGATTCCACTTGTTCTCAGCGGTAGGGCGTGATTAGAACTCAGATATATTAACTAAATAAAAAGGGTCAATATTATTTCACAAATAAAATTATACGTAAACCAGTGTCAATGTAAGTAGTCCAGGTGGCCATTTGATTAGTTGTTCAGCAGTCTTACAGCTTGGGGGTAGAAGCTGTTAAGGAGCCTTTTGGACCTAGACTTGGCGCTCCGGTACCGCTTGCGGTAGCAGAGATTACTGTCCAACTTGGGTGACTGGAGTTTGACAATTTTTTGGGGCCTTACTGGTATACCGCCTGGTATATAGGTAATGGATGGCAGGAAGTTTGGCACCAGTGATGTACCGGGCCGTACGCACTACCCTCTGTCATCAAGGCAAATATATTTTGATTTGTTTCAAATTTTTTTGGTTACTACCCTGGAATGAGTAAGTGTGTCCAAACTTTTGACTGGTACTGTAATGATTGTGTCATCGAAAATCAACTAAATGATACTTAAAAACACTTCAACCAGTAAAATGGCTATTTGGCTAGCTTTTGCTACAGCCTATGTCAATGAGCGTTAGAATTCTAGCTGACAAATGCTGCATCCAAAATAGTTATTTTGTAAGATCACAACCAAATATAATATTAGCAACTGTTCAAGCAAGAATCAAAACAGATGGGAAGCGTATGAGAACACCAAAAAGTAATTTTGTTTAGAAGTAATGAAAACGTAAATTTAGCCTATGTTGAATGGGTGCAGATGGCAATTGGCTTTCTTACTGCAGCCAAGAGTCGCACGCATCTGTGTGTGTCGTGTACTGGAAAAATGTCTATTGAATGCAAGGGAAGCCAGCGAGCATTTGGCCTCCCTTGATAAAAATGAATAAATAAATAATAGCCAATCAGCATTGACCTAAACGGAGTGAGCTCAACTGTGAATGGTCCTGGCACAAAAAAATAAAACAAGTGTCAAGGGAAGCCAGCTTGGATTTGGCGTCACTCGCATTGAGAGCATAGGTCATTGAGAAACAACTTGAAATGTTGCATCTCGTTGGGCTGTTGTCCTCCGGTGGCTGGCTAGCTAGCTAAAATTGACCCTTTTCTAAATTAGCCATGGAAATAGATAAGGATTTGGACTTTCGGTTTTACTTAATTCTCCATACTGGCCAATGATCATAACAGCGATTCTGCGATTCTGTTGTGCCCCTGGCCTGAGAGGATGGAAGTTCAATATGTAGCTAGATGGCTAACGTTAACTAGCTAACGTTGCCCATGAAAGGAAGTTAGGCTAGCGAGCGAGCATTTTAGCCAGGGACAACATCAAATATAAACCTGTACTGTATGACAGAGTGATCGACTGAGTCAACATGTTTTTTTTTTTGTCACACACACACACAATCATATTTTGCTTAAGTGGGACTAAATTGTTATTGGAATATTTTAGTTGTCACTGTATTAGACTAAGCACAGGTGATTTGATCATGTTGAAAGGGTGCTGGAATAGTGTAGGAAGCTCCTGTTTTTCTTTGCGACTTGTGGTTAAACTCTGTGTTTCTAAATCAATAGTTGTTTAGTGGTTCGAAAATGTCTGAAACACTAACTTGATTGACCATTGCTGTAGGTCATGGAACTGTTTGTTACATGCAATATGTTTTGTAGACTATTGGACAGTTGCTCACTGGTTTTGTGATAAAACAAAAAAAAAAGGTGTGGTTGAATTTATTCTGCCACTGTGTCTTCTTATTGTCTCAGCCTTAAGGCCTATATATCACTGTCGCAAGGCATGTGAACTAACAGGTTACATAGCAACGCAACAATGCCCCACCCCCCTTGCTTCCTCACGCACCGCTACTGGCCCAAACAGAGTTTATCCTCCACTACATCCCTGGTTGGGTCTTCATAAACAATATCCTGCCAGGCAAGATTCATAAACAATATCCTGCCAGGCAAGATGAATCTACATTTGCCCGGCGTTTTAGCTGTCGATGTGACATTTGGTGGCGTCTGAATCATCTGCTCTGTACCTGCCTGGCTGAGTAGTAGTGTGGGTGGGATGAGCGAGCTCGCCTGGCAACCACAGCGCGAAACACGTGAGGAAATAAAACTCGGCAGTCTGCCTGGAAATTAATTCGGAAGACAAATACATTTTTTTCATATTTGATCATTTTCTGTTCTCTCATTTTAATTCAAATAATTTTCAAGTACCAACTTGAGAGAATGTCAAACTTTCAAGGTATTCAAGTATTTAAGGACATTGTGAGAACCCTGGAGCAAGTGATCTTTAATTCTGTCCTTATCACACAGCCTGTGGATCATGGCAAGGGGTCACCTCCTCACCTTTCATGGATATTAAGTAGAGTTTACACCATCTAGTAGCCACACAGCCTGTGGATCACTCTTCATTAGTTCAATCAATCTTCATTAACAGAGAGGGGAAGCGCAGAGAGGGGAAGCTTCCTGTACTCACCCGCTGTAGGCCCTGTGTGGATAGGGACAGGCCCCTGACTGTCTTCTTGACGGACCCAGTCTTGCGTAGCGGCAGTTGAGTGTCAGACCGGCTAAACATCTCCTCCATCCTCTGGGTGTCCAGCTCAAAGTCCACCATGGGCCTCTGGCTCTGGGACGTCCACACGTTCTTCTTCCCAAGGACTGACTGACGGGGGATTGCATCCCAGTTAAAGTTCCTCATCTTGGAACGCCGATGTACGCTACGGGAGAAGGCATCGCAGCCTCCTCTGGGGAGGCAGGGGAGGGGGTGGTGGGGGTGGGGAGGGGTTCAGAGGTGGGATGGAGAGATGACCCCTGTGTGTTTGCAGGTGTGTGAGGGAGTCGAGAGGGGTCAGAGGGAGGAGGGGGATGAGTTGCTATGACTACAGCTCCTTCCATCAGTGTATTGAGGACAGATATCTGTTGCCAATCCAGAGGGGGAGGTATAAGTCCTATATGCCAGGAAGAGCACAGATCACTAATGAGAGATGGGACAGCGGGACCTATATGAGAGAGAGAGAGAGAGAGGCTTCTGACAAATTTACATATTTATTGCCCAAGCCTACATGGCACAGTGACTCTACTTCTCTCCATGTCAATGCTAGTCCTGTGCCAAAATGTGACCGCAGTATCTGATGGAACTATAACTATTTGTATATTCAGGGCTGTAATAAAATGTTGTACTAACCATAGAACACGTCGCTCTAGGGAGGACGATTACAGTTCCCGGGAAAGCATCCAATAGACAATTGACACATTTAAAAGAGTATTTGCCTGGAGAATTGGTGTTGTATGTTTTCAGAAACTTGCAGGTTTCAAAAGTAAGTTTGGCAAAGAAGAACGAGAATACAGTAGAGTAAAACGCGACTGGTTATAGTCAAAACAGATTAAAGCAATGAAACGTACAGTACAAAAATAGGAAGGTCAATATATAAAAGTCAATTAAGTAAAAGTTCGCAAATTCAACAGTAACCTATAACATACTAACTCCACTACATAGTCAAACAAATATCCAACAACCACACAATATTGTGACTTAAAAATCAAGTTCTATTTTTCCATTATAACATAGCAACAGGTTCAATCAATGCATGTTGTTTCTGTAGAACATAACGACAGCTTTCAATTGAGTTCACTCAAGGGCCATCAGCAAGTTGCAACAAACACACAGCAAATCGGTTTCACATTTGGCATACTGCTTAATTCAACAGATGGACGGGTAAAATCCGTAATTAGCTAGGTTTCCATCCAATTAGCGACACATTTCCATGCGAATAATCTAAAATCGACATAAAAACAAAATGCTCATTTTCCCACCTGACATGTTTCCATCATATTAACTCTGTCCGTGATGAGGTATGTACATTAAAAAATATTAATTTTGCGGTTTAAATTCCCAAGTTAAATGGGTTTCCATTTCATTTTCAACTTCACTGAAGGATTTTGTCACTAAATATGTTGCGTTATAAACTTATTCACGATGACAGGAAGACTATAATTACTTATTCACCTACCAGTTTAGCTCGTATTCCAAACGCAGGTGAACAATATACTCCGCAATCGCTGATCAGCATTTCATACCGCAACAAACCGTCTTGCATCTGAAACTAAAACTTCGGATGCTGTATGTCTGCAGTACGCGCGGCACCGTGAAGAGCGCATGCATACATAGACACATACATGCACTCTCACCTGATAGGAGCGTTCCCATCAATCAATCAATCAACGTCCGGACAGGATAACACGCCCTAATGGATTTCCTCGTTTATAATATGAATTCGGTTGTATGAATAACTGCAAACTTATTCTAGATCTTTGCGTTGTCAAGGACCGATTTGGTGAAACCCTACTCTAACATATGGAGTATGTCTACATTCTGAAGAAAAAAAAAATCCACATTAATTTATTCTACATAAAACCCATTTTATTTAGCTTATTTTTGGTTAGAACATACTCTTCAACACGTCCAATTTCCAGAGGGTCTCGAGGTGAAGCGGTAAACGTTCCCTCCCGTGGTCAAGATCAGTTTTGCAGGACAAGGCTACTGAGGTGCATATGCATATGACAGAAGTAAAGGGTCGGCCCGAGTGACAGTAGAGATGGCGTCCCTCGAAGACGCAATAAAGAGATTTCGATGCTATTTTCACAAGGAGTTGTGAAAATAAAGAGAGGGAGGCAGAGGTTGAAGAGAATGAGGGAGGCAGAGGTTGAAGAGAATGGGGCAGGCAGAGGTTGAAGAGAATGAGGGAGGCAGAGGTTGAAGAGAATGAGGGAGGCAGAGGTTGAAGAGAATGGGGGAGGCAGAGGTTGAAGAGAATGAGGGAGGCAGAGGTTGAAGAGAATGGGGGAGGCAGAGGTTGAAGAGAATGAGGGAGGCAGAGGTTGAAGAGAATGGGGGAGGCAGAGGTTGAAGAGAATGAGGGAGGCAGAGGTTGAAGAGAATGGGGGAGGCAGAGGTTGAGTCTGAGGTGAAATGGAAGTGAACGAGGGTGAGTTAAGTGAGGTGGAAGGTGTGGTGAAGAGGACAGAGTCCGAGCCTGGCATCGATGGACATGATAAAGAAGAATCTGGTCCAGTAGGAGGGAAGTTTTTGGGGCAGATCTATTTGTGGTTTCAGGGTGGGTGGGAAAGGAGTTGGGTGTAGATGAATCAGTGAAGGTCACCTGTAGTGGACTTGTGATATTTGTTTGTGTTTCTTCTGCCCAGAGGGAGCGGGTGCTCTGTGTCACGCAACTTGGGTCAAGATCTGTTTTTTGATTTGCGCTCAGAAACGGGGCACTATTGAAAGGAGTGATTTCATTAAGTTTGGAGGTGGAGCAATTGAAGTTGAAGATTCCTGGTATTTGTGATTCCCGCTGTTTGGTGCGACGCAGACCCGGTGGTGAAACAGAGTCTTTACCAGACAAAGTCGTGTTAGGATATATCAGTTATCCTGCTGGAGCTTTTTGTGCCAAATCCACTGCGGTGTTTCAGGTGCAACGTTTATGGTCACGTCACAGCATTTATGGTCATGTCACAGCACTGTGTAGGAGGGAGATTCCAAGATGTGGGAAAGTGTGCAGGAGGGCATGGGACAGAGGATTGTGTCGTTTCGGTGGATAAAGTTGTGTGTGTCAACTATAGGGGCGCCCATGTTGCTGGGGACCAGAAGTGTCAGTTGCGAAAGAGGCAGGTTGAGATGGCCAAAGTCAGAGTAATGCAGAAGGTGTCGTATGCTGAGGCAGTGAAGAAAGTAGAGGAGGATTGGTTGGGGGGGTGTCAAGGGTGAGAGATCCTGAGAGGATTAGTAGATGGTTATCAACTGTACCGCAGAAAATGGAACGTAAATCACAGAGAAAAAAGAGGTTGTGGTATAAGCTACAGAGAAGTATTTGGGAATAGGAGATTTGACTAAACAGGGTGTATTGAGTGGTGGTGTCTCGTCCTCCCAGGCTATTGGCATGGTGCAGGAACAGATAGGGTCACCGTAGTGGAATGAGGAAGTTGGTTTTTAATGAGTGTAGGGTTAGCTGGAAGGATGTTTATTTTATGTGTATTTATTTTTCTATATTTTTTGTACATCAACGTATAATGGATTTATATTACAGTTGGGGGCGGTAATGCAACATACTGGATGCCAACCACCGTTAAACCCTGAGTCGATTAAGGCAGCCCCCCGCACCTCTCTGATTCAGAGGGGTTGGGTTAAATGCGGAAGACACATTTCGGTTGAAGGCATTCGGTTGTACAACTGACTAATAATGGTGACTTTGACTTTGAATAAGAAGAAGAATGTTTGTATGGAGGTCAATGAGTGTCGAATTCGGTTCTACAAAAAGAAAAAGAAAAAAAATGGAATTGCTCATTTGCTACTTGAGGCTTATTTGATCAAATTGACGTTTCATAATGGTTAAGTTGTTACGAATGCATTGATATACTGTTAGTGGAGGCATGTGGTATTTTGGCAACTTTGGGGAAAAAAAAGACAGAGGTGTACCTGTTAGATATAGAGATCTCAAAATGGATACAACCCTTTATGACATTGTCATTGAGGGCTTCCACCATTTAAAGTAATCAACTGGGTAGGAATTCCTGAGTTGGGAGTAATCAGCCAATTAAGAATAAAATGTACTACTTTAAAATGGAGATAGCATGGGCAGAGCCATTGAGGCTGTGTCAGCCACTATAATGGTACAGATACAAAGAGGAGTCCTCTATCTATCTCTATGGCTTGTTGTTTACACACGTATCTGCCCTCTCGTTGGCTAGAATGGTTCCACCTGTTCTCACCTGCTCCCTCTCTTTGTGTGCTTGTGGGATATCTAGAGAGGTCTTGCTGAAGCAAGCGCACAAACAAGGAAAACAGACAATAGACAATGCAACAACAGGGTTTTTCTTTAATTATGAAATAGCAGATATTTTTATTTGCCAGGTATGACAAAAACATTTTTTTTTACTGTTATAATTATGTTGGTAACCAGTTTATAATAGCAATAAGGCACCTCGGGGGTTTGTGGTACAAGGCCAATATACCGCAGGTAAGGGCCGTATCCAGGCACTCCGCATTGTGTCATGCTATGGAACAGCCAGTAGCTGTCGCAATATTGGCCAATATAGTCTGAATAAATGTCTCAATCAAACTTTTGTCCGAACCGCACCATATTCCTGCTGTTTAGATTACGTGGTATGAGGTCTGGCGTCAGGTGTGTGGTCTAATGGCAGGCTGCTGTCTAAATCAACAGGATTATCGTGCTGTTCGGACAAAAATTGGATTCAGTCGTTTATTTGATAGCGTTGGACACTTCACTTTGTCCTGTAAAGGAGAGTTCCTACAGATTATACACGTGTCGTTGTTGACTGGAAACGTTTTTCTTGGTGTATTTTTGCTATATTGTGTCCCAAAGCTAGTCTGAGAGCATATCCCATGTTTTAGTTGGAGTCTGAGAGCATATCCTGTGTTTTAGTTGGCGCTAATGGAATGGCATTAACCACATGGAAACTATGTGTTTGATACCGTTCTGCTCCAGTCATTGCCACGAGCCTGTTCTCCCCAATTGAGGTGGCACCAACCTCCAGCTAGGTGATCAAATTAGACTCAGTTTATAAGAATAGACATACACACCATAAATATAAAGGAAAAGGTTTTATACAGTGCCTTGCAAAAGTATTCATCCCCTTTGGCGTTTTTCCTATTTTGTTGCATTACAACCTGGTCATTTAAATGTATTTTTATGTGGATTTCATGTAATGGACATACTCAAAATAGTCCAAATTGGTGACAACAAAAAATATAACTTGTTTCAAACAAAAATTAAAACTGAAAAGTGGTGTGTGCATATGTATTCACCCCCTTCGCTATGAAGTCCCTAAATAAGATCTGGTGCAACCAATTACCTTCAGAAGTCACATAATTAGTTAAATAAAGTCCACCTGTGTGCAATCTAAGTGTCACATGATCTGTCACATGATCTCAGTATATATATATATATATATATATATATATATACATATATACACACACACACACACACACCTGTTCTGTAAGGCCACAGAGATTTTGAGCAGGGGAGGACAGACATGAGCAGAACTCCAGAAGGGGGATAAAATGGAGTCCCTACAGAAAGCAAGTACAAGATGGGTGTCAGGGATGGAGCGGCAGAATTATCATAAGGAGACGGAGGAGGAATGGAGGGGAAAAAGAGAGGGAGAAGAGGTCTAGGAGAGAGAGGGAAGAAGAGGTCTAGGAGAGGGAGGGAAGAAGAGGTCTAGGAGAGGGAGGGAAGAAGAGGTCTAGGAGAGAGAGGGAAGAAGAGGTCTAGGAGAGGGAGGGAAGAAGAGGTCTAGGAGAGAGAGGGAAGAAGAGGTCTAGGAGAGAGAGGGAAGAAGAGGTCTAGGAGAGGGAGGGAAGAAGAGGTCTAGGAGAGGGAGGGAAGAAGAGGTCTAGGAGAGGGAGGGAAGAAGAGGTCTAGGAGAGAGAGGGAAGAAGAGGTCTAGGAGAGGGAGGGAAGAAGAGGTCTAGGAGAGGGAGGGAAGAAGAGGTCTAGGAGAGAGAGGGAAGAAGAGGTCTAGGAGAGAGAGGGAAGAAGAGGTCTAGGAGAGGGAGGGAAGAAGAGGTCTAGGAGAGGGAGGGAAGAAGAGGTCTAGGAGAGGGAGGGAAGAAGAGGTCTAGGAGAGGGAGGGAAGAAGAGGGTGAGCTTGAGTCCGATAAAAATGGCTGAACAAAAAGGGAGATGGTTTGTTAAAGAAGAATGTGAAGAAAGTGGTAGCCGAGGGAGCTGAAGACGAGGAGGAGAACTGGAAGTGAATGAGGGTGAAGTATCAGAGGTGGTAGGGTGTGGTGAAGTTCTCTGAGCCCGAGGCTTGCACCGAGGGTCAAGATAAAGATGAGTCCGTGACAGTAGGAGTGAAGTTGATGGAAAAAGTGGACCTTTTGGCTGATCCATTTGTGGTTTCATGGTGGGTGAGATATACCAGTACAGAGTGACAGGCCTATAAGGGATACATAACGTTTCAGTAAGATTGGATTTTTAGCATTTATAGCAATGGTTATCAACAGTACTGCAGGGATGGACCGGAAGTTGCAGAACATTGAGGTTGTGGTGGCAGATGTAGAGAGGTATGTTGACTTGACATCAGAAGAGTTACAGGAGATGTTAAGTGGTGATGTCCCATCCTTCCAGGATGATGGCATGAGGTAGGAATAAATACATTTAATTAGTGGAGTAGTGAGGTGTTAATTTTATAATAATGTTGAAATTAGTGAAGTGTAGTGTTAGATGGTAGGGTATTTATTTATTACATTTTATCTATCAAGCAAAGTGTAAGGGAGTTGTACTCCGGTCTAGTAGGCCGCGGTAATGCAACAAAAAGCCAAACGCCGTTAAACCTCATAGAAGAAGAAGAAAGTCCAGAGTCTGCAACACCACTAAGCAAGGGGCACCGCCAAGCAAGGGGCACCATAAAGACCAAGGTCAGGGACAAAGTTGTGGAGAAGTACAGATCCGGGTTGGGTTATAAAAAAATATCAGAAACTTTGAACATCCCACAGAGCACCATTAAATCCATTATTAAAAAAACCCTATTACAGGGGCTGAGTCACTGGCTTACTGGTGCTCTTCCATGCCGTCCCTGGGGGAGGGTGCGTTGCTTGAGTGGGTTGAGTTACTGACGTGATTTTCCTGTCCGGGTTGGCGCCCTGACCTGTGCAAGTTTTGGAACCCTGACCTGTTCACCAGATGTGCTACCTGTCCCAGACCTGCTGTTTTCAACTCTCTAGAGACAGCAGGAGCAGTAGAGATACTGTGAATGATCGGCTATGAAAAGCCAACTGACATTTACTCCTGAGGTGCTGACCTATTGCACCCTCGACAACCACTGTGATTATTATTATTTGACCCTGCTGGTCATCTATGAACATTTAAAAATATTGGCCATGTTCTGTTATAATCTCCACCCAGCACAGCCAGAAGAGGACTGGCCACCCCTCATAGCCTGGTTCCTCTAGGTGTCTTCCTAGGGAGTTTTTCCTAGACACCGTGCTTCTACACCTGCATTGCTTGCTGTTTGGGGTTTTAGGCTGGGTTTCTGTACAGCACTCTGACATTAGCTTACGTAAGAAGGGCTTTATAAATACATTTGATACTGGCCACTCATTCCAAAACAGACTGCAACTCTTTGTTAAGGGTTTCTGTGACTTCATTAGCTGTGGTTGCTGATGCGTATATGGTTGAATCATCAGCATGCATGGACACACATGCTTTGTTTAACGCCAGTGGCACGTCATTGGTAAAAATAGATAAGAGTAGAGGGCCTAGAGAGCTGCCCTGCGGTACAGCACACTTTACATGTTTGACATTAGAGACGCTTCCATTAAAGAAAACCCTTTGAGTTCTATTAGATAGATAGCTCTGAATCCACGATATGTCAGAGGTTGAAAAGCCATAGCACATACCACTCTTTTTCAACAGCAGGTTATGGTCAATAATATCAAAGGCTGCACTGAAATCTAACAGTACAGCTCCCACAATCTTCTTATTATCAATTTCTTTCAACCAATCATAAGTCATTTGTGTCAGTGCAGTACATGTTGAGTGCCCTTCTCTTTAAGCATGCTGAAAGTCTGTTAATTTATTTACAGAGAAATAGCATTGTATTTGGTCAAACACCATTTTTTCCAACAGTTTGTTAAGAGCTGGCAGCAAGCTGATAGGTCTGCTGTTAGAACCAGTAAAGGACGCTTTACCACTCCTGGGTAGCGGAATTACTTTGGCTTCCCTCCAGGCCTGAGGACAAAGACTTTCCTCTAGGCTCAGATTAAAGATATGCTCTGAAGTTTTTAAATCTTCACAAAAGGCCAAGAGACATGTTACATAAAGATTCGGAGAACCCAGACACACACCAACCAACAGACACACACTTTGTATCATTGCTTGCCATGAAAACACACAGGGGATGACAAGTCATGGAAGATCAACATCACTAAATAATTGGAGACATTTCTTCTCCTATTCTTTAGTGGAGGATCACAGAATGCCAGTGCAGACAGTGGTAGAAAATACTGGATACAGCCGGTGTAGACTTTACTGTGAAGTGCCTGATACAGCAGGTGTAGACCTTACCGTGTAGTGCTTGATACAGCAGGTGTAGTGCCTGATACAGCAGGTGTGGACCTTACTGTGAAAATAGTTTTAAAATAACCGAAAGTGAGAGGTTGTAATCTGAAAAAAGGGAAAAAGGCCATTCTTGAACATAGGGTGAGATATTCTTACTAATTTACTAGAGAACCAGTTTGGATTTATGTATAACTTTGGTATGACTGAAGCCTCTAGTGAGAGGTCTAATGCTTTAATATTTAATCATTTCTGCCCTCTGAATTCATATTCATTATATAAATAGGCCCTTTTAAATTTTGTATGGCTTGCCGTTCCAAATAAAATGTATTATGTTTTGCTCATATAATAAAAAAACAACAGGTTGCTAGGTGTAGGCACAACCATAAGCAAATAGGTAAACTGGCATATGACTAAAGAGTTAATCAGGGTGATTTTTCCACAAATAGACAGGTATTTACCTTTCCATGGTAGCAAGTTATCTATTTTTGCTAACTTTCTATTCGAATGTATTGGAGCGAGATCATTTCTTTCTTTGTATACTGAGTATGTCCACATCACCGTCAGACCCTTTTATTGGTAAACTACACAGTCATGTAAAAGCAGTATTTTTTTTTGTGACCCAATACGTAATATAGTACATTTATCATCATTTGGTTGTAATCCAGAGAGGTTAGAAAAATGATCTACAGTGGGGCAAAAAAGTATTTAGTCAGCCACCAATTGTGCAAGTTCTCTCACTTAAAAAGATGAGAGAGGCCTGTAATTTTCATCATAGGTACACTTCAACTATGACAGACAACATGAGGAAAAAAAATCCAGAAAATCACATTGTAGGATGTTTAATGAATTTATTTGCAAATTATGGTGGAAAATAAGTATTTGGTCACATACAAACAAGCAAGATTTCTGGCTCTCACAGACCTGTAACTTCTTCTTTAAGAGGCTCCTCTGTCCTCCACTCGTTACCTGTATTAATGGCACCTGTTTGAACTTGTTATCAGTATAAAAGACACCTGTCCACAACCTCAAACAGTCACACTCCAAACTCCACTATGGCCAAGACCAAAGAGCTGTCAAAGGACACCAGAAACAAAATTGTAGACCTGCACCAGGTTGGGAAGACTGAATCTGCAATAGGTAAGCAGCTTGGTTTGAAGAAATCAACTGTGGGAGCAATTATTAGGAAATGGAAGACATACAAGACCACTGATAATCTTCCTCGATCTGGGGCTCCACGCAAGAGCTCACCCCGTGGGGTCAAAATGATCACAAGAACGGTGAGCAAAAATCCCAGAACCACACGGGGGGGGACCTAGTGAATGACCTGCAGAGAGCTGGGACCAAAGTAACAAAGCCTACCATCAGTAACACACTATGCCTCCAGGGACTCAAATCCTGCAGTGCCAGACGTGTCCCCCTGCTTAAGCAAGTACATGTTCAGGCCCGTCTGAAGTTTGCTAGAGAGCATTTGGATGATCCAGATGAGGATTGGGAGAATGCCATATGGTCAGATGAAACAAAAAAATACTCAACTCGTCGTGTTTGGAGGACAAAGAATGCTGAGTTGCATCCAAAGAACACCATACCTACTGTGAAGCATGCGGGTGGAAACATCATGCTTTGGGGCTGTTTTTCTGCAAAGGGACCAGGACGACTGATCCGTGTAAAGGAAAGAATGAATGGGGCCATGTATCCTGAGATTTTGAGTGAAAACCTCCTTCCATCAGCAAGGGCATTGAAGATGAAACGTGGCTGGGTCTTTCAGCATGACAATGATCCCAAACACACCGCCTCGGCAACGAAGGAGTGGCTTCAGAAGAAGCATTTCAAGGTCCTGGAGTGGCCTAGCCAGTCTCCAGATCTCAACCCCATAGAAAATCTTTGGAGGGAGTTGAAAGTCTGTGTTGCCCAGCGACAGCCCCAAAACATCACTGCTCTAGAGGAGATCTGCATTGAGGAATGGGCCAAAATACCAGCAACAGTGTGTGAAAACCTTGTGAAGACTTACAGAAAACGTTTGACCTCTGTCATTGCCAACAAAGGGTATATAACAAAGTATTGAGATAAGTATTTGGTCAATAACAAAAGTTTATTTTCCACCATAATTTGCAAATAAATAAATTAAAAATCCTACAATGTGATTTTCTGGATTTATTTTTCTCATTTCGTCTGTCATAGTTGAAGTGTACCTATGATGAAAATTACAGGCCTCTCATCTTTTTAATTTGGAGAACTTGCACAATTGGTGGCTGACTAAATACTTTTTTGCCCCACTGTAGACACTATGAGGCTATGGAAGGATCCCCAATGTGGATTTAAAAGAAAACATGAATCATCAGCGTACAATAACACCTTTGTTATTAAGCCCTGGGTTTCTAACCCTTTAATATTACTGTTGGATCTGATTAATAGAGGGGGCGGCAGGTAGCCTAGTGGTTAGAGCGTTGGACTTGTTCGAATCCCCGAGCTGACAAGGTAAAAATCTGTCGTTCTGCCACTGAACAAGGCAGTTAACCCACTGTTCCCCGGGCGCCGAAGACGTGGATGTCGATTAAGGCAGCCCCCCCGCACCTCTCTGATTCAGAGGGGGTTGGGTTAAATGCGGAAGACACATTTCGGTTGAAGGCATTCGGTTGTACAACTGACTAATAATTGTGACTTTGACTTTAACAGCTAACATTTCGATGGCCATAATAAATAGAAATGCCGATATAGTGGACAACCTTGTTTTACTCCTCGACAGTTTAAAACTTTGAGAAGTAGCCATTATTTACTACTTTACACCTTACTATACATAACTTCAACCCATTTTATAAGAGATTCTCCAAATTGTCCATAGAGCTCCAAGACAGGATTGTGTCATGGCACAGATCTGGGGAATGGTACCGAAACATTTATGCAACTTTAAAGGTCCCAAAGATCACAATGGCCTCAATCACTCTTAAATGGAAGAAGTTTGGAACCACCAAGACTCTTCCTAGAGCTGGCCACTCGGGTAAACTGAACAATTGGGGGAGAAGAGCCTTGGTCAGGGAGGTGACCAAGAACCTGATGGTCACTCTGACAGAGCTCCAGAATTCCTCTGTGGAGATGGGAGAACCTTCCAGAAAGACAACCATCTCTGGAGCACTCCACCAATCAGGCGTTTATGGTAGAGTGGCCAGACGGAAGCCACGCCAAAAGGCACCTAAAGGACTCTCAGACCATGAGAAACAAGATTCTCTGTTCTGATGAAACCAAGATTGAACTCTTTGGCCTGAATGCCAAGCGCCTCCATCCAACCTGACAGAGCTTGAGAGGATCTGCAGAGAAGAATGCAAGAAAGGTATAGGTTGAAAGCGTTCTCTTCACGGTTCAATGGGCGAGTGGACGCTGTATTTTATGAACATAACGCGCCAACCAAACAAAAAGTTATGGATATAATAAATGACTTTTTCTAACAAAAGAACCATTGGATGTCTTCGTTGGACACTTGGGAAGCCCTCAGCAGAAGTTCTTCGAAATGTAAGGGATTTTATATTAGCGATTTTATGCGTTTTATGAGACCCGCGTTGGTTATGGATTTGTGCTAATGCATAAAATATGAGGGGGGCTATCCTCAAACAATCAAATGTTGTGCTTTCGCCGCAAAGCCTTTTTGAAATCTGACAACGCTGTGATATTGCCAAGAATCAGAGCTTTTGATGACTATGCAACACTTGTATATTGATGAATGTTTAATAATTCAACTTTTGGATTTTGAATTTGGCGCCTTGCATTTCACCGGGTAGTGTCGGGAGTGGGGCGCTAGCGCTAGCGGGCCCACTGCTCCCTAAGTAGTTAAATCATTGTAATTAAAAAAAGGTACATATTTTTGAATGAATCAATCAACTGAAAAGTAGAAGCAAATTATTTCAAAGATTTAGTTTAAAAGAAAAATTCAAATCACTTCCTGAATTGACTGCCTTCAATTGGAATAGACCCCCACCCTGGTCTAGAGGAAACTTCATTCCAATTGAAGGGGGTTGGATGGACACCCAACCCCTGGTCTGGAGGAAACGTCATCCAACCCCCTTCAATTGGAATCGACCCCAACCCTGGTCTGGAGGAAACTTCATCCAACCCCCCTTCATCATGTACAGAGGTGGTTGGTGATCAGATTCCTGTCTCCAACAATACAAAACCACGCTATTTTTAAAAGGTTGACATTTAAAGCATGGGCAGGAGTGTAGTCATTCGCTCACAATAGTATTCCATGCAGCAAGCAATATATTGAATGAGTGCATGCTGCACACACACACACACACAAACAATCCACACACCAGGGTAGCAAAATGATTTGATTACACCAAACATTTCCTGACACTTAAAAAAAATTGTACAACAAATGTGTTTCAAATTAAAAAGTTAAAATCCTGTCCTCATGTATCCAGATGACAGACCCGTCCCTGGTTTGAAATGTGGGGAGTTTCTACAACACCCATCCTCCTCAAAAACTCAGACAGTGATCTTCCTTCCACCCACCAAGCCAGTCTTAAGGTATATATACACACACCCCCACCCACCAAGCCAGTCTTAAGGTATATACACACACACCCCCACCCACCAAGCCAGTCTTAAGGTATACACACACACACACCCCCACCCACCCACCAAGCCAGTCTTAAGGTATACACACACACCCCCCCACCCACCCACCAAGCCAGTCTTAAGGTATATACACACACCCTTCGGGAAGTATTCAGACCCCTTGACTTTTTCCACATTTTGTTACGTTACAGCCTTATTCTAAAATGGATGTAAAATATATATATATATCCTCAGCAATTGATCCATTGATTGTCCTTGAGATGTTTCTACAACTTGATGGAAGTCCACCTGTGGTCAATTCAATTGATTGGACATGATGTGGAAAGGCACACACCTGTCTATATAAGGTCCCACAGTTGACAGTACATGTCAGCGCAAAAACCAAGCCATGAGGTCGAAGGAATTGTCCGTAGAGCTCCAAGACAGGATTGTGTCGAGGCACAGATCTGGGGAAGGGTACCAAAACATTTCTGCAGCATTGAAGGTTGCCAAGAACACAGTTTTGAACCCCCAGAGCTGGCCGCCTGGCCAAACTGAGCAATCGGTGGAGAAGGGCCTTGGTCAGGGAGGTGACCAAAAACCCAATGGTCACTCTGACAGAGCTCCAGAGTTCTCCACCGATCTTTCAGATCATGAAAAACAAGATTCTCTTGTCTGATGAAACCAAGATTGAACTCTTTGGCCTGAATGCCAAGCGTCACGTCTGGAGGAAACCTGGCACCATCCCTACGCTGAAGCATGGTGGTGGCAGCATCATGCTGGGGAGATGTTTTTCAGCGGCAGGGACTGGGAGACTAGTCAGGATCGAGGCAAAGATGAACGCAGCAAAGTACAGAGAGATCCTTGATGAAAACCTGCTCCAAAGCACTCAGGACCTCAGACTGGGGAGAAGGTTCACCTTCCAACAGGACAACGACGCTAAGCACACAGCCAAGACAACGCAGGAGTGGCTTTGGGACAAGTCTCTGAATTATCCTTAAGTGGCCTGACCAGAGCCCGGACTTGAACCTAACCAAACAGGTCTCTGGAGAGACCTGAAAATAGCTGTGCAGCGAAGCTCCCCATCCAACCTGTTGCAGTCATCAGTGATGCCATTGTGGGGGTAGACGCTGGTCCTGGATCGTTTGGGAGTGGGGGCATTGGGTGGTGACAGTAGTGATTTAAAGTGACAGATACAAACTCAGAGAAAGAGAGAGAGAAGGAATAAAACAGATCAGGTTAGAGGTTCAAAAAATATATATTATAACCAAGAGAACACTAAAAACCAAGAGAACCCTGAAAACCAAGAGAACCCTGAAAACCAAGAGAACCCTGAAAACCAAGAGAACACTAAAAACCAAGAGAACACTAAAAACCAAGAGAACCCTGAAAACCAAGAGAACCCTGCAGCACCATCAACACCCTAAAGGTTGAAGCAAGGCAGCAGAAGTAGTAGCACAGACTCTGACAGATATTTCAACCAATGCACCATCCAGGGGAATGTACAGATAAATGTGACAACAAGTAGATATAGCCATCTCAGCTGTGGCGGATAACAAAGAGAATGTTTGGTTTCATTTATTAACATCAGTTCAAATTAATGTTATTGATTGTATTTCTTTTGTTTGAACAGTGTCCTGACAAGAGAGCACATTTTTCTCTGACAGGCAAAATTGTGCATCATTAGGTCATTGTTATGGTTGTATCCAAATAAATCTAACTAGAATGCAGCTACTGTTGTTATTCTGGCTGCACTTTTTTGACGTGACTGTAAGTTAACCGTAGTTGACTAGCTAGCAAGCAAGGGATAAAAACAGTGCCAGCCAGTATGGCAATGGAACATTTAGAACGAACGACTGGGTCGCGTCCATAGATACAGAACAAAAAGACTGAAAGACTGGGTTGCGTCTCTGGCAGCCAAATGACCAGCCGGCTTGGGTAGCAACCCTAGATTTGTGTCGGGACAATATATCTTGAGGAAGGATGAAATAGTATGAATAAATTCATCAAAATAACATTTAATGAAAATATGTCAATCATTATTTGAATATGTTGGTAACCCGTTGTGTAAAAGTGACAATGCCAAAGCAGCCGGTGTTTGGAGGATATATATATACACACACATACGACTTCGTCTCGGGCCTAACAACACCGTGCCAATATATCCTCCAAACACCGGCTTCTCTGGCATTATCACTTAAATAGAGGACAGGAGATAATATATTATAGAGGAGGATTTGTGGATAAAGAGAGAAAAAGAAGAGAAGTCCCTGATCATGACACAGTCCTCTATAGATACAAGGCTTTTGGCCCATTCATCCATCCATCTCTACGTAGTCCTGTCCATCTGTCTGTCCGTCCGTGGTCCACTGTAGTGGATAGTAGGGTTTTTGGGGGGGTCCTCTGTTTCCCAGGTTAGGAGGGCCTCTACTGGGTTGCCCTGTCTCCTGTGGCTCCCTCCCTCATGGTTCTTCAAGCCAGGAGGGTTTGTCGGCCCCTTGGGGCCTCAGCTTGATGTTGAACTGCTTCAGGGTCTGTTCCAACTGCTGCTGGTTCCCAGCAAAGTAGGCTGAGATGGCATTATGGAAGAGGAGGAGCTGTTTATGCATCACTTTTACCTGGAGAGAGAGAAGGAAGCAGAGCGAGAAGGAAGCAGAGCGAGAGAGAGGGGAAGGAGAGAGAGAGGAAGGAGAGAGAGAGGAAGGAGAGAGAGAAGGAAGCAGAGAGAGAGAGAGGGGAAGGAGAGAGAGAGGAAGGAGAGAGAGAAGGAAGCAGAGCGAGAGAGAGGGGAAGGAGAGAGAGAGGAAGGAGAGAGAGAAGGAAGCAGAGAGAGAGAGAGGGGAAGGAGAGAGAGAGGAAGGAGAGAGAGAAGGAAGCAGAGCGAGAGAGAGGGGAAGGAGAGAGAGAGGAAGGAGCGAGAGAGAGGGGAAGGAGAGAGAGAAAGAGGGTTCAATACACTGATACGAAGAGCGATACAGACACAGGCCTCTGTGTCTAAGTGCTTGTGTCATTGCCTGTCTGTGTGTGTGTGTGTGTGTGTGTGTGTGTGTGTGTGTGTAATTGTCTAGGGGTGTGATGGAGGGATGGAATACGAGGAGAAGAACAAAAAGAAAGAGGAACAAGGAGGTGTATCCTACCTTGTTTTCATCCAGGAAGTTGAGTTTGATAGTGACGTCAGAGCGAAGGCGTTCATATTTGTCCTTGTGGATCTGGTACTGCTCCTGGGCTGTTTCTATACGGGCCATGTTCACCACATCCCTGGGACCAACGCTTAACTCCTCTAGGTCTGCCCTGTACGCATCAAACTCCAACCTGACAGGGAGAGAGAGAGAGAGAGAGAGGAGAGACATAACAAGCTATAACCCATCATACTCAACTCTGCAAAATCTACCCTGAGGGGAACACTACAAAGCAGGATCAATGAGTCAGCTAACTTTGGTTAACAACAAGATTTTGGGGTTAATTAAGAAATCTAAAAACGTGTTTTTCATTGTTAAGTCAATTGGACCATGCCCATTTCAAGCTTATCGTTCTAATACAAGTTCGCTGGCAAACTCCTTGATCTTTGCAGTATACCAATCTGTACAAATCAAACTCCAGCCTGACAGAGAGAGAGAGAGAGAGAGAGAGAGAGAGAGAGAGAGAGAGAGAGAGAGAGAGAGAGAGAGAGAGAGAGAGACCGAGAGAGACCGAGAGAGAGAGACACCGAGAGAGGGAGAGAGAGAGAGAGAGACCGAGAGAGCAAGCAGATGAGCTCCTGCATTTTTCAGCATGTTCTTAAAAACCTGATTTTGGACGGAATTACCTAAAAGGCTTACAACTACCAAAGATTAAAATTCCCAAACTATACATAACATGCTCTGGCAAACAAACAGAGATCTGAAAACACCATCCAACCTGGAATTGAGTGAGTAATGTTTAGTCTGAAAAAGCCAATAAGAAAAATACATTACAATGATATATTTTACTTTGTAAGGACTGAATGCTAAGTTAAGGCTGTTCCAAACGGAATGTACCAGATGCTCAGCAGGCTCTGCTCACACTTACTGACCTGAGGCCAAACCACACGACAACAACATTGGACACTTTATGGAACACAAAGCCTTCACTATCTCATCCTGGAATATCCAAGGCCTGAGGTCATCAGCCTTTGGCCTAAAGAGCAGGAGCCTGGACTTCAAAGTAATCGGAAATACAGACATTGTCATCCTACAAGAAATATGGTATAGAGAAGACGACCCACTGGTTGCCCTCTAGGTTACAGAGAGCTGGCAGTCCCATCCACCAAACTACCAGGTGTGAAACAGGGAAGGGACTCAGGGGGTATGCTCATTTGGAATAGAGCAGACCTAGCTCACTATTAAATTTAGGAACATTTTACATTTGTCTAGAAATTTCCCGTGACTGTGATCACGCTCTATGCAGCCAATGTGAATAAGACCTTTAAACAGGTCAACATTCACAAGGCCGCAGGACCAGACAGATTACCAGGACGTGTACTGCGAGCATGCGCTGTCCAACTGGCAAGTGTCTTCACTGACATTTCGAGTCTGTAATACAAACATGTTTCAAGCAGACCACCATAGTGCCTGTGCCCAAGAACAAGGTATCCTGCATAAAACGACTACTGACCCGTAGCACTCACGTCTGTAGCCATGAAGTGCTTCGAAAGGCTGGTCATGGCTCACATCAACACCATTATCCCAGAAACCCTAGACCCACTCCAATTTGCATACCGCCCCAACAGATCCACAGATGATGCTATCTCTATTGCACTCCACACTGCCCTTTCCCACCTGGACAAAAGGAACACCTATGTGAGAATGCTGTTCATTGACTACAGCTCAGCGTTCAACACCATAGTGCCCTCAAAGCTCATCACTAAGCTAAGGATCCTGGGACTAAACACCTCCCTCTGCAACCGGATCCTAGACTCCCTGACAGGCCGCCCCCAGGTGGTAAGGGTAGGTAACAACACATCCGCCAAGCTGATCCTCAACACAGGGGCCCCTCAGGGGTGCGTGCTCAGTCCCCTCCTGTACTCCTTATTCACTCATGACTGCATGGCCAGGCACGACTTCAACACCATTATTAAGTTTGCCGATGACACAACAGTGGTAGGCCTGATCACCGGCAACGATGAGACAGCCTATAGGGAGGAGGTCAGAGACCTGGCCGTGTAGTGCCAGGACAACAACCTCTCCCTCAACGTGATCAAGACAGAGGAGATGATTGAGGACTACAGGAAAGAGGACCGAGCACGCCCCCATTCTCATCAACGGGGCTGCAGTGGAGAAGGTTGAGAGCTCCTTGGTGTCCACTTCACCACCAAACTAACATGGTCCTAGCACACCAAGACATTCCCCCTCAGGAGACCGAAAAGATTTGGAATGGGTCCTCAGATCCTCAAAAGGTTATACAGCTGCACCATTGAGAGCATCCTGCCTGGTTGCATCACTGCCTGGTATGGAAACTACTCGGCCTCCGACCCCAAGGCACTACAGAGGGTAGTGCGAACAGCCCAGTACATCACTGGGGCCAAGCTTCCTGCCATCCAGGACCTCTATACCAGGCGGTGTCAGAGGAAGGCCCTAAAAATTGTCAAAGACTCCAGCCACCCTAGTCATAGACTGTTCTCTCTGATACCGCACGACAAGCCTAGGTCCAAGAGGCTTCTAAACAGCTTCTACCCCCAAGCCATAAGACTCCTGAACATCTATTCAACTACCCCCCCCATTTACGCTGCTGCTACTCTCTGTTTATTATCTATGCATAGTCACCTAATCAAAATGGCAACTGTCGTGTCTCTGATTAAATTATATGACAAGCTCTTTTATCAAATTGATTACCTAACGTTGATTGATTACGTGATTTAATTAAACCATGCAACGATTAACTTGTTAATAACCTGGGGCACCACGGAAGAGTGTTTATAGAGCTGCGGTCTTCTGAATAAACTCTTAAAGATCTGAAGATCTTTTATATCAATAGCAGTCAACTATTAAGCGTCACCTTATTCAGTCTCATCTGAACGTCGTAAAATTCATGGTTATCCTCACGAACCCTGGCTAAGAAGTTGAATCAGCAATACAAAAAATGGCTTAATTATTTATTTACTAAACACTTAAATAATCACACAGAATTACATATATACACAGGATGGATCATACATTGATTACTAATCATGTCATAAAAGAAAAAAAGTCCCTAGCGGACGTAAACCGACATGACGGCTGTTACACAAAGAAAAGGGGGTTGGGCTTGAATGAAAGAGCGGGAAGACTGAGGGACGAAGGGGATTGGGTCTCTGTCGGACCTTGAGAAGCTATGCTGCCGTAAATACAGAATCTTATGCATTCTAATAACCGCCCAGTCGGAAAAGGAAAATGCAAGATATATATTTACTCTGAGCTGCGCTTCGATAGATGGGTAGAAGATGGAAGACTGGTTTACCCAGCAGATTGATATAAAAAAAAAAAAAAAAAGCCTGACTCAATTTGGCATGAGGGTCTGCTATACAAATTGATGGAAAGTGGTGTTTGGGGGGAAAAAACATCCGACATTATAAAATCCATCTATACAAACAAGTGAGCGGTTAAAATTGGTTAAAAAAACACACACATTTCTACTGTTTGCTGATGATCTGGTGCTTCTGTCACCAACGAATGAGGGCCTACAGCAGCACCTAGATCTTCTGCACAGATTCTGTCAGACCTGGGCCCTGGCAGTAAATCTCAGTAAGACCAAAATAACGGTGTTCCAAAAAAGGTCCAGTTGCCAGGACCACAAATACAAATTCCATATAGACACCGTCGCTCTAAAAAAACTATACATACCTCGGCTTAAACATCAGCGCCACAGGTAACTTCCACAAAGCTGTGAACCATCTGAGAGACAAGGCAAGAACGGCCTTCTATGCCATCAAAAGGAACATAAAATTTGACATACCAATTAGGATCTGGCTAAAAATACTTGAATCAGTTATAGAACACATTGCCCTTTGTGGTTGTGAGGTCTGGGGTCCGCTCACCAACCAAGAATTCACAAAAATGGGACAAACACCAAATTGAGACTCTGCATGCAGAATTCTGCAAAAATATTCTCGGTGTACAACGTAAAACACCAAATAACGCATGCAGAGCAGAATTAGGCCGATACCCACTAATGATCAAAATCCAGAAAAGAGACGCTAAATTCTACCACTACCTAAAAGGAAGCAATTCTCAAACCTTCCATAACAAAGCCATCACCTACAGAGAGATGAACCTGGAGAAGAGTCCCCTAAGCAAGCTGGTCCTGGGGCTCTGTTCACAAACACAAACAGACCCCACAGAGCCCCAGCACAGCAACACAATTAGACCCAACCAAATCATAAGAAAACAAAAACAATTACTTGACACAATGGAAAGAAGTAACAAAAAAAAAGAAAACTAGAATATTATTATGCTATTTGGCCCTAAACAGAGAGTATACAGTGGCGGAATACCTGACCACTGTATCTGACCCAAACTTAAGGAAAGCGTTGATTATGTACAGACTCAGCGAGTATAGCATTGCTATTGAGAAAGCCTGTCTTGGCTCCTGAGAGCCAGGTCAGGCTATGTGCCCACTGCCCACAAAATGAGGTGGAAACTGAGCTGCACTTCCTAACTTCAAAGTCAAAGTCAAAGTCACCATTATTAGTCAGTTGTACAACCAAATGCCTTCAACCGAAATGTGTCTTCCGCATTTTAACCCAACCCCTCTGAATCAGAGAGGTGCGGGGGGCTGCCTTAATCAACATCCACGCCATCGGGCGCCCGGGAACAGTGGGTTAACTGCCTTGTTCAGGGGCAGAACGACAGATTTTTACCTTGTCAGCTCGGGGATTCGAACTTGCAGCCCTCCGGTTACAAGTCCAACGCTCTAACCACTAGGCTACCTGCCGCCCTGCCAAATGTACGACCATATTAGAGACACATATTTCCCTCAGATTACACAGACCCACAAAGAATTCAAAAAACAAACCCAATTTTGATAAACTCCCATATCTACTGGGTGAAATACCACAGCAGCAAGATTTGTGACCTGTTTCCACAAGAAAAGGGCAACCAGTGAAGACAAACAGCATTGTAAATTCAACCTATATTTATGTGTATTTATTTTCCCTTTTGTACATTAACAATTTGCACATAATATGACATTTGAAATGTCTTCACTTTTGTGAGTGTAATGTTTACTGTTAATTTTTATTTGTTTATTATCTATTTCACTTGCTTTGGCAATGTAAACTTATGTTTCCCATGCCAATAAAACCCTTTGAATTGAATTGAGAGGAGACGAGAGAGAACTCCAACCAGACAGAGAGAGACAGAGAGAGACAGAGACAGAGACAGACAGAAAGAGAGAGACAGAGAGACAGAGAGACAGAGAGACAGAGACAGACAGAGAGAGAGAGAGAGAACTCCAACCTGACAGAGAGGAGACGAGAGAGAACTCCTAACAACTGACTCTACGGACAGATCCATTACTCTAGACATGAATATGGGTCAGTGTGTCTGGAGTAGATCAGGGTACGTGCAGACTAACTCTGTACTGCCTGGCTGGAACAGACTGTCTGGACATGGTCTTCCCTTTAGCTCTACCATGGAGACGATGGTGTGTGTTACCTAGCAGCCTCGTACATCTTGATGGTCATCAACGTGTCCTCCATGGTTTTGTTAACCAGGGTATTGATGCTGGACACAAAGAAGTTGATGGCTCCTAGCAGTGTCTCTCCATTCTTACATAATAACTTCTGGGTCTCTGCGTTGTACCCAAACTCATCCTGGAGGAAACATCACGTCATTAAAACACACACACTGATCAATCTGATCAATTAAAATCAATCAATCAATACATCAATCAGTCCAACCAATAAATCAAAATCAACCAATGTATTCATTACTTTTCAGATTCGTCACAAAGTGCTTTAAGAAAACTACCTGAGCTAAAGCCCCCAAGACCAAACAGTTAAGTGGCAGCCCCTACCTCTTGATTTAGTGTCAGGATTAAAGGTCAGAGGTTAAAGGTGATTTCTGGCTGAGGGGTCTGGGTTAGGGGGTCAGTCTAGAGGTTAGAGGTCATGTTCTCACCCGTAGTTCAGGTGATTACTGACTGAGGGGTCTGGGCTAGAGGTTAGAGGTCAGGTTCTCACCCGCAGTTCAGGTGATTTCAGGCTGAGGTCGGTAAAGGTGTCCCCGAGGGCATGTTGCGTCTGCACCATGCTGTACAAGTGATTGGTCAGGGCTCTGGCCAATCGCAGCACATTCTCATACTTCCTCTTGGTGTCCCGAAGAACTTCTATTTGAGCCTCCAGTTCTAGGTCCACAGTCCTAGACCCACGACCAAACCGCTCTGCAATCATCTGTTTAGTGCACTGGAGAGAATGAGAGAGAATGAGAGAGAATGAGAGAGAGAGAGAGAGAGAGAGAGAGAGAGAATTAGAGGAGAGAGGAGAGAAAGCAGAGAGAGAGAATGAGAGGAGAGAGAGGAGAGGAGAGAGAATGAGAGGAGAGAGAGGAGAGGGAATGAGAGGAGAGAGAATGAGAGGAGAGAGAGAGAATGAGAGGAGAGAGAGGAGAGGAGAGGAGAGGAGAGAGAGAATGAGAGGGAGGAGGGAAGAGAGAGAGAATGAGAGGGAGGAGGGAAGAGAGAGAGAGAGGGAGGGAGGAGGGAAGAGAGGGAGAGAGGTAATGTGTTTGAGATGAGGAGATAGATGGAAATCATTCAAACACGGGCGAGTTAACACAGACTAGTTAAGTTAACACAGACTAGTTAAGTTAACACAGACTAGTTAAATGGTTTTGCATAAGAGCATCCGCTAAACGATTAAAATGGCAAATGTAACACAGGTAAGTGAACACAGACAGGTAGAGTGTGGCTCTAGGTATTCTGACACAGGTAAGTGAACACAGACAGGTAGAGTGTGGCTCTAGGTATTCTGACACAGGTAAGTGAACACAGACATATTCAGTCAGATATATTGTAGGTGTTGAGTCCCGTGTGTATGGGCCTTTAATTAGGGTGTCTAAGTGTTCTGTTACAGGTAGACCCAGGAATTGGCACACATGCAGACTGCAGTACCGTGTAGGTGTTGAGGTGGATTACAGTACCGTGTAGGTGTTGAGGTAGATTACAGTACCGTGTAGGTGTTGAGGTAGATTACGGTGTTGAGGTAGATTACAGTACCGTGTAGGTGTTGAGGT
>CM059787.1:5524707-5637207 GCA_030435695.1 Brachymystax lenok tsinlingensis | reverse complement strand
CTATTTTGTGAAGTGCACCAGTCCCTCCTGCAGCAAAGCACCCCCACAACATGATGCTGCCACCCCCGTGCTTCACGGTTGGGATGGTGTTCTTCGACTTGCAAGCCTCCCCTTTTCCTCCAAACATAACGATGGTCATTATGGTCAAACAGTTCTATTTTTGTTTCATCAGACCAGAGGACATTTCTCCAAAAGTACAATCTTTGTCCCCATGTACAGTTGCAAACCATAGTCTGGCTTTTTTATTGTGGTTTTGGAGCAGTGGCTTCTTCCTTGCTGGGCGGCCTTTCAGGTTATGTCGATATAGGACTCGTTTTATTGTGGATATAGATACTTTTGTACCTGTTTCCTCCAGCATCTTCACAAGGTCCTTTGCTGTTGTTCTGGGATTGATTTGCACTTTTCGCACCAAAGTACGTTCATCTCTAGGAGACAGAACGCGTCTCCTTCCTGAGCGGTATGACGGTTGCGTGGTCTCATGGTGTTTATACTTGCGTACTATAGTTTGTACAGATGAACGTGGTACCTTCAGGTGTTTGGAAATTGCTCCCAAGGATGAACCAGACTTGTGGAGGTCTACAATTTCTTTTCTGAGGTCTTGGCTGATTTCTTTTGATTTTCCCATGACGTCAAGCAAAGAGGCACTGAGTTTGAAGGTAGGCCTTGAAATACATCCACAGGTACACCTCTAATCCACTCAAATGATGTCAATTAGCCTATCAGAAGCTTCTAAAGCCATGACATCATTTTCTGGAATTTTCCAAGCTGTTTAAAGGCATAGTCAACTTAGTGTATGTAAACTTCTGACCCACTGGAATTGTGATACAGTGAATTATAAGTGAAATAATCTGTCTGTAAATAATTGTTGGAAAAATTACTTAGGACATCTACTTTGAGCATGGCACATCAGACTTGCCAAAACTATAGTTTGTTAACAAGAAATTTGTGGAGTGGTTGAAAAACGAGTTTTAATGACTCCAACCCTAAGTGTATGTAAACTTCCGACTTCAACTGTACATGAGGAGAGTTTAGCTTCACCACATTGTGACAATTACCGACACACAAAAACCAAAACACGTGAGGCGATCAGAAAGACCTTCAAATTCAGTTAGTAAAATATTAAGGAACCCAAGACTTAAAGAACCGTTAAACACTGTGAATGACTACCTTTCATTCCCGTGTGGCTCAGTGGAGGCAGCTGAGGGGAGAACAACCCACTAGGGGGGCCTCCAGTCCCACTAGGGGGTGTAGACTCACTAGTTGTCCAGTCCCACTAGGAGTGCACCCCTGTGGGTCTCTCAAGGACACGTAAGCCATAGAGCTAGCTAATGCGGTAACGTGGTAGTCTGGATGTCAACGTGTACAGATCAGGGGCCGTATGTAGCCTTGTGTCCCAGATTAACAGAGTTTATCTAGGATCACTTTAGACTTTTAGTTCATAGTTTACCTGTCTGGTAAAATAAAAGGTCAAAAAAAATAACCAGCTGAAACATGCAGAGGGGACAGAGACAGAGAGACAGAGAGACAGAGAGACAGAGAGACAGAGAGACAGAGAGAGAGAGAGAGAGAGAGAGAGAGAAGGAACAGAGAGAAGGAACAGAGAGAGAGAGAGAAAAGATGAGGGGAGAGAGAGAGAGAGAGAGGGGAGAGAGAGATAAGACCCACCCAGGGACTGCTGCTCTAGAAAGGAAGTGACCATTTCCTCTCTCCAAAACATTGTGATGGTTTCATGCTCCAGATGATATGTAGTAAGTTATGCAGTTGTTGAATAAAACCCACACAGGACCCAGGGAATAACTAACACACTAATGTTACGGTCAGTGACTACAAGAGTTAGTAACACACGTCTGAGCTGCATACTGTGTGTACACCAGGGGTCTCCAACCTTTTCTAGCATGATAGCTACTTATTTTTTTCCCTCGTTTTCAAATAGGAACATTCTGCTCTTCTCTCCCCTGCAACTGTAACAGCCTTATTTGAAAATGGATTCAATAGATTTTTTTCCCCCTCATCAATCTACACACAATACCCCATAATGACATCCCAATACCCCATAATGACATCCCAATACCCCATAATGACATCCCAATACCCCATAATGACATCCCAATACCCCATAACAATACCCCTCATCAATCTACACACAATACCCCATAATGACATCCCAATACCCCGTAATGACATCCCAATACCCCATAATGACATCCCAATACCCCGTAATGACATCCCAATACCCCGTAATGACATCCCAATACCCCGTAATGACATCCCAATACCCCGTAATGACATCCCAATACCCCATAATGACACCCCAATACCCCACAATGACACCCCAATACCCCATAATGACATCCCAATACCCCATAATGACATCCCAATACCCCATAATGACATCCCAATACCCCATAACAATACCCCTCAATCTACACACAATACCCCATAATGACATCCCAATACCCCATAATGAAAAAGCAAAAATGGTTCTGACATTTTTGAAAATGTGTTAAATATAAAAACTTAAATATCACATTTACATAAGTATTCAGACCCTTTACTCAGTACTTTGTTGAAGCACCTTTGGCAGAGATTCCAGCCTTGAGTCTTCTTGGGTATGATGCTACAAGCTTGGCACACCTGTATTTGGGGAGTTTGTCCCATTCTTCTCTGCAGATCCTCTCAAGCTCTGTTGGGTTGGATGGGGAGCGTCGCTGCACAGCTATTTTCAGGTCTCTCCAGAGATGTTCGATCGTGTTCAAGTCCGGGCTCTGGTCGGGCCACTCAAGGACATTGAGACTTGTCCCAAAGCCACTCCTGCGTTGTCTTGGCTGTGTGTTTAGGGTCATTGTCCTGTTGGAAGGTGAACCTTCATCCCAGTCTGAGGTCATGAGTGCTCTGGAGCAGGTTTTCATCAAGGATCTCGCTGTACTTTGCTCCGTTCATCTTTCCCTCGATCCTGAATAGTCTCCCAGTCCCTGCTGCTGAAAAACATCCCCACAGCATGATACTGCCACCACCATGCTTCACCGTAGGGATGGTGCCAGGTTTCCTCCAGACGTGACGCTAAGGCATTCAGGCCAAAGAGTTCAATGTTGGTTTCATCAGACCAGAGAATCTTGTTTCTCATGGTCTGAGTCCTTTAGGTGTCTTTGGCAAACTCCAAGCGGGCTGTCATGTGCCTTTTTCTGAGGAGTGGCTTCTGTCTGGCCGCTCTACCATAAAGGCCTGATTGGTGTATTGCTGCAGAGATGGTTATCCATCTGGAAGGTTCTCCCATCTCCACAGAGTAACTATGGAGCTCTGTCAGAGTGATACTTGGTCACCTCCCAGTCCAAGGTCCTTCTCCCCCGATTGCTCAGTTTGGTCGGGTGACCAGCTCTAGGAAGAGTCTTGGTGGTTCCAAACTTCTTCTATTTAAGAATGATGGAGGCCACTGTGTTCTTGGGGGACCTTCAATGCTGCTTAAATTTGTTGGTAACCTTCCCCAGATCTGTGCCTCAACACAATCCTGTCTCTGAGCTCTACAGACAATTCCTTCGACCTCACGGCTTGGTTTTTCTAAAAATCTGTTCTTTGCTTTGTCATTATGGGGTATTGTGATGTCATTATGGGGTATTGTGACGTCATTATGGGGTATTGTGTGTAGATTGATGAGGAACGTGTTTTTATTTAATCCATTGTAGAATAAGGCTGTAACATAACAAAATGTGAAAAAAGTCAAGGGGTCTGAATTACTTTCCGAAAGCACTTTACCTTGTAAAATAATTCTTAATAAACAACTCCAAATGATGTTCTCAGTTGTATTTTTCCTGGGTTTAGAAAGTTCACAAATAATAGACACAAATGATACACTTTACTCATGTCATGATATACTTCTGCCAGGTACTACTTTTGCAGTTAATGTTTAATTGAGAATTGTTTTAGGGGAAAAGTATTTTTGTCGACCCACAAGACCGTTATCACATTAACCGGTTACACATGGACTGGTAGAAAAACACATGCACCACACACAGACAGGGGCAATATTGATGGAAATTAAAATTGGAAGATGGGTTTAAAAAGCCAAACTTAACACTAATAGTGGCTAACCAGGGATAGGATAAAGTCAACATGGCATTGATTAGATAGTGTGTCTGATACTTGTGAGATTTGTTTATGACAGTGGAAGACGTGAAAATCGCAGGTACTTTCAGAATTGTCAGAGGTCGCCTGCGAGCTACTGGTAGCTTGCCTGGTTGGAGACCCCTATGTATATACATGCAGACAGACAGACGCACACTCTTTGAGCACAAATGCACACACACACACACACACACACACACACACACACACACACACACACACACTAGAAGCAGTAAATCCATTGGAACAACAGCACTACCCAGCACTTCAAAAACAATGTAATTCCTGTTAAGAATAAAAATTGTTAATGCATTTCCTGTTCAGAATAAAACCTGTCAACAATGGTCTATGTGTTGTAGTTAGTTTAGAACCACTGTGGCAGAAGAACGTCTCTCAAACCAACGTGTGTCGCCCATAAAGATAAATTGAGGACTCTAGTGCCCTAAAGGCAGTTTTAACATGGGCAGCGCCGTTGAGGACTTACACCATTTTGAAGTAGTCAACTGGGTGGGACTTGCTATGGGTTACGGAAGGATCACATGATTCCATCCAGGTCACCAGGAGGGATCAGCCAATGAATTATACATGAGAGGAAACATTCCATAACTCCAGGGGGTAGTATATCACCAACCTTGGCTTTATACCTGTTCAGACAACACCCTCCAGGGGGCAGTATTTCACCAACCTTGGCTTTATACCTGTTCAGACAACACCCTCCAGGGGGCAGTATTTCACCAACCTTGGCTTTATACCTGTTCAGACAACACCCTCCAGGGGGCAGTATATCACCAACCTTGGCCTTATACCTGTTCAGACAACACCCTCCAGGGGGCAGTATATCACCAACCTTGTCTTTATACCTGTTCAGACAACACCCTCCAGGGGGCAGTATATCACCAACCTTGGCCTTATACCTGTTCAGACAACACCCTCCAGGGGGCAGTAAATCACCAACCTTGGCTTTATACCTGTTCAGACAACACCCTCCAGGGGGCAGTATATCACCAACCTTGGCTTTATACCTGTTCAGACAACACCCTCCAGGGGGCAGTATATCACCAACCTTGGCTTTAAACCTGTTCAGACATCACCCTCCAGGTGGCAGTATGCATCCTTGCAGTTTGTTTACCAACTCATAGAAGTAGTAGAAGAGCAAAAAGTGACTACTTCAAAATGGAGATGACCTCAATGGCCCTGCCTGTGGTCTAACAGACACCATAATGGGACAGATACAAAGAGGAGTCCTCTATCATTCTCTATGGCATCGCCCTCTTCTAGCCTAAACAATGATTTGGTTTCATTATCACAGGATTACAAGGAGCACGTGTGCCCCTTAAGTTGGAAAATGTAGGAGCACACAAAGAAATGAAGGAGCACACAAAGAAATGTAGGAGCACACAAAGAAATGTATGAGCACACAAAGAAATGTAGGAGCACACAAAGAAATGTATGAGCACACAAAGAAATGTAGGAGCACACAAAGAAATGTATGAGCACACAAAGAAATTAAAACTATTTGGAGGTAATAGAAAGCTTAAAAATGTCTCTAGTCGCAATGTTGCTCCTAAATCATAAAAAATAAAAATTCTAAATCACAGGTCACACAGCAAAAGTATTTAGGTGCATACTGTATGTCCCCGAGACACGTCCTCGTTTGGATTTGATTTGACAGACCGTCGACCAGAGTTATCGTAGTGGAGGAGGACCCAAAAACACAGATTCAGTCAACGTGCCTAATGCTTTGTCATCAACTTTTTAAAAAGAGAAAAATGCACCATGTGCAGCCTAGCAGCCACGTTCAGTGACGCATGGTGCTCGTTGCAATGACTACTAGGCCTATTTCATTCAGCAAGTCAGACAACATGACAAAACATTAGGTGGCATTGCTTGAATCTATAGTACGTACACACACACACACACACACACACACACACACACACAGACAGTGTTGTCCTTCTCACCCTGGTGATTGTGACACCCTACCTTCTCATCTAAGCTCCACTGTAGCTTAGCAACCTGGACACAGATGGAGAGGGGGGGAGAAATAAAGAGACAGACAGAAAACAAATGAGAACAAAAAAAAAAGACAACGTATAACAGAATCACGACAGGATGCAAAAAGGAAACCAACAATAGGCCTTGATGGTGATGTGAGGAAGTCAGTAACCTGGTCCCAGATCTGTTAGTTCTCTTGATGGGCTACAGCATATAGTGACATGGGGAAGTCAGTAACCTGGTCCCAGATCTGTTAGTTCTCTTGATGGGCTACAGCATATAGTGACATGGGGAAGTCAGTAACCTGGTCCCAGATCTGTTAGTTCTCTTGATGGGCTACAGCATATAGTGACATGGGAAGTCAGTAACCTGGTCCCAGATCTGTTAGTTCTCTTGATGGGCTACAGCATATAGTGACATGGGGAAGTCAGTAACCTGGTCCCAGATCTGTTAGTTCTCTTGATGGGCTACAGCATATAGTGACATGGGGAAGTCAGTAACCTGGTCCCAGATCTGTTAGTTCTCTTGCTTACTGTATAGACGCCATTGTCTCATGGAGTTGGAGTGATAACAGGCACAGGGGCCGCTGTTTTGAAGCCACCGTGCCTCCATCTTGGCTCTCTCCCACCATTGTTTTGAAGCCACCGTGCCTCCAATTCTTTATATATATATATATATATATACACACACACATATACACACACACACACAATGAAGAAAAAAAGTATTTGATCCCCTGCTGATTTTGTACATTTGCCCACTGACAAAGAAATGATCAGTCTATAATTTTAATGGTAGGTTTATTTGAACAGTGAGAGACAGAATAACAACAGAAAATCCAGAAAAACGCATGTGAAAAATGTTATAAATTGATTTGCATTTTATTGAGGGAAATAAGTATTTGACCCCCTCTCAATCAGAAAGATTTCTGGCTCCCAGGTGTATTTTATACAGGTAACAAACTGAGATTAGGAGCACACTCTTAAAGGGAGTGCTCCTAATCTCAGTTTGTTATCTGTATAAAAGACACCTGGGAGCCAGAATTCTTTCTGATTGAAAGTTGGTGCGATTATTCGCAAATGGAAGAAACACAAAAGAACTGTCAATCTCCCTCGGTCTGGGGCTCCATGCAAGATATCACCTCGTGGAGTTGCAATGATCATGAGAACGGTGAGGAATCAGCCCAGAACTACACGGGAGGATCTTGTCAATGATCTCAAGGCCGCTGGGACCATAGTCACCAAGAAAACAATTGGTAACACACTACGCCGTGAAGGACTGAAATCCTGCAGCGCCCGCAAGGTCCCCCTGCTCTATCTATTGGTTGACACATCAATGATTGACCCGTGGAGAAGACTGGGCCCTTCAGCAGGTCAGAATGAGCCGGGAACGTTCAGATATAGATAGACGTGTGATATAGAACAAACATGCCTCTGCCAACACGTAGACCAAGGAATCGTGGTATGCTCTATTCATGGAATTTCTATCTGCAGACATTACCTTGATGTTGAGGATAACAAGGCATGAGATCTGATTTGCGGTCATAATAGTAGTAATACGATACCATTTATGGCCATTTATTTTGTTTTCTCACAAAAGGGACTGAACTTAAAATGGTCCTTTAAAAAAAATTACCTGCTGACAACCGAAGGCTTTTTGTTCGCAACAGAACGTATTTTTTTCAAGAAACTGTCCGCTTCCGAATATCACGATGCCAGTATCAGTACAATCCTAATCTGAAAAGAACACAGTATAGAATGTCACCTTTTAATTGAGGGGATGTTCACACATATGATTTCCTGTTCAGAATACAACCTCACAGATTCCATAATGGACAGATACAAAGAAGAGTCCTCTATCATTCTCTATGGTTCATACACACATATATATATATATATATATATATATATATATATATATATATATACACACATAAAGTTGAAGTCGGAAGTTTACATACACTTAGGTTGGAGTCATTAAAACTCGTTTTTTAACCACACCATACATTTCTTGTTAGCAAACTATAGTTTTGGCAAGTCGGTTAGGACATCTACTTTGTGCATGACACAAGTAATTTTTCCAACAATTGTTTATAGACCGATTATTACACTTATAATTCACTGTATCACAATTCCAGTGGGTCAGAAGTTTACATACACTAAGTTGACTGTGCCTTTAAACAGCTTGGAAAATTCCAGTAAATGATGTCATGGCTTTAGAAGCTTCTGATAGGCTAATTGACATCATTTGAGTCAATTGGAGGTGTACCTGTGAGTGTATTTCAAGGCCTACCTTCAAATTCAGTGCCTCTTTGCTTGACATCATGGGAAAATCAAAAGGAATATCAGCCAAGACCTCAGAAAACAAATTGTAGACCTCCACAAGTCTGGTTCATGCTTGGGACCAATTTCCAAACGCCTGAAGGTACCACGTTCATCTGTACAAACAATAGTACGCAAGTATAAACACCATGGGACCACGCAGCCATCGAACCGCTCAGGAAGGAGACGCGTTCTGTCTCCTAGAGATGAACGTACTTTGGTGCAAAAAGTGCAAATCAATCCCAGAACAACAGCAAAGGACCTTGTGCAGATGCTGGAGGAAACACGTACAAAAGTACCTATATCCACAGTAAAACGAGTCCTATATCGAGTCCTATATCGAAGCACGGTGGTGGCAGCATCATGTTGTGGGGGTGCTTTGCTGCAGGAGGGACTGGTGCACTTCACAAAATAGATGGCATCATGAGGTAGAAAAATTATTTGGATATATTGAAGCAACATCTCAAGACATCAGTCAGCTTGGTCGCAAATGGGTCTTCCAAATGGACAATGACCCCAAGCATGCTTCCAAAGTTGTGGCAAAATGGCTTAAGGACAACAAAGTCAAGGTATTGGAGTGGCAATCACAAAGCCCTGACCTCAATCCTATAGAGAATTTGTGGGCAGTACTGAAAAGCGTGTGCGAGGAAAGAGGCCTACAACCTGAGTCAGTTACACCAGCTCTGTCAGGAGGAATGGGCCAAAATTCACCCAATTTATTGTGGGAAGCTTGTGGAAGGCTATCCGAAATGTTTGACCTAAATTAAACAATTTAAAATGCAATGCTACCAAATACTAATTGAGTGTATGTAAACGTCTGACCCACTGGGAATGTGATGAAAAAAATAAAAGCTGAAATAAATCATTCTCTCTACTATTATTCTGACATTTCACATTCTTAAAATAAAGTGGTGATCCTAACTGACCTAAGACAGGGCATTTTTACTAGGATTAAATGTCAGGAATTGTGAAAACTGAGTTTAAATGTATTTGGCTAAGGTGTATGTAAACTTCCGACTTCATCTGTATATATATATTCATATGACTGACTGTTCAGAAAGTAAAATCACTTTATCAACGGTTACTGACACCCTTGATAAAGATGAGCAAAAATGACAGATTTTATACAATCATTAAAATACTGAGCTATATTGTACGCTCAAAAAAAATGTGAAATTATTATATTTTATTGTAATACAATGGCTCAGAATGAGATTTTGTTGAACAAGAAATTGTTTTTTTTCCCTTCAAAAAAGGTAGGGGGGGGTCAACATTATTGACACCCGTTTTCAATACCACACCTTGCAACTGAGACGTTTTCTAAAATGTTTTATGAGATTGGAGAACACATTGGGAGGGATCTTAGAGCATTGCTCCATACAGAATCCTTCCAGATCATTGATATCCATCGTCTGCTGTTATGAACTTCCCACAGGGTTTTTAAATGGGGTTCAAGTCCGGAGACAGACGGCCATTCAAACCACAGGGTTTTTAAATGGGGTTCAAGTCCGGAGACAGACGGCCATTCAAACCACAGGGTTTTTAAATGGGGTTCAAGTCCGGAGACAGACGGCCATTCAAACCACAGGGTTTTTAAATGGGGTTCAAGTCCGGAGACAGACGGCCATTCAAACCACAGGGTTTTTAAATGGGGTTCAAGTCCGGAGACAGACGGCCATTGCAAAATCTTGATTTTATGGCCAATTAACCATTTCTTTGTGGATTTTTACATGTGCTTGGGATTATCGTATTGCTGGAAGATCCACTTGTGGCCAAGTTTCAGCCTCCTAGCAGAAGCAACCAAGTTTTTGGGGCAAAAATGTCCTGGTACTGGGTAAAGTTGATAATGGCGTTGACCTTAACAAGGGCCCCAGTAGCAGTGGAAGGTTATTACAGCAGGTATGGGGTTCATTTCTGCTCATGTATTCCCCTTTAGACATCAAACCCACCACTGGTGTCCGTAGCCAAAGACCTCTATTTACATGTCAGCCCGGAGTTACCTCAACGGCATCGGCACTTGGATTGGAACCGGTGCTTTGGTCAGACATGAAAAATAAGGCACTTTGGCCACTCCTGACCAGTGGTGAGTTTGGGGATTCTTTTCTGCTTACGCCAAACTTACTGTAAAATACAGTGGTGGATCTTTGACGTTACTCGTTCTGGGGCCTTTTGTTAAGGTCAACAGCATCATGAATGTTTTGATCCCAAAACTGAAACCTTGATATACTGTAATGTTCTGTAGCTTGGTAGACTGGCTCCCATTGGTAGAAGGATCCTCCATCCATCTACAAAGAAAATAATGCATCTCAGGTCCTCACCATCTGTCCCAGGGGCCGTATTAGCTTTTAGAAATCAGCTTATTCAAAATGCAGACCATATAAAAACAAATCTGTTTTAAACCATTTCACCTGTGTTTTATACTGAACAAAAATATAAAACGCAACACGTAAAGTGTTGGTCCCATGTTTCATGAGCTGAAATAAAAAGATCCCAGAAATGTTTCACAACACACAAAACATGTATTTCTCCCAATTTTTTGGCACAAATTTGTTTGGTGATGTATGTTGTGGTATTGTGGTGTGGTGTGTCGCTGTGAGAGTCTTTACCGCCGTCTCTCTCTCTGTTACACCAAAACCAGCACAGACTGTAATCTGATGGATACAGTTGCCTATCTGCGAAAGAACTTCCCAAACAGCCACCTTGCTGGTATCTCCTGTGTATTTGTATCATACGCCATAGACGGCCCTCCCCGCGTTACGCCATAGACGGCCCTCCCCGCGTTACGCCATAGACGGCCCTCCCCGCGTTACGCCATAGACGGCCCTCCCCGCGTTACGCCATAGACGGCCCTCCCTGCGTTACGCCATAGACGGCGCAACATTAGGCATCAGATTACAGGAGTGAGAACCTTTCCAAACAGCCACCCTGCTGACATGCTCACCAGACAGACGACTAGAAGGACTACAGTAAGATCACAGAAACCACAACAACAACAAAAATGCTTACATGCGAACTACTCAAAATATTTTTTACATGAGTAGGCTATTCCAACACAGACTATATTCCAAACGCACATCCTTAACTACAACAGGGTTAATATAGCCTAGACCAGTAATAATGGAGAACAACTGGACTAGGTTAATGCTCCAAGGACAAAGTTATAGCAGTTTCGGAAGGAATAAAAAAATAAAAAAAAAATAGGTTGCTATGTTGCTATGACAACGTCTGTTTAATATTTCAGCTAGGAACAATAAAAATAACCCTGACTCTTCGACCCGATGAAAAAAACACATCCTCTTTTAACACACTGCTAGGCTCTGCGGCCAATTGACAACACTTTTGAACAGTGCCTACGGGCCCTGGTTAAATGAATAGGGATGCAGCCCTACTGTAGGCCTACAGTCTGTCTCTGTGTCTGGAGTGTTTGACTAAAGGACTGGCTAACAAAGAAAGGACGCTTTCAGTCCAGATCGTGAGGTTGTCTCTGCGCTGCTGGAACACACAGCTAGGTTGTCTCTGTGCTGCTGGAACACACAGCTAGGTTGTCTCTGTGCTGCTGGAACACACAGCTAGGTTGGCAAACACCAGCCTGTTAACTGCCTTAAACCTACTCTCCCCCTCTCCATCTACTGCCCCCTCCCCTCCCTCCCTCCCTCCCTCCCGGATCTGCAGTCCCTGTTAACCTGGGTTGTGTTTGCTCAACAAGGTGTGCTTTAGGGCGGGCTGTTTAGAACACACAGAACCGGTTACACACGGACACAAAAATCCCACCTCATTCCACTCACTTCATCTCTAATCTAGGACAGTACGGCTACAGTTGTCATCAACGTGTTTGCATTCTGCTATAAGTCCAATAGTTTACAGCCGTAATAAATATCGCAGCGTATGGAAGACCGTGGTTAAAACTCAAGAGGGACCACCTTCTAAACGAGTCCACTACGAGAAAAAGAGAGATCTCTTCCCGCGTTACACATAGCCTACGTCGAGACACGACGACACGGTTTCCATTGACAAGTCTTTACATGGAAATCAACAGTTTCCTTACATTATCAGGATTCTCAAGTCCAACCTTATTTCTGAATGGACTCATTATCACACTCTGTTAACTTTGTTGGGCAATACACCTCCCAAACAATTTCTCACATACACCCACAGAGATAAAAAAAAAACATAGCCTGACTGAAGGCCCTCAAATAGCCACGCCGCCTGTTAATAAAACTAGCCGTTCCCATGGATACCGCGGAGTGTGCAACAGGTGACATACCAGAGAAATGTTCCCTCTGACACAGAGGCTGCTAACCACACATTCGGATCAGCCCAACTCAACTCTGAGAAAACTATTCCACCTTGCTATGAGTCTCAGTCGTACACTTTTTTTCTGGGCCTAATAAAATGTACATGATGACATCACTGGAGGGGGACCTCCCCGGCATGTTGTTTCTTCTTCTTGTCAAGGCCAGGGGATCTAGTTTCAGATGTTTCTTTTACGCCTGCCATGTTTGGTAAACAGCCAACACAAAACCACCTCTGTGCACGAAACACAAGAGAGATTCAATTATGTTTTATGAGACTGTGTTGAATGAGTGTGACATGTTCTAATTCGGAAAGTATTCAGACCCCTTGCCCACATTTTGAAACGTTACAGCCTTATTCTAAAAATGGATTAGATAAATAAAAACTCCTCAATCTACACACAATACCCCATAATGACATCCCAATACCCCATAATGACATCACAATACCCCGTAATGACATCACAATACCCCGTAATGACATCACAATACCCCATAATGACATCACAATACCCCATAACAACATCACAAAAAACTGGTTTAGAAATGTGTTATTTTATAAAAAAAAAAAAAAAACAGAAACACCTTATTTACGTAAGTATTCAAACCCTCTGCTATGAGACTCCGAAATTGAGCTCAGGTGCATCCTGTTTCCATTGATCATCCTTGAGATGTTTCTACAACAGGATTGGAGTCCATCTGTGGTAAATTAATTCGATTGGACATGATTTGGAAAGGCACACACCTGTCTATATAAAGGTCCCACAGTTGACAGGGCATGTCAGAGCAAAAACCAAGCCATGAGGTCGAAGGAATTGTCCGTTGAGCTCCAAAACAGGATTGAGTCAAAAAACTGTTTTTGTTTTGTCATTACGGGGTATTGGGATGTCATTACGGGGTATTGTGATGTCATTATGGGGTATTGGGATGTCATTATGGGGTATTGTGTGTAGATTGAGGAGTTTTATTTATCTAATCCATTTAATCCATGGTGAGAAAAAAAAAAAAGATTTAATCCATTGTAGACTAAGTCGGTAACATAACAAAATGTGGAAAAAGTAAAGGGGTACGAGACTGCCGCCCGCATCACGTCTATCCTGAGCGCCAGTATATTTGTGCTGCTCGACAATGACAGCAAAGGAGTAGGCAAGAGCACAGACAGATCTGGGACCAGCCTACAGCACTCCTGTGGTAGGACAGAAAGAGCCGGTAAGTCAGCCGGGGTCAATAGTTATGGAAGGGGTGTGTGACTCACTTGTTCAAGGCTGTCATCCTCCGGCAGCGTCCCCGTGTCTCCGTTACGGTTGATAGGGATTTCCATAGTGGCCGCTTTACTCAGCATACTATCTGTCCTACACCAGAGAGAGAGCGAGAGACAGAGAGAGCGAGAGACAGAGAGAGCGAGAGACAGAGAGAGCGAGACAGAGAGAGCGAGACAGAGAGAGCGAGACAGAGAGAGAACATGGAATTAGTCAAATGCAGAACACAATAACCACAGGCAGATTATGATGCTGTCTATGTAGGGCCCTAGATAAGAAAAATGATGTGTTTCGATAGACATGTGTTTTCAAAGAGAAATGTCTCACTCTCAGCATATGAAACAAGGCCTTGTCATGGTGTGTATGTTTATAAAGGCCAGTGTACTCTCAGCATATGAAACAAGGCCTTGTCATGGTGTGTATGTTTATAAAGGCCAGTGTACTCTCAGCATATGAAACAAGGCCTTGTCATGGTGTGTATGTTTATAAAGGCCAGTGTACTGTCAATGAGACCGGCTGTTCAAGTAGCCAACCATTCATTCAGCTGTATTGGGCTACATTAAAAAGGGTCTGTTAACGCTGCACACACACACACACACACACACACACACACACACACACACACACACACACACACACACACACACACACACACACACACACACACACACCAGGGTTTCCGTTAGCTGGTAATCGGCGGCTATTGGCTGTAAAAAAAAAAGAAGAAAGTTCAAGCTGATATATAAAATTGTTGCCGACCAAACTGACTGGGAGATAAACACCGATAGGCTATCAGCGTGTCACCCACCACTAGGCTGCATTTTGAAAAAACATACTTCATTATTTTTTAAACCTGAATGTTTTACTTCACATTATGAGTCTTACCTTGCTTGAAAATCTGACCTTTTGGGAAAGGTGAAGGCAATTATATTTTTTGTATAAAAGACTTTCCAGTTTGGGGAAGCAAACAAATTTATCCTAGCATTTCTACCACTCTTTAGACCACTTTTATGTGGTCGTTTGTCTTTAAAAACTGTTTAATTTCTATAATAGTGTTTTTTTTAGGTTTCTCTAAATCATTGTCACGTGGTTAATCATAATTTTTTTTTATAAAAATGATTTTTAAAAAAAGTGAATGCGACACATTGATACAAGGTGATCGTTAACGGCCTTAACAGCCTGAATGAGAACTCAGATGGCCAATGCAGCCGTTGGCCAATAACTTCTTATTGTCAACTAATTAAAATACAAAGCAGACAAATAAAAATAAAATTTAAAAACCCCCCAGAAAATATCCTGATGAATTCTGGATCTTTCAAATCCCGTTCATCTCTCTACTCCGCCTGGTCTGCCTCCCCTTTCTGTTGGTCTATTTTCGACTTGAGCGATCACTAGTGAAGTGCAATATTGTATCAAATCAATCACCTGGATCCATGAAGATGTCTCTAGGGGAAAACTAGCCTGTTCCAGACACTCAAGAGTTTCCTGCTCCAGTGAGCTTGGCACAGACAGCTGGGGGGGGGAGTTTATCCAAGGGGAAAGGTATTTTTTGACGTTTCCACTGGATATATGGGATCATCAGATGATATTTTACTATTTTCACAGAGGTATGGTGATTATCGAGGGGGAGATTGTTGGAAAGATTTTTCAAAATAGCCTAATAGACCTACTGTGAGGAACTATCATTCACAATGGATGTATTAAAAAAAATAATAATAATTAAACTCAGAGAGCCACAACTGGGGAAAAAAATAAAATAGACTAGGTCTTTTTATCAACTTTCTTCTTCTTCCGTTGTCCAGAAGACAAAATGGACATATTAGCAACTCTTCCTAGTTGTTGCATCTTTAGATTCACCCTGTTTTCTTAACAGAAGCGCTGACACACACACACACACACACATTTAATTAGCCTACTGAGAACTAACATACACATAACTCAGCTAACACTAATTAATTCTCTATTACTGAACGCTGATGAGATGAAGTGGTATGTAGCCCACAATGGAGTTGAGTGTGTGTGTGTGTGTGTGTGCGGTGTGTGTTTGTGTGCGTGCGCTGAGTGGTGTGTGTGTGAGCGGAGTGGTGTGTGTGTGTGTGCGCTGTGTGTGTGTGTGCGCTGTGTGTGTGTGTGCGCTGTGTGTGTGCGCGTGCGCTGTGTGTGTGCGCGTGCGCTGTGTGTGTGCGCGTGCGCTGTGTGTGTGCGCGTGCGCTGTGTGCGCTGTGTGTGCGCTGTGTGTGTGCGCGTGTGCGCTGTGTGTGTGTGCGCCTGAGTGGTGTGTGTGTGTGTGTGCGCGTGCGCTGTGTGTGTGTGTGTGCTGAGTGGTGTGTGTGTGTGCGTGCGCTGTGTGTGTGTGCACGCTGAGCTGAGCTGTGAGCTCAGGTTGTTGGTTAGAGGACTATCTGAAGGCATATCAGGGTGGTCGTGACATTTTGTCAGCCGGCGATTGCCATTCAAATAACTGCCGGTCTCACTGTAAAAGACTAATTAACATCAAGACATTTAGCATCTCCTGGCTTCCACACACAGCCTACAAGCCACTAATGCTGAACTTTGAAACATCTACATATTTAACAAGTCTAATAAATCCATGATTCATTTTAGATAGGTCTAAAGAAGCATGATATGAGGAAAATGTAGTCTATTTCAGAAGAACAGAATAGTACACTCTGAGTTGTCCTTATGTTAGGCCCTGATCTGGCTATGCCATATGGCTGTGGGCTACACTAGTTCAAATGACATTTTATTTGTCACCTGTGCCCGAATACAACAGGTGTAGACCTCACAGTGAAATGCCGAATACAACAGGGGTAGACCTCACAGTGAAATGCCGAATACAACAGGGGTAGACCTCACAGTGAAATGCCGAATACAACAGGGGTAGACCTCACAGTGAAATGCCGAATACAACAGGTGTAGACCTCACAGTGAAATGCCGAATACAACAGGTGTAGACCTCACAGTGAAATGCCGAATACAACAAGGTGTAGACCTCACAGTGAAATGCTGAAGGCTATATACAGGGGGTACCGGTACAGAGTCAATGTGGAGGCTATATACAGGGAGTACTGGTACAGAGTCAATGTGGAGGCTATATACAGGGGGTACCGGTACAGAGTCAAATGTGGAGGCTATATACAGGGGGTACCGGTACAGAGTCAATGTGGAGGCTATATACAGGGGGTACCGGTACAGAGTCAATGTGGAGGCTATATACGGGGGGTATGGTACAGAGTCAATGTGGAGGCTATATACAGGGGGTACTGTACAGAGTCAATGTGGAGGCTATATACAGGGGGTACTGTACAGAGTCAATGTGGAGGCTATATACAGGGGTACAGTACAGAGTCAATGTGGAGGCTATATACAGGGGGTGCAGTACAGAGTCAATGTGGAGGCTATATACAGGGGGTACCGGTACAGAGTCAATGTGGAGGCTATATACAGGGGTACTGTACAGAGTCAATGTGGAGGCTATATACAGGGGGTACTGTACAGAGTCAATGTGGAGGCTATATACAGGGGGTACCTGCACAGAGTCAATGTGGAGGCTATATACAGGGGGTACTGCACAGAGTCAATGTGGAGGCTATATACAGGGGGTACTGTACAGAGTCAATGTGGAGGCTATATACAGGGGGTACAGGCACAGAGTCAATGTGGAGGCTATATACAGGGGGTACTGTACAGAGTCAATGTGGAGGCTATATACAGGGGTACCTGTACAGAGTCAATGTGGAGGCTATATACAGGGGGTACCGGTACAGAGTCAATGTGGAGGCTATATACAGGGGGTACTGTACAGAGTCAATGTGGAGGCTATATACAGGGTACCGGTACAGAGTCAATGTGGAGGCTATATACAGGGGGTACCTGCACAGAGTCAAAGTGGAGGCTATATACAGGGAGTACTGGTACAGAGTCAATGTGGAGGCTATATACAGGGAGTACCGGTACAGAGTCAATGTGGAGGCTATATACAGGGGGTACCTGCACAGAGTCAATGTGGAGGCTATATACAGGGGGTACGGTACAGAGTCAATGTGGAGGCTATATACAGGGGGTACCGGTACAGAGTCAATGTGGAGGCTATATACAGGGGGTACTGCACAGAGTCAATGTGGAGGCTATATACAGGGGGTACTGCACAGAGTCAATGTGGAGGCTATATACAGGGGTACCGGTACAGAGTCAATGTGGAGGCTATATACAGGGGGTACCGGTACAGAGTCAATGTGGAGGCTATATACAGGGGGTACAGAGTCAAAGTGCGAGGGCACCGGTTAGTCCAGGTAATTGAGGTAATATGTACCATGTCGGTATGAGTTAAAGTAACTAAATGCATAGATAATAAAACAGAAAGTAGCAGCATTGTAAAAGAGGGGTCTGGGTAGGCCAGATTTGCTTAGAAATTCCCCTGGCATATATTATATTATAGTAAGAACAATACAATTGAACACGGCTGAATAAAATAAATCCACAACAATGCTCAATTGCGCGCTGGCTAGCAGTGTTTCTGTACTGTACATGTGATGGCAGAGTTTGCTAAACAAATGCCCACCCAATGGTAACAAATCATCGGATATCATTCTGCCAGGTAGGCCTTCTTTGAAGTTAGTTTGGGGGAATGCCTTTCACTGTTTCGGCATGCATCGGATTTGATCAGTTTTCTATTATAAAAACAAATACATATAATTTCTTTTAAAAACAGCACGTAAAAAGGAATTGGCCGCCGCCACCCCCCCAAAAAAAGCCTGCGGACTGTTGAAAATTTAACAAAATAACACCCTCCTTTAGATTGGAAGGAAAAACTAAAGCCTTTGATTGTTTGCACAATGTTAATATGATGTTGCCAGGTTAAAATGCTATTTGTGTATGGAGAGTAGATCATTACTGGCTCCTTGCTCAGCCTGCAAATTAAAGATGAAATGATCCACTATGTCTGTCTGTCTCTCTACTGGCTGTGTAGGGCAGGATTACCAGCCTTCCTGGACATTACCGGTAATGTCACCGGTAATGTTACCAGGGGCCCCCGTTCAGTAGACTACCGGTAATGTTACCATGGTAACGTTCAGTAGACTACCGGTAATGTTATTAGGACCACCCCTCCCCCCATTCAGTAGACTACTGGTAATGTTACCATGGTTACGTTCAGTAGGCTACCGGTAATGTTACCATGGTTACGTTCAGTTGAAAAACATTCTTGAATGTTGCAGATCTAAAATGTTCCAAAACGTAGTGTCCTGATGAACGCGCCCCAAGGTTGTTAGCTACAGCTAGCTAATGGAGGCAACATGACTGAACAAGGTGTAGCTTAAAACAAATTATTAACTGTCCAGTCTGCAAGTAGTCTAGTTTTAGAACCGCCCGCCCCCCGCAAAAACGCTTTCTGAATGGAAAAATGCGGCTTGCAAGATCGAAAGTAACAACAACAATGAAGCAGGTCATGTCTTTTGAACGGTAGCCTAAGGGCTAGAATCAATACCTTTTCTCTGAGGAAAGAGCTACATTGGACCTGTATATGAAGTGGGAGGGTTGAGGGAGACTCTCTCTCTCTCTCTCTCTCGCTCCTTGCAGTGTAGGCCTAGGGCGGGAACCAACCCCTGGCCTGGACACTAATTACATAGCGTGGTTTATGACTCAACTGACGGCTTTAAAAGAAAGAAAGACCAAGCACTCAGACTGTAGTCAGTTTAGCCAGTGGACACATTGAGGAGTGGTTGTTTTTTCTTATTTAGTCATTGCTTCATTGCGGTTGGTTGGTTGGTTGCAGCCTGTGTGGCCATTGGCCCAAATATGGTTATTCCGCATTATAATGTAAGGACACACCGATGTATTCACTGTAGCAGACAGACAGACTGCTGGTTAAAAAGAGCAACGTGGCGATATGGCCATGATCAAACCACTGAGCCAGGCCAGGGGTGCATTCATTACTAGGACACTGTTGCAAAACGTTTTTTTTTTTTTTTGCTTCTAGCGAATCCACCCCAGTCCTGCCTGACTACATTTGCATGTCTAATTTGAAATCATAAAAAAAAAAAAAAAAAAAAACAGAACCTTTTCTGATCTGTTCAAACGGCCCGACAAAAAAAAGTCCTACTTACTGTGGAATAAAACAATTAGGCAATACAAAAAAAAGAGACATTGGAGGGGGACACAGAGAGCGAGAGAGAAGAAGAGTGGCTCTCTACAGAAAACAGAAGAGAGCCTAGTTGCGCCCTTTCAGCAAGGCTGTTTCTGTCCCGTCACTATGACAACCCCTAGGAACACTCCATGTCTCAGGAGGACTGATGTGCAGCTGATAAACAATCTCAATAATAAACACTCGTTATTCCACTGTGCATGAGATTACCATCAATGTTCGGGACAGAAATAAACGATTGAATAGCCAAGTCCTACTCTTTAAAGCAGACGGGGTGGCATATGTAGTTATTCGGTTTGAGATTATTTTTTTTTTTAAAAGGAGACAATCTGCAGTTGTTACTGACTTCAGATCAGTTTGTCTTTAACGAGCCAATCTGCAGTTGCTACATTTATTTTTGGACTTATAAATTAAAATGACATGTACCCATTGATTCTTGAAGAATATTACTTATAAAAAATACCTCATGGGCTTAGTTCAACTGTCATTTCCCGTCAGAACCCCAAATATAAGCTTGTTTTAACTCCATTGTTTGTAAACAAAATAAAATGTAAAAATATATAGCCTCAAAACATGGTTAAAACTATACAATTTGAGATCATGGATGGTCAGTCCATAGCTCGGTCTATACAATTTGAGATCATGGATGGTCAGTCCATAGCTCGGTCTATGAATTTGAGATCATGGATGGTCAGTCCATAGCTCGGTCTATACAATTTGAGATCATGGATGGTCAGTCCATAGCTCGGTCTATGAATTTGAGAGTGGTTACATTTCTTCAGCCCCATCGCTCAGCGTTTTACAGAAACAGGCAGGGAGGGCGTTTTGTTTATTATTGTTTCAACTGCTGATAGCCACTTTAAGAAAAGCACTTGTGATTAAGAGAGATGAGATATGTGGTTCGTGGGAAAAGCCACTTTTGTAGCCCATTGATTTACATAGGCTACACCAATGGCATCATTGAAGTGCATGGCAAGGAAAACGGAACAAATCAAAATCGTCATTGGTCGCTACAGGTAACTGCCAAACATAAAGTGTCTTAATAAAGCCACCAGAACAGCTTCAATGCACCTTGGTATAGATTCACCAAGTGTCTGAAACTCTACTGGAGGGATGTGACACCGTTCTGAAATTCCATCATTTGCTGGAAAACAGAGTCTTAGGTGCCGCTACGGAATCTCCTGTAAGTGTTCAATTGGGTTGTAAATCTGGTGACTGACTCTTTCAAAAAGGGTCACTGAGGATCTCTTCTTCTAGCCATGGTAGCCACGATAATGAGCACCTGGGCATTTTATACACATGACCCTAAGCATGATGTTAACTGCTTAATTAGGGCGGCAGGTAGCCTAGTGGTTAGAGCGTTGGACTTGTAACCGGAAGGTTGCAAGGTCGAATCCCCAAGCTGACAAGGTTACAAATCTGTTGTTCTGCCCCTGAACAAGGCACTGTTCCCCGGGGCGCCGAAGACGTGGATGTTGATTAAGGCAGCCCCCCGCACCTCTCTGATTCAGAGGGCTTGGGTTAAATGCGGAAGACAGTTGAAGGCATTCGGTTGTACAACTGACTAGGTCTTTCCCTACAGCAGGAACTACACCTGTGTGGAAGCAGCTGCTTTCAATATACTTGGTATCATTTACTTAAGTGTTTTGTTTATTTTGGCAGTTACCTGTAGTTAATAATACAGTCGTACAGGACACCACATTAACCAGTGTTCTCTTGTCTGGAACAAGTTTGAATAAAAAAAAATAGTAGGACAACAAGAAGAGATTTAATTTGTCTGAATGGACAAGTATTTTATTATTTTCTTTTAAATCACAATTTCAATCAATTACACCGATCAGAATTGGATCAGAAAGGCCAACATTGGAATCATATTAAGATCAATTTGTCATGTACATAAATAAGCCTCCATGTCATAGAGTAGGTGATATGCACAATGGATACATCCATGTCCAAACCCATGCTGACATGAGAGAGGCGCCAGAAAAATGTAACCGAACTTTAATGAGACTTTTAATGACAAAAACGGCAGACATGTTTGATGAATGCAATGAAGGATGATAAACATTCACGTCTAAAGGCTTGATCCTGTCAGGTTTGATCAGATCAAATTATCACAAGACGGGAGAGTGAAGGCCAGCCCCTGTTACGCAACGCACATCACATTATAACTGTTCACAACCTGGACGTTTTATGTCATTTTTAAAGAAGCATGTCTTACCGTCTTTCAAAGTAGCCTTGCGTAGCCTAGCCTAGCCAACATAGAAATGTTGATGGAATAATTCTATTAAAAAAAAAAAAAACCACTTAATATGACATTGAAACTGTCACGTCAAACCGCTGCCGCGTGCAGTGTGCTTTTGAGAACAGTGTTTTCCCGCTAATTACATGTTGGAACATTTACGAATAGCCTACAGCCATGTGAAGAAATAAAAAAAAATAACTTTTACATTTTAAGCTAAACGGTCTGATCTGTTGTATCCGCCTCAGAGCCCCACGGTGGCGGTGTCAAAATACCCATAAAACCTGTTTTCAGTCAAACTGGGAAATGGTTCCGAATAGTTTTTCCTGTGGTGTAAAATGTTGATAATCATGTAAATCGCTCTAGGACAAGGTGACTTTTATCAACATATTTGCCTCCATTTACTCTCAGATTCTAAAATGCTAATTAGCATCAACGTAGACATCATGCAAGACTACAAATCCCTGCAAGCTCCTGCACGTCATCTCTAGCAGACACCTTTGCCAACAGGTGTGTCAATTTCAAACTTGGACAAAACAGTACGAAGAATGTATACAAATATTTAGCCAATTGATTCAACACTACATTAAGCTAGCAGATAGTTACTCCAGAGAGTCTTTGCCTCGATTCGGCAGTCTCGTCCAGATCATCATGGAATTTGTAGTTCTTTATGAGAGCCACATTAGCAGCTAATTAGCATTTCATCTTTGAGAGGGTAAATACAGGCGAATGTATTGATAAAAGTCACCTTGTCGTAGAGAGATTTACACGGTTATCAAAACGTCACACCAGGGTAAGCCTACACCAATACACAGCCCTTATTTTAAAAAAGTGTTTTGTTCATTTTAGGGATACACGATATATAGCGGAATCGGACGATTTTAGCAAAAAAATGCCAATATCGGTATCGGCCCGATGTCTTGTTTAACGCCGATGTGTAAAACCGATGTCAAAGCTGACGTGCATAACTATATAACGTCGGTACATGACGTAATGACGGCACGTAAAATGTCTGTACAAAGAAAAAAGGTCAGCAAACACCGGCCACGAACGATGTGTTTACAATACTGCGTTGGTAATAAAGCATCATTTGTTCGACTGCAACTTCTGGGGTAGCTAGCTTTAGCTTGGTACCTAGCTAGCACCAATACAACCAGCCTTGAAAACAATGACCAGTATAAACTGCAGTCATTTTCATTATTCTTAGCAATGATTTAGGAATCCTTGTGAGTATTAGCTAGGTTGCACTTGTTGTTCGCCTATTGAAATTGAACTTCAGTTCTTGAAAATAAATAGCTAGCCAGCTACTTAACCCTGTTGCCCAAAACAAACGTTATAAAGAGCCAGCTAGCTTCATCTGGCTAGTAAGGCTCGACCGGACCAGGTTATGTGTTGTGAAGCTAGCCACACTAAGGATTAGGCACAATATTGAAATTTGCAGCTTGCCTTCAAAATAAGTTTCATTGACAGTGATGCAAATGAATACAAATAGTAGAATTATGTCATACTTTCATTTTGAAGGCTAACCGTAAAGTCCAGTTTTGTGGCTAATCCTTATTGTGCCTAGCTTCACAACACATAACCTGGTCCGGTCGAGCCTTACTAGCCAGAGCAAAGAACTGTCTTATAAATGAGGGTTATTTTAGATGACACCTAGCTAGATAGTTAGCTAACTAACTATAGCTACTGAAACAGATGTTTTGCTTTGTGTTTTTGGGGAAGAACATTGTTTGCATCCATGAGCTAGCTAGCTTTTCTTTATGACCAGCACTGTAGGTGCGCGAGACAACTTTACCAGCATCATAGCATACGCATCAATGAATCGTTGTGACATATGAAATACGAGTGATATGTAACCTTTTTGTTTAACTAGACAAGTCAGTTAAGAACAAATTCTTATTTACAATGGACGGCCTACCCGGACGACGTTGGGCTAATTGTGCGCCGCCCTATGGGACTCCCAATCATGGCTGGATGTGATACAGCCTGGATTCGAACCAGGGACTGTAGTGATGCCTCTTGCACCGAGATGTAGTGCCTTAGACCGCTGTGTCTGTGTTAATTATTTAACTGTACTAGAATTCTTTAAAAAAGGCAGCAAAAATTTTAAATATCGGTATCGGACAAAATATATATATCGGTGCATCACTTAGTTTATATTTATGTTCAGTATCTATGTTTCAGTTCCGCACAAAGGTCACGTTCATTTATATTGGAAATTCGGTTCTCTCTCGTCGGTATTCTGAATCAGGGGAGGATGGAGAACAATCGACACATTGAGTGTGATTCTTTATTTGGGTTTTAATATTTAAATATTTAAAAATATCGAATTCACAGACAAAAAGTGTTGATTGTGCTCCAACCTCCCCATGCTTGGTTCAATAGCCAGCCATTGACGAGAGAAGCGAATATCCAAATCAAATTTATTTGTCACATACACATGGTTAGCAGATGTTAATGCGAGTGTAGCGAAATGCTTGTGCTTCTAGTTCCGACCATGCAGTAGTATCTAACAAGTAATCTAACAAATTCACAACAACTACCTTATACACACAAGAGTAAAGGAATGAATACGAGTATGTACATATAAATACATGGATGAGCGATGGCTGACCGGCATAGGCAAGATGCAGTAGATGGTATGGAGTACAGTATATACACATATATATGAGATGAGTAATGTAGGATATGTAAACATTATATAAATGGCATTGTTTAAAGTGGCTAGTGATACATTATTTCATCCAATTATAATTATTAAAGTGGCTAGAGATTTGGGTCGATGACCGAACGGCATAGGCAAGATACAGTAGATGGTTTAGAGTACAGTGTATACATTTGATATGAGTATGTCGGATCGTAAACATTATATACAAAATTGTTTAAAGTGGCTAGTGATACATTTGTTACATCCAATTCCTATGTATAAAGTGGCTAGAGATTTAAGTCAGTATGTTGGCAGCAGCCACTCAATGTTAGTGATGGCTGTTTAACAGTCTGATGGCCTTGAGGTAGAAGCTGTTTTTCAGTCTCTCGGTCCCAGCTTTGATGCACCTGTACTGACCTCGCCTTCTGGATGATAGCGGGGTGAACAGGCAGTGGCTCGGGTGGTTGTTGTCCTTGATGATCTTTTTGGCCTTTCTGTGACATCGGGTGGTGTAGGTGTCCTGGAGTGCAGGTAGTTTAACCCGGTGATGCGTTGTGCAGTCCTCACTACCCTCTGGAGAGCCTTACGGTTGTGGGCGGAGCAGTTGCCGTACCAGGCGGTGATACAGCCCGACAGGATGCTCTCGATTGTGCATCTGTAAAAGTTTGTGAGTGATTTTGGTGACAAGCCAGAATTTCTTCAGCCTCCTGAGGTTGAAGAGGCGCTGTTGCGCCTTCTTTACCACGCTGTCTGTGTGGGTGGACCAATTCAGTTTGTCCGTGATGTGTACGCCGAGGAACTTAAAACTTTCCACCTTCTCCACTACTGTCCCCTCGATGTGGATAGGGGTGCTCCCTCTCCTGTTTCCTGAAGTCCACGATCATCTCCTTTGTTTTGTTGACATTGAGTGAGAGGTTATTTTCCTGACACCACACTCCGAGGGCCCTCACCTCCTCTCTGTAGGCCGTCTCGTCGTTGTTGGTAATCAAGCCTACCACTGTAGTGTCGTCAGCAAACTTGATGATTGAGTTGGATGCGTGCTTGGCTACGCAGTCATGGGTAAACAGGGAGTACAGGAGAGGGCTGAGAACGCACCTTGTGGGGCCCCAGTGTTGAGGATCAGCGGGGTGGAGATGTTGTTTCCTACCCTCACCACCTGGGACCGGCCCGTCAGGAAGTCCAGGACCCAGTTGCACAGGCTGGAGTCGAGACCCAGGGTCTCGAGCTTAATGACGAGCTTGGAGGGAACTATGGTGTTAAATGCTGAGCTGTAGTCGATGAACAGCATTCTTACATAAGTATTCCTCTTGTCCAGATGGGTTAGGGCAGTATGCAGTGTGATTGCGATTGCGTCGTCTGTGGACCTATTGGGACGGTAAGCAAATTGGAGTGGGTCCAGGGTGTCTGGCAGGATGGAGGTGATATGATCCTTGACTAATCTCTCAAAGCACTTCATGATGACGGAAGTGAGTGCTACGGGCGATAGTCATTTAGCTCAGTCACCTTAGCTTTCTTGGGAACAGGAACAATGGTGGCCCTCTTGAAGCATGTGGGAACAGCAGACTGGGATAGGGACTGATTGAATATGTCCGTAAACACACCAGCCAGCTGGTCTGCGCATGCTCTGAGGACACGACCAGGGATGCCATCTGGGCCGGCAGCCTTGCGAGGGTTAACACATTTAAATGTTTTTCTCACATTGGCTGCGGTGAAGGTGAGCCCGCAGGTTTTGGTAGCGGGCCGTGTCGGTGGCACTGTATTGTCCTCAAAGCGAGCAAAGAAGTTGTTTAGTTTGTCTGGGAGCAGGACGTCATGGTCCGCGACGGGCTGGTTTTCTTTTTGTAGTCCGTGATTGACTGTAGACCCTGCCACATTCCTCTTGTGTCTGAGCCATTGAATTGTGACTCTACTTTGTCTCTATATTGGCGCTTAGCTTGTTTGATTGCCTTGCGGAGGGAGTAGCTGCACTGTTTGTATTCAGTCATGTTTCCGGTAGCCTTTACCTGGTTAAAAGCAGTGGTTCGCGCTTTCAGTTTTGCGCGAATGCTGCCATCAATCCATGGTTTCTGGTTGGGGAAGGTTTTGATATTTGCTATGGGTACAACATCACCAATGCATTTGCTAATAAACTTCGCTCACCGAATCAGCGTATACATCAATGTTGTTGTCAGATGCTATCCGGAACATATCCCAGTCCACGTGCTCGAAGCAATCTTGCAGCGTGGAATCAGATTGGTCGGACCAGCGTTGAACAGACCTGAGAACGGGCGTTTCCTGTTTTAGTTTCTGTTTGTAGGCTGGGAGCAACAAAATGGAGTCATGGTCAGACTTGCCGAAAGGAGGGCGGAGAATAGCCTTGTATGCATCACGGAAGTTGGAATAACAGTGGTCCAGGATTTTACCAGCCCGGGTGGCACATTCGATATGCTGGTAAAATTTCGGGAGCCTTGTTCTTAAATTAGCCTTATTAAAATCCCCAGCCACAATAAATGCAGCCTCAGGATATGTGGTTTCCAGTTTACATAGAGTCCGATGAGTTTCTTTCAGTGCCGTCGATGTATTAGCTTGAGGGGGGATGTACACGGCTGTGATTATAATCGAAGAGAATTCTCTTGGTAGATAATGCGGTCTGCATTTGATTGTAAGGAATTCTATGTCAGGTGAACAAAAGGACTTGAGTTCCTGTATGTTGTTATGATCACACCACGTCTCGTTAATCATAAGACACACACCCCCGCCCTTCTTCTTATCTTATCCAGTATAAAACTAACGTTACCTTGGTACTGACCCAAACCACATACCTACTGGCTCTCTAAAAAGTCGGCTAATCAATGCTTTCCTGTGGAGATGTTGTCTCAAATTTCGAACAGCTGAAGGACAAACCAAAACAGACAAGTTTTGGTCATTTTGAAATGTAATGTATTCAACATTATGGCTTGTAAGGATCATTTACACGATTTTGCAGCCATTCGTTTCAGGCTGTATATACCAAGTAATTGCGTATTTGAGGCTGATTAAATCAGTCTACACCAGCACCACAGGCAGGTGCATTTCAACAGGTAACGTTTGCAGCGGTGACATGCAGACTACAGACTGGGCGATTCTCGCGTATTACCGGCAAATAATAACGCTTTCTACAAATGATTTAGCTAGCTATATAAAAAAAAAACTCATGTTATAAGGCAATGAGCTAGTTTCCAAAGACAGCGGACATCTCGAAAATGCACTTGCGTCGCAGGCTATAACGTCGTTGAAGTCAATGAATAACCAAGGGTCCGGTTTGGAAACAAATGGCCTGGATAACTAGTTAGCTACCCCAGCAGACGTTACCGAACTGTTAACCCAGATCAGCATCTGTACACGGATCTCTTGACAAAGCCAGCCAACTAGCTACTTTCAAATGTGTCCAAACCCCCCCCCCCCCCCCCAAAAAGGATGGTCCGAAAACAGCACCATATGTCTCCGTGGGGGGGGGGGGTATTGTAATGGATCTTACCTGTCGGAGCTTTGTCTCTATTCCGCCAACGTCGCCAAAACAAACCCTTCGTCTATATAACGTGTCGGTCAGTCCCCTGGGGAGGAGGAAAAGACAAGAACCGAATGAATTTTATGAACCGATGACAGATTGGTCTGGTTTCAGTGTGTTGTCCTGTGACATGTCTGATCGCTCTCCGGCGTGTTGTTTTGTACCGAGATCCCAGGCTAGGGAATGCCTCCCGGAACTGACGACATTACAGCACGTTTTTCCCTCTTCTTCTTCTTCTTCTTCTTCTTCTTCTTCTTCTTCTTCTTCTGGACAGCGCGTAAATGCGCGTTCACGGACTACTATGTGCGCGTACTTATTCGATTATTCCGGGCATTGCGGTTCGGTGTTTGAGGCAACTGGGACTAAACACATCCAATTCAGTCAAACAAGAGAGAAGATGACTGATTGTTGACTACAGTATACAGAGACAGAAACACAGAAACACTTCAGACAGGCAATTCTGATCTTTATTTTTTTGATTTTTTTAATCAATCAGATCAGCTTTGAAAAAGATCTGATGTAAAACATTCTGTTGTGATTGGTCAAAAGACCCAAGTGGGGAAAAAAAAACATTCAAACTCCCTGTCTAGACACATATAGGCAGACAGAAATAAACAGGAAAGACAGTAGGCGAATTTTGGTCAGCAGGTGTCAGTGTTACTTAAGAAATCAGGTAGCAGCCTGTTTTCTCTCTCTCTCTCTCTCTCTCTCTCTCTCTCTCTCTCTCTCTCTCTCTCTCTCTCTCTCTCTCTGTGTGTGTGTGTGTGTCTGATGGAGTCCATTAATAAAAAATGTTTTGCTCTTCTTAAAATCAATGGATAACTGAAACAAGGTGACTAATCCTACTACTCATCCAAGTCGAGGAGGGTAAATCTGCCATGCCAACTCACCTGGCTAGAGTGTGATTATAAAAATGAAAAACAAACATCAGATAGGAACACTAATATCCCCTAAATGTCATTATTTGCTGATGTGTGCTTTCAGAGTGTTTTTGGGGGCAGTGGTTGATTTGACCGCAACCATGACTAGCCCTCTGACTATGGTTTCCCTCTCACGGTCCGTACGGTAAGGAGAGTGATTCAGTCTTAAGTCAAAACAGACCCTGAAGATGATTGGTTGGAAAAACATGAAGTGCTGAATCGGGCTGGATCCTTGATGACACCTGGTTCCTTTTTCCTCAATTGGAATGCTCGACTCCTGCGTCGTCTTTCCTCAAACCTCTCTGTCCTCCTTTAAAAAAAAAAAAAAGGTCAAAGGTAATCTAGGAGAGGTGGCGAGGTGAGGGGAAAGTGGACGAAAATGCACTTGTATAAAATGAGACTCTCTTCCGTTAGCACCTCATCAGGCGAATTACATTTACAGGGTGGAATCTCAAAATAAAGTGATAAAGAAATACCTGATGTAGTTAGTTGTGCAAGACATTTTATAGATAAAATAATAAGTACCATATCTATGTTTTTTAAAAACCTGCATGGTTTAACACACTCCGACAGTAAAACACACTTGCTTCATATATAGAACCCTTTTATAGAGTTCTCTGATCAGAACCAGAGAGGTTCTTCTTCACTGATCCCAAATGGTTCCGTATGGAACCCTGCCTGGTGCCATTTTATGATTTCTTAACTAGTAATAGTAATTTGTTTACAAAGAATATAATTTAACAAACCAATTAAATAATGGACTAAAGAATACCAGCATAGTTTTTAGAAGTTGTCATTATATCCAAACATAGTTTTGGAAATGTGAGCTGGTGGCCACGGAGGCATCTCTTTGTTTCAATGATGGCCCACGTCAACTCTGGCTTTAAAATACACTAAACTAGAGCTTGTTGTGGAAATTCAGTACACAAGCGTTGTCCATTTTAGTTACAGTGAACAACTAAAAAAAGTGTGTTCTGCTCTGTTCTCAACCTCTCCCAACAGTAGACCTCACGCATACAGTTGAGACGAGTACAAGTTCAAGCTCCGTGAAGCACCCCTGGATGGAGTGCATGTTATAGGGGTTAGGGGCCTTGCTCAAGGGGAGTGTTTTCAGGAAGGTGAACTCAGCATCCATCCAGTTGTCAGATCAATTCCACCTGTTTTTTTTTTGTTTTTTTTTGTTGCAGCGCCCGGCCCGGGATTCAAACCGGACACTTTTCGGACACAGGTCCAACTACCGCCAGTACAGTATGGGTTGTTGCCTGACTGGTTCCAGAGGAGAAGAAGAAAAACAGAAAAAAAAACAATGAGTTCATCTTTAGAAATAAACATGAGTTAATCTGCCATAATGAAGACAAAATGCTATGCAGACACAATAATCATTATGGTGTAGAAGAACGACTTACAGTGCGTGCAGTTGTTGTCAGCAGCAGCCAAAAGAGATCCTCTGCCTCTGACAGTATGGTTACTGACAGATTGAGCAAAACATATATAGTGTTTTAAAAGCAGAGGTGGAATGTATTTAAGTAAAAATACTTTAAAGTACTACTTAAGTCGTTTTTTTGGGGGGTGTCTGTATCGATTTAATATTTTCTACAACTTTTACTTCACTACATTCCTGAAGAAAATAAAATACTTTTTTTTACTCCTTGACACCCAAAAAGTACTCGTTACATTTTGAATGCTTTAGCAGGACAGGAAAAATATCAAATTCACGCACTTATCAAGAGAACGTCCCTGGTCCTCCCTACTGCCTCTGATCTGGCCGACTCACTAAACACATGCTTAGTTTGTAATGTCTGAGTGTTGGAGCATGCCCCTGGCTCTATCCGTAAATTTAAAAAACAAGAACGATTCTGTCTGGTTTGCTTAATACAAGGATTTTCCGCACTTAAGTGTATTTAAAAACCAAAATACTTTTAGACTTTTACTTAGGTAGTAATTTACTGGCTGACTTTCACTTTAAATTTTCTATTAAGGTATCTTAACTTTTACTCAACTTTGACAATTGGGTACTTTCCCCCCCACTGGTTAAAGGTAATGTAATGATTAACTAGGCTATTGAATCACCAAGACTTATTATACATAATTTATTATAAATAATTTATACATACCTTCTCAGTCAGCAGCATTCTTCTAATGGCTTCATGAAACATGGTCCCCACAATTGACTCTACACTGAAATACTGAGAAGAAAAAAGTTACAATTAGATAATTGCCAATGTCAGGCTCTTTTGCAAATCCTATAATAAAAAAAATAAGTACTTTTTTGAAAGAGTTGTCTGGCTAGCTTGTAAAGTGGCGAATTAAAGTAGCCTAGGTTTTTTCGGTTTAGCTAGTAAAGTTAGCTAGCTAGCTAGCTTACAAACATGCTCACATTTTATGTTATGATGTTTATTTATCTAGCCTGTAGTTTATCATATGACTTTGGCGTCATATGCATTAAATAATCAACTTTGGTTACCTTAATACGTTAAAAAAATAAGTGCTTATTGATAGGCTACATGCAAGTTGGTTCAACCACAGTGCTCTTGCATCAACATGCTGGAATGGCAGGTTACATTTAGAATTGACCAAAAGGCTCTACAGTGCCTTCCTGAAAGTATTCAGACCTCTTGACTTTTCCCACATTTTGTTACATTACAGCCTTATTCTAAAACCATTTTTTCAGCAATCTACAAACAAATACCCCATAACGACAAAGCGAAAACAGGTTTTTATACAGTTTTGCAATTTATTAAAATTAAAATAAAAACACCTTATTTACATAAGTATTCAGACCCTTTGCTTTATTTAACCTTTATTTAACTAGGCAAGTCAGTTAAGAACATATTCTTATTTACAATGACAGCCTACTGGGGAACAGCGGGTTAACTGCCTTGTTCAGGGGCAGAACGACAGATTTTTACCTTGTCAGCTCGGGGATTCAATCCAGCAACCTTTCGGTTACTGGCACAAAGGTCTAGCCCCATCCTTGATGTTTCTACAACTTGATTGGAGTCCACCTGTGGTATATTCAATTGATTGGACATGATTTGGAAAGGCACACACCTGTCTATTTAAGATCCCAAAGTTGACAGTGCATGTCAGAGCAAAAACCAAGCCATGAGGTCGAGGAAATTGTCCGTAGAGCTCCGCGACAGGATTGTGTCGAAGCACAGATCTGGGGAAGGGTACCAAAACATTTCTGCAGCATTGAATGTCCACAAGAACACAGTGGCCTCCATCATTCTTAAAAGGAATACATTTAGAACCACCAAGACGTACCCGATGGTCAATCTGACAGAGCTCCAGAGATCCTCTGTGGAATTGGGAGAACCTTCCAGAAGGACAACCATCTCTGCAGCACTCCACCAAATCAGGCCTTTATGGTAGAGTGGCCAGACGGAAGCCACTCCTCAGTAAAAGGCACATGACAGCCCGCTTGGAGTTTGCCAAAAGGCACCTAAAGACTCCCAGAAACAAGATTCTCTGTTCTGATGAAACCAAGATTGAACTCTTTGGCCTGAATGCCAAGCGTCACGTCTGGAGGAAACCTGGCACCATCCCTACGGTGAAGCATGGTGGTGGCAGCATCACGCTGTGGGGATGTTTTTCAGCAGTAGGGACTGGGAGACTGGTCAGGATCGAGGAAAAGATTGACTCGGTACAGGTACCCTGTGTATATAGCCAAGTCATCGTCACTCATTGTGTATCTACTATTATTGTTATTACGTGTTGAACGTTTCTTATAAGCTCTCTATTTTCTTTCTCTCTGCATTGTTGGGAAGGGCCCGTAAGTAAGCATTTCACTGTTAGTTGTTTACGACGCATGTGACGAATACAATGTGATTTGATTTGAGTCAGCTGCATGTCTCCCAGCCAACCAAGACAACCCCTACCAACTCTCACCCTGTCCTCTCCTAACTGGCTCCCCGCTCTGCCCCTCTTACACTGCTCTCCCTCTCTCCCCGATGTCGTCCAGCAGGCCAGATGTATAAGGGGGTGATGATGGATCCCAGCCAGCTCCCCAGAGGTTCCCAGGCCCATTTTGTGACCATGTGTCAGGGCTGGCTGTCAACTACAGTCCCAGGCTCCACGTGGGGGTCTAGGCCCGCACCGGGCACTGCTACAGACTACTGTCACTATTCTGTTCTGTTCTGTTATTCTCTGTTCTGCTCTGTCCTGTTCTGCTCTGCTCCACGACAGCCTGATTTAGTACTTGTGTGTGTGTGTGTGTGTGCGTGTGTGTGTGTGTGTGTGTGTCAGCTGATAGAGCTTTGCTGGGTTGATACCACAGATTGCATGCAGGATGGGCTGTATGTCAAACAGACTGAGATCTCCTTTCTCTCTCTCCCTCAATTTTTCTCGCTCTTTCTCATACTCCCTCTCTCTCTCCCTCTCGTTTTCACGCTTGGATGCCTTTAGAGATTTTATTGATAGTACTCTTGGGACACACCTGTATTCACATCAGTAAAGCACATACCCACAAACATATGTTATTGCACACACACTGTATGGGTGAGGGTCTGGGAGTGTACGGTGAATATCAGGATTTCTTGGTTAAGAGAAGAGAAGCATTGTGTGGAAACCAAACACACGGACACAGCTGGTCATGGACCTAGGGAAAACAGCTGGCTATAGGGTTGCGTGTGTTTGAGCTCTCTGTCATGGACATGGGGAAAACATTGTCTGGAGTCCCTGCTACAAACCATGTAGAAAGCATTCTGTTTCATAACGCTCATATCTACAGTATTCAACTCTCCGTTACACTCTGTCTGAATGACCAACAGGTAACACCTCTCTGTTACACTCTGTCTGAATGACCAACAGGTAACACCTCTCTGTTACTCTGTCTGAATGACCAACAGGTAACAACTCTCTGTTACTCTGTCTGAATGACCAACAGGTAACACCTCTCTGTTACACTCTGTCTGAATGACCAACAGGTAACAACTCTCTGTTACACTCTGTCTGAATGACCAACAGGTAACAACTCTCTGTTACTCTGTCTGAATGACCAACAGGTAACAACTCTCCGTTACACTCTGTCTGAATGACCAACAGGTAACACCTCTCCGTTACACTCTGTCTGAATGACCAACAGGTAACACCTCTCTGTTACACTCTGTCTGAATGACCAACAGGTAACACCTCTCCGTTACACTCTGTCTGAATGACCAACAGGTAACACCTCTCTGTTACACTCTGTCTGAATGACCAACAGGTAACACCTCTTCGTTACACTCTGTCTGAATGACCAACAGGTAACAACTCTCCGTTACACTCTGTCTGAAGACCAACAGGTAACACTTCTCTGTTACACTCTGTCTGAATGACCAACAGGTAACACTTCTCTGTTACACTCTGTCTGAATGACCAACAGGTAACACCTCTCTGTTACACTCTGTCTGAATGACCAACAGGTAACACCTCTCTGTTACACTCTGTCTGAATGACCAACAGGTAACACCTCTCTGTTACACTCTGTCTGAATGACCAACAGGTAACACCTCTTCGTTACACTCTGTCTGAATGACCAACAGGTAACACCTCTCTGTTACACTCTGTCTGAATGACCAACAGGTAACAACTCTCTGTTACACTCTGTCTGAATGACCAACAGGTAACACCTCTCTGTTACACTCTGTCTGAATGACCAACAGGTAACACCTCTCTGTTACACTCTGTCTGAATGACCAACAGGTAACACCTCTCTGTTACACTCTGTCTGAATGACCAACAGGTAACACCTCTCTGTTACACTCTGTCTGAATGACCAACAGGTAACACCTCTCTGTTACACTCTGTCTGAATGACCAACAGGTAACACCTCTCCGTTACACTCTGTCTGAATGACCAACAGGTAACACCTCTCTGTTACACTCTGTCTGAATGACCAACAGGTAACACCTCTCTGTTACACTCTGTCTGAATGACCAACAGGTAACAACTCTCCGTTACACTCTGTCTGAATGACCAACAGGTAACACCTGTCCGTTACACTCTGTCTGAATGACCAACAGGTAACACCTCTCCGTTACACTCTGTCTGAATGACCAACAGGTAACACCTCTGTATTAGTCTCATGCTTCTATTTTCCGATGTTGACCCTCATTTTCCTCCATATGTGCCTCAGTATCAAAGTGTTGTCTACAAGATGGACCATGATGTTTAGATTCATGGAAGTGTTAGTCATGTGTGCCGCTGTGATCTGTCTTCTCCTGGGACCCCCGAATTGCGTGGAGTGAAAGATGGATGGTCCCGCCCCCTCCCCAGAAAGACATTAAGAGGGTGAGCAAACACTCCCTCGGAACTCCTTATAATAACAACCTCTCTTTATCTCCCCCTCGCTCTCTCCGTCCATCCCCGTTGATAAAACAAATACCCTCTTGCCTATTTGCTTGCGTATTCCCCCTCTCCTCTTCTCTCATTCCCTCTCCCTCCCCCTCTCCCTCATTCCCCTCCCTCATTCCCCTGGCCTGAGGTCATCCCATCCTGAACAGAAGAGAGAAAGATAAATTAACAACAATGGTTGACCCCCTGACTCCTATATTTACACATGTTTTGGGGAAAGAGGGATTGGGGCGGGGGAGCTTAAATTGTGCAGTGTTTCTTTTCTCTTTGATTTAACTAGGCAAGTCAGTTAAGACCAAATTGTTATTTACAATGGACGGCCTACCCCCGGCCAAACCCCGGACGATGCTGGGCCAATTGTGCGCCGCCCTATGGGACTCCCATTCACAGCCAGTTGTGATACAGCCTGGAATGGAACCAGGGTGTCTGTAGTGATGCGTCTAGCACTGAGATGCAGTGCCTCAGACCGCTGTACCATTCGGGAGCTCCTACTTAGCAATCCTAATAAGAGGCTGGTAGCAGCAGTTGTGAGGTGTGTGTGTGTGTGTGTGTGTGTGAGTACAGTTGTGCTAAGGTGCTGAGAGTCAGTCCAGTTCAAGTGTTCAGCAGTCTGATGGCTTGTTGATAGAAACTGTCTCTGAGCCTGTTTGCTTCAGACCTCATGTGCCCATACAGCTTTTGGCAAACTCCAAGCAGGCTGTCGTGTGCCTTTTACTGAGGAGTGACTTCCGTCTGGCCACTCTACCATAAAGGCCTGATTTGGTGGAGTGCTGCAGAGATGGTTGTCCGTCTGGAAGCTTCTCCCATCTCCACAGAGGAACTCTGGAGCTCTGTCAGAGTGACCATCGGGTTCTTGGTCACCTCCCTGGGTCCTTCTCCCCCGATTGCTCAGTTTGGCCGGGCGGCCAGCTCTAAGAAGAGTCTTGGTGGTTCCAAACTTCTTCCATTTGAGAATGATGGAGGCCACTGTGTTCTTGGGGACCTTCAATGCTGTAGAATTTGTTGGTACCCTTCCCCAGATCTGTGCCTCAACACAATCCTGTCTCTGAGCTCTACGGACAATTCCTTCTACCTCATGGCTTGACTTTTGCTCTGACGTGCTCTGTCAACTGTGGGACATTATATAGAAAGGTGTGTGCCTTTCCAAATCATGTCCAATCAATTGAATATACCACAGATGGACTCCTATCAGGTTGTAGAAACATCTAAAGGATGATCAATGGAAACAGGATGCACCCAAGCTCAATTTCGAGTCTCATAGCAAAGGGTCTGAATACTTACGTAAATAAGGTATTTCAGTTTTTGATTTTGAATACATTTGCAAACATTTAAAAAAAACTGTTTTTGCTTTGTCGTTTTGATGTCATTATGGGGTATTGTGTGCAGATTGTTTAGGATTTTTTTTTTTCAATCCATTTTAGAAGACTGCCACGTAGCAAAATGTTGAAAAGAGAAGGGGTCTGAATACTTTCCGAATGCTCTGTATACAAATGATGTGTAGCTCCGCTGGTAGAGCGAGGCCGGGCTGGTAGAGCGAGGCCCGGCTGGTAGACCGCGGCCCGGCTGGTAGAGCGCGGCCCGGCTGGTAGAGCGCGGCCCGGCTGGTAGAGCGCGGCCCGGCTGGTAGAGCGCGGCCCGGCTGGTAGAGCGAGGCCCGGCTGGTAGAGCGAGGCCCGGCTGGTAGAGCGCGGCCCGGCTGGTAGAGCGAGGCCCGGCTGGTAGAGCGAGGCCCGGCTGGTAGAGCGCGGCCCGGCTGGTAGAGCGCGGCCCGGCTGGTAGAGCGCGGCCCGGCTGGTAGAGCGCGTCCGGGCTGGTAGAGCGCGGCCCGGCTGGAAGAGCGCGGCCGGGCTGGTAGAGCGCGGTCCGGCTGGTAGAGCGAGGCCGGCTGGTAGAGCGAGGCCCGGCTGGTAGAGCGCGGCCCGGCTGGTAGAGCGAGGCCCGGCTGGTAGAGCAAGGCCCGGCTGGTAGAGCGAGGCGCTTGCACCTCCAGGGTTGTGGGTTTGATTCCCACGGGGGACCTGGATGAAAAATGGATGCAATCTGAAAGTCGCTCTGGAGCATCTGCTTATTGTTAGTGGGTAAAACAGTATGTAAACATGACTAAAGTGACCAGTGATTCCATGACTATGTACATGGGGCAGCAGTCTCTAAGGTGCAGGGTTGAGTATCGGGTGGTAGCCGGCTAGTGGTGATTGTTCAACAGTCTGATGGCTGTTTTGTTGTTTTGAATTGTCTCGGTCCCAGCTTTGAGGAACCACTCTCTAGATGGTAGCTGGGTGAACAGACCGAGGTTCCAGGTCCTCGATGATCTTCCATTTTGATAAAATGAACTAGTTAAGATATGAGAGATAGGAAGGGACCATCACACACAAATGCTCGCACACACGCACACACACGGCCCAGGGTGTCATTTACAATTTAGTGTGAGAACACCATTGGAGACATGGTATAGAAAGAAGAACATAAGAAAAATACTGATATTCAGTGGCTGCTTTTAATCTATGATCTAATCTATCACACTCTCTCATGGAAGGGTCATCCAAGAGAAACATCTTCCTGCCTCTGTGGTTTGACACAGACCGCGACCAGCATGCCCTTATTAGGAAGTATGGAATGATTCCGTACCCACAACCCTCTCTCTCTCTCTTTCTCCCTCTCTTTCTCTAACCTCTTCCTCTGTTCTCGCCTCTTTTTCCCTCTTTCTACCGATTGCGCCCGCTCACTTACGCCATCCCGTTCTCCCTCTCCCTCTCTCTCTCTCTCTCTCTCTCTCTCTCTCTCTCTCTCCATCACCCTCACCCTCACCCTCACCCTCTCCCCCTGCTGTCATCCTATAAAATCATCTCAAAGAGGGGATATTTACAGGATCAGCAATAGGGAGGGTAAGCCAATCAAAATTACCCACAACACCTGTGTTCCGGGTTGAAAACCAGAACGTCCACAGGGAAAAAGAGAGAAGAAGACTTTATCCCCCTCTCTTCTCCTCCTGTAATATTAAAATAGAGAGGACTTCATTCCCCTCTCTTCTCTTCCTGTAATATTAAAAGGAGAGGACTTCATTCCCCTCTCTTCTCTTCCTGTAATATTAAAAGGAGAAGATTTCATCCCCCTCTCTTCTCTTCCTGTAATATTAAAATAGAGAGGACTTCATTCCCCTCTCTTCTCTTCCTGTAATATTAAAAGGAGAAGATTTCATCCCCCTCTCTTCTCCTCCTGTAATATTAAAAGGAGAGGATTTCATCCCCCTCTCTTCTCTTCCTGTAATATTAAAATAGAGAGGACTTCATCCCCCTCTCTTCTCTTCCTGTAATATTAAAAGGAGAGGACTTCATCCCCCTCTCTTCTCTTCCTGTAATATTAAAATAGAGAGGACTTCATCCCCCTCTCTTCTCTTCCTGTAATATTAAAAGGAGAGGACTTCATCCCCCTCTCTTCTCTTCCTGTAATATTAAAAGGAGAGGACTTCATCCCCCTCTCTTCTCTTCCTGTAATATTAAAAGGAGAGGACTTCATCCCCCTCTCTTCTCTTCCTGTAATATTAAAAGGAGAGGACTTCATCCCCCTCTCTTCTCTTCCTGTAATATTAAAAGGAGAGGACTTCATCCCCCTCTCTTCTCTTCCTGTAATATTAAAAGGAGAGGACTTCATCCCCCTCTCTTCTCTTCCTGTAATATTAAAAGGAGAGGACTTCATCCCCCTCTTTTCTCTTCCTGTAATATTAAAAGGACTCGACTTCATCCCCCTCTCTTCTCCTCCTGTAATATTAAAAGGAGAGGACTTCATCCCCCTCTCTTCTCTTCCTGTAATATTAAAAGGAGAGGACTTCATCCCCCTCTCTTCTCTTCCTGTAATATTAAAAGGAGAGGACTTCATCCCCTCTCTTCTCTTCCTGTAATATTAAAAGGAGAGGACTTCATCCCCCTCTCTTCTCTTCCTGTAATATTAAAAGGAGAGGACTTTATCCCCCTCTCTTCTCCTCCTGTAATATTAAAAGGAGAAGATTTCATCCCCCTCTCTTCTCTTCCTGTAATATTAAAATAGAGAGGACTTCATCCCCCTCTCTTCTCCTCCTGTAATATTAAAAGGAGAAGATTTCATCCCCCTCTCTTCTCTTCCTGTAATATTAAAATAGAGAGGACTTCATCCCCCTCTCTTTTCCTCCTGTAATATTAAAAGGAGAGGACTTCATCCCCCTCTCTTCTCCTCCTGTAATATTAAAAGGAGAGGACTTCATCCCCCTCTCTTCTCCTCCTGTAATATTAAAAGGAGAGGACTTCATCCCCCTCTCTTCTCCTCCTGTAATATTAAAATAGAGAGGACTTCATCCCCCTCTCTTCTCTTTTTGTGTACAGACTGACTCATTAGTGTGCTTCTCAAAGCATTTTACTATGACTATAAAGTGTAGCCGTCCTATCGTCCTGATGTACTCTTAATGCACCCAAATCTCTCTCTCTCTCGGTCACTCTTGTACTCTTACAGGGCTATCATTTACAACTAAGACACTTCTGTGAAGAACTATTTCATATCTTCTAATTCCTTTCAAACTGCTATGGAGGGTTATGGGGAAAATAGTTTTACAACTGTCCTGTACGTCTATCAAATAACATATATACAGGGAGCACCAGGTAATAACATGGCTATATACAGGGAGTACCAGGTAATAATATGGCTATATAAAGGGAATACCAGATAATAACATGGTTATATAGAGGGAGCACCAGGTAATAACATGGCTATATACAGGGAGTACCAGGAATTAATATGGCTAAATACACGGTGTACCAGGTAATAACATGGTTATATAGAGGGAGTACCAGGTAATAACATGGTTATATAGAGGGAGCACCAGGTAATAACATGGCTATATACAGGGAGTACCAGGAATTAATATGGCTATATACAGGGAGTACCAGGTAATAACATGACTATATACAGGGAGTACCAGGAATTAATATGGCTAAATACACGGTGTACCAGGTAATAACATGGTTAAATATACAGGGAGTACCAGGTAATAACATGGCTATATACAGGGAGTACCAGGTAATAACATGGCTATATACAGGGAGTACCAGGTAATAACATGGCTATATACAGGGAGTACCAGGTAATAACATGGCTATATAGAGGGAGTACCAGGTAATAACATAGCTATATACAGGGAGTACCAGGTAATAACATGGCTATATACAGGGAGTACCAGGTAATAACATGGCTATATACAGGGAGTACCAGGTAATAACATGGCTATATACAGGGAGTACCAGGTAATAACACGGCTATATACAGGAGTACCAGGTAATAACACTGACTATATACAGGAGTACCAGAGTAATAACACGGCTATATACAGGGAGTACCAGGTAATAACACGGCTATATACAGGGAGTACCAGGTAATAACATGGCTATATACAGGGAGTACCAGGTAGTAACATGGCTATATAAAGGGGGTACCAGGTAATAACGTGGCTATATACAGGGAGTACCAGGTAATAACATGGCTATATTCAGGGAGTACCAGGTAATAACATGGCTACATACAAGGAGTACCAGGTAATAACATGGCTATATACAGGGAGTACCAGGTAATAACATGGCTACATACAGGGAGTATCAGGTAATAACATGGCTTTATACAGGGAGTACCAGGTAATAACATGGATATATAGAGGGAGTACCAGGTAATAACATGTCTATATACAGGGAGTACCAGGTAATAACATGGCTATGTACAGGGATTACCAGGAAGTAACATGGCTATATACAGGGAGTACCAGGTAGTAACACGGCTATGTACAGGGAGTACCAGGTAATAACACGGCTATTTACAGGGAGTACCAGGTAATAACATGGCTATATACAGGAAGTACCAGGTAATAACATGGCTATAGACTGGAAGAACCAGGTAATAACATGGCTATATACAGGGAGTACCAGGTAATAACATGACTATATACAGGGAGTACCAGGTAATAACATGACTATATACAGGGAGTACCAGGTAGCAAAATGGCTATATTCAGGGAGTACCAGGTAATAACATGGCTATATTCAGGGAGCACCAGGTAATACAATGGCTATATACAGGGAGTACCAGGTAATAACATGGCTATATACAGGGAGTAGCAGGTAATAACGTGGCTATATACAGGGAGTACCAGGTAATAACATGTCTATATACAGGGAGTACCAGGTAATAACATGGTTATATACAGGGAGTACCAGGTAATAACATGGTTATATACAGGGAGTACCAGGTAAAAACATGGCTATGTACAGAGAGTACCAGGTAATAACATGGCTATATACAGGGAGTACCAGATAATAACATGGCTATTTACAGAGAGTACCAGGTAATAACATGGCTATATACAGGGAGTACCAGTTTGTAACATGGCTATATATAGGGAGTACCAGGTAATAACATGGCTATATATAGGGAGTACCAGGTAGTAACATGGCTATATACAGGGAGTACCAGGTAATAACATGGCTATATACAGGGAGTACCAGGTAATAACATGGCTATATACAGGGAGTACCAGGTAATAACACGGCTATATACAGGGAGTACCAGGTAATAACATGGCTATATACAGGGAGTACCAGGTAGTAACATGGCTATATAAAGGGGGTACCAGGTAATAACGTGGCTATATAGAGGGAGTACCAGGTAATAACATGGCTATATTCAGGGAGTACCAGGTAATAACATGGCTACATACAAGGAGTACCAGGTAGTAACATGGCTATATACAGGGAGTACCAGGTAATAACATGGCTACATACAGGGAGTATCAGGTAATAACATGGCTTTATACAGGGAGTACCAGGTAATAACATGGCTATATAGAGGGAGTACCAGGTAATAACATGTCTATATACAGGGAGTACCAGGTAATAACATGGCTATGTACAGGGATTACCAGGAAGTAACATGGCTATATACAGGGAGTACCAGGTAGTAACACGGCTATGTACAGGGAGTACCAGGTAACAACACGGCTATTTACAGGGAGTACCAGGTAATAACATGGCTATATACAGGAAGTACCAGGTAATAACATGGCTATAGACTGGAAGAACCAGGTAATAAAATGGCTATATACAGGGAGTACCAGGTAATAACATGACTATATACAGGGAGTACCAGGTAATAACATGACTATATACAGGGAGTACCAGGTAGCAAAATGGCTATATTCAGGGAGTACCAGGTAATAACATGGCTATATTCAGGGAGCACCAGGTAATACAATGGCTATATACAGGGAGTACCAGGTAATAACATGGCTATATACAGGGAGTACCAGGTAATAACATGGTTATATACAGGGAGTACCAGGTAATAACATGGTTATATACAGGGAGTACCAGGTAAAAACATGGCTATGTACAGAGAGTACCAGGTAATAACATGGCTATATACAGGGAGTACCAGATAATAACATGGCTATTTACAGAGAGTACCAGGTAATAACATGGCTATATACAGGGAGTACCAGTTTGTAACATGGCTATATATAGGGAGTACCAGGTAGTAACACGGCTATGTACAGGGAGTTCCAGGTAACAACACGGCTATTTACAGGGAGTACCAGGTAATAACATGGCTATATACAGGAAGTACCAGGTAATAACATGGCTATAGACTGGAAGAACCAGGTAATAAAATGGCTATATACAGGGAGTACCAGGTAATAACATGACTATATACAGGGAGTACCAGGTAATAACATGACTATATACAGGGAGTACCAGGTAGCAAAATGGCTATATTCAGGGAGTACCAGGTAATAACATGGCTATATTCAGGGAGCACCAGGTAATACAATGGCTATATACAGGGAGTACCAGGTAATAACATGGCTATATACAGGGAGTACCAGGTAATAACATGGTTATATACAGGGAGTACCAGGTAATAACATGGTTATATACAGGGAGTACCAGGTAAAAACATGGCTATGTACAGAGAGTACCAGGTAATAACATGGCTATATACAGGGAGTACCAGATAATAACATGGCTATTTACAGAGAGTACCAGGTAATAACATGGCTATATACAGGGAGTACCAGTTTGTAACATGGCTATATATAGGGAGTACCAGGTAATAACATGGCTATATATAGGGAGTACCAGGTAGTAACATGGCTATATACAGGGAGTACCAGGTAATAACATGGCTATATACAGGGAGTACCAGGTAGTAACATGGCTATATAAATCAAATAAAATTGTATTTGCCACATACACATGGTTAGCAGATGTTAATGCGTGTAGCGAAATGCTTGTGCTTCTAGTTCCGACCATGCAGTAGTATCTAACATGTCATCTAACAATTTCACAACAACTACCTTATACACACAAGTGTAAAGGAATGAATACGAGTATGTACATATAAATATATGGATGAGCGATGCTGACCGGCATAGGCAAGATGCAGTAGATATTATATAGTACAGTATATACATGTGAGATGAGTAGTGTAGGATATGTAAACATTATATAAATGGCATCGTTTAAAGTGGCTAGTAATACATTTATTACGTCCACTTTTTAATTATTAAAGTGGCTAGAGATTTGAGTCGATTGTCGAACGGCATAGGCAAGATTCAGTAAATGGTTTAGAGTTCAGTGTATACATTTGATATGAGTAATGTTGGATATGTAAACATTATATACAAAATTGTTTAAAGTGGCTAGTGATACATTTGTTACATCCAATTTTCTATTTTTTGAAGGGGTAGAGATTTAAGTCAGTATGTTGGCAGCAGCCACTCAATGTTAGTGATGGCTGTTTAACAGTCTGATGACCTTGAGATAGAAGCTGTTTTTCAGTCTCTCGGTCCCAGCTTTGATGCACCTGTACTGACCTCGCCTTCTGGATGATAGCGGGGTGAACAGGCAGTGGCTCGGGTGGTTGTTGTCCTTGATTATCTTTTTGGCCTTCCTGTGACATCGGGTGGTGTAGGTGTCCTGGAGGGCAGGTAGTTTACCCCCGGTGATGCGTTGTGCAGTCCTCACTACCCTCCTGAGGTTGAAGAGGCGCTGTTGCGCCTTCTTCACCACGCTGTCTGTGTGGGTGGACCATTTCAGTTTGTCCGTGACGTGTACGCCGAGGAACTTAAAACTTTCCACCTTCTCCACTACTGTCCCGTCGATGTGGATAGGGGGGTGCTCCCTCTCCTGTTTCCTGAAGTCCACGATCATCTCCTTTGTTTTGTTGGCGTTGAGTGAGAGGTTATTTTCCTGACACCACACTCCGAGGGCCCTCACCTCTTTCCTGTAGGCCGTCTAGTCGTTGTTGGTAATCAAGCCTACCACTGTAGGCTTGATGGTAATCAAGCCTACCACATCAAGCAAACTTGGTGATTGAGTTGGAGGCGTGCTTGGCCACGCAGTCATGGGTGAACAGGGAGTACAGGAGAGGGCTGAGAACGCACCCTTATGGGGCCCCAGTGTTGAGGGTCAGCGAAGTGGAGATGTTGTTTCCTACCTTCACCACCTGGTGGTGGCCCGTCAGAAAGTCCAGGACCCAGGTGCACAGGGCTAGGTTGAGACCCAGGGCATCCAGCTTGATGATGAGCTTGGAGGCTACTATGTTATTGAATGATGAGCTGTAGTCAATGAACAGCATTCTCACATAGGTATTATTTTTGTCCAGCTGGGATAGGGTAGTATGCAGTGTAATTGTCATCCTTGAGTAAAAAAAATAATAATTGCTAAAATATACTTAAGTATCAAGAGTAAAATTATAAATCATTTAAAATTCTTTATATCAAGCAAAGCAGACGGCACCATTTTGTATGGATAGCCAGGGGCACACTCCAACACTCCAGCACACACTATCTACAAAAGATGCATGTGTGTTTAGTGAGTCCACCAGGCCAGAGGCAGTAGGGATGACCACATGTTCTCTGTTTAGTGAGTCCACCAGGCCAGAGGCAGTAGGGATGACCACATGTTCTCTGTTTAGTGAGTCCACCAGGCCAGAGACAGTAGGGATGACCATATGTTCACTGTTTAGTGAGTCCACCAGGCCAGAGACAGTAGGGATGACCATATGTTCTCTGTTTAGTGAGTCCACCAGGCCAGAGGCAGTAGGGATGACCACATGTTCTCTTGATAAGTGTCTGATTTTTACATCTTTCTTGTCCTGCTAAGCATTCAAAATGTAACGAGTAATGTAATGCTACTACCTGTATATAGCCATGTTATTATCTGGTACTCCCTGTATATAGCCATGTTATTACCTGGTACTCCCTGTATATAGCCATGTTACTACCTGGTACTCCCTGTATATAGCCATGTTATTACCTGGTACTCCCTGTAAATGGCCATGTTATTACCTGGTACTCCCTGTATATAGACATGTTATTACCTGGTACTCCCTGTATATAGCCATGTTATTACCTGGTACTCCCTGTATTTAGCCACGTTATTACCTGGTACTCCCTGTATATAGACATGTTATTACCTGGTACTCCCTGTATATAGCCATGTTATTACCTGGTACTCCCTGTATATAGCCATGTTATTACCTGGTACTCCCTGTATTTAGCCACGTTATTACCTGGTACTCCCTGTATATAGACATGTTATTACCTGGTACTCCCTGTATATAGCCATGTTACTAGTTGGTACTCCTGTATATAGCCATGTTATTACCTGGTACTCCTGTATATAGACATGTTATTACCTGGTACTCCTGTATATAGCCATGTTATTACCTGGTACTCCTGTATATAGCCATGTTATTACCTGGTACTCCCTGTATTTAGCCACGTTATTACCTGGTACTCCTGTATATAGACATGTTATTACCTGGTACTCCCTGTATATAGCCATGTTATTACCTGGTACTCCTGTATTTAGCCATGTTATTACCTGGTACTCCCTGTATATAGACATGTTATTACCTGGTACTCCTGTATATAGCCATGTTATTACCTGGTACTCCCTGTATTTAGCCACGTTATTACCTGGTACTCCTGTATATAGCCATGTTATTACCTGGTACTCCCTGTATTTAGCCACGTTATTACCTGGTACTCCCTGTATATAGACATGTTATTACCTGGTACTCCCTGTATATAGCCATGTTATTACCTGGTACTCCCTGTATTTAGCCACGTTATTACCTGGTACTCCCTGTATATAGACATGTTATTACCTGGTACTCCCTGTATATAGCCACGTTATTACCTGGTACTCCCTGTATATAGACATGTTATTACCTGGTACTCCCTGTATATAGACATGTTACTACCTGGTACTCCCTGTATATAGCCATGTTATTACCTGGTACTCCCTGTATATAGACATGTTATTACCTGGTACTCCCTGTATATAGACATGTTATTACCTGGTACTCCCTGTATATAGCCATGTTATTACCTGGTACTCCTGTATATAGACATGTTATTACCTGGTACTCCCTGTATATAGACATGTTATTACCTGGTACTCCCTGTATATAGACATGTTATTACCTGGTACTCCCTGTATATAGACATGTTATTACCTTGTACTCCCTGTAAATAGCCATGTTATTACCTTTAGATTTTTTTTGAGCGTTTCGTATACATTGTTTGTCTTCAGGAAGGCAGTGAGTTGCTGCGCAACAGCTTTTTCCAAAAAGAATTGAGAGGAATGGAAGTTTCGATATAGGCCGATAGTTTTTTTTTTTTTTGTTTCGAGGTTTGGCTTTTTCAAGAGAGGCTTTATTACTGCCACTTTTAGTGAGTTTGGTACACATCCGGTGGATAGAGAGCTGTTTATTATGTTCAACATAGGAGGGCCAAGCACAGGAAGAAGCTCTTTCAGTAGTTTAGTTGGAATAGGGTCCAGTATGCAGCTTGAAGGTTTAGAGGCCATGGTTATTTTCATCAATGTGTCAAGAGATATGGTACTAAAAAACTTGAGTGTCTCCCTTGATTCTATGTCCTGGCAAAGTTGTGCAGACTCAGGACAACTGAGCTTTGGAGGAATACGCAGATTTAAAGAGGAGTCCGTATGTTGCTTTCTAATGATCATGATCTTTTCCTCAAAGAAGTTCATGAATGTATCACTGCTAAAGTGAAAGCCATCCTCTCTTGGGAAATGCTTCATTTTAGTTAGCTTTGCGACAGTATCAAAAATAAATTTTGGATTATTCTTATTTTCTTCAATTAACTTGGAAAAATAGGATGATCGAGCAGCAGTGAGGGCTCTTCGATACTGCACGGTACTGTCTTTCCAAGCTAGTCGGAAGACTTCCAGTTTGGTGTGGCGCCATTTCCGTTCCAATTTTCTGGAAGCTTGCTTCAGAGCTTGGGTATTTTCTGTATACCAGGGAGCTAGTTTTTTATGGCAAATGTTTTTTGTTTTAAGGGTGCGACTGCATCTAGGGTATTGCACAAGGTTACATTGAGTTCCTCAGTTAGGTGGTTAACTGATTTTTGTACTCTGACGTCCTTGGGTAGGTGGAAGGATTCTGGAAGGGCATCTAAGAATCTTTGGGTTGTCTGAGAATTTATAGCACGACTATTGATGATCCATGGTTGGGGTCTGAGCAGATTATTTGTTGGGATTGCAAACGTTATAAAATGGTGGTCCGAAAGCCTTTTGGAGTGGGTTTGTGGACTTTTCCATGTGAATATTAAAGTCACCAAAAATGTGAATATTATCTGCCATGACTACAAGGTCTGATAGGAATTCCTACACACACACACACACACACACACACACACACACACACACACACACACACACACACACACACACACACACACACACACACACACACACAGTGGTAGTAGGGGGCAATAGAGGGGTATTAGTGGTAGTAGGGGGTAGTAGAGGGGTATTAGTTGTAGTAGGGGGTAGTAGAGGGGTATTAGTGGTAGTAGGGGCAGTAGAGGGGTATTAGTTGTAGTAGTCGGTAGTAGAGGGGTATTAGTGGTAGTAGGGGCAGTAGAGGGGTATTAGTGGTAGTAGGGGCAGTAGAGGGGTATTAGTGGTAGTAGGGGCAGTAGAGGGGTATTAGTGGTAGTAGGGGCAGTAGAGGGGTATTAGTGGTAGTAGGGGCAGTAGAGGGGTATTAGTTGTAGTAGTCGGTAGTAGAGGGGTATTAGTGGTAGTAGGGGCAGTAGAGGGGTATTAGTGGTAGTAGGGGCAGTAGAGGGGTATTAGTGGTAGTAGGGTCAGTAGAGGGGTATTAGTGGTAGTATTTGGTATTTTATTAGGATCCCTATTAGCTGTTGCGAAAGCAGCAGCTACTCTTCCTGGGGTCCACACAAAACATGAAACATGACATAATACAGAACATTAATAAAAATGAACAGCTCAAGGACAGAACTACATCAATAAAAAAAATGCACACGTAGCTTACATATCAATACATATACAGAAACTATCTGGGTCCAATAGGGGAGAGGCGTTGTGCCATGAGGTGTTGCTTTATCTGTTTTTTGAAACCAGGTTTGCTGTTCACTTGAGCATTCTTAGATGGAAGGGAGTTCCATGCAATAAGGGCTCTATATAATACTGTACGCTTTCTTGAATATGTTCTGGATTTGGGGACTGTGAAAAGACCCCTGGTGGCATGTCTGGTGGTGTGTGTGTGTTTGTCAGAGCTGTGTGTGAGTTGACTATGCAAACAATTAAAAACACATTAATGAAGAAGTGCAGTCAGTCTCTCCTCAACTCTTAGCCAAGAGAGACTGGCGTGCATAGTATTTATATCAGCCCTCTGATTACAATGAAGAGCAAGACGTGCCACTCTGTTCTGGGCCAGCTGCAGTTTAGCTAGGTCTATCCGTGTTTTGCTCGACCACACGACTGGACAATAATCAAGATAAGACAAAACTAGAGCCTGCAGGACTTGCTTTGTGGAGTGTGGTGTTCAAAAAGCAGAGCATCTCTTTATTACGGACAGACCTCTCACCATCTTTACAACCATTTGAATCTACAGGGGAAAGAAAAAGTATGTGAACACTTTGGAATTACCTGGATTTCTGCATAAATTAGTCATAAAATTTGTTCTGATCTTCATCTAAGTCACAACAACAGACGAACATAGTGTGCTTAACTACTTAGGGAAATGTAAGGCGCCAAATTCAAAATCCAAAAGTTGAATTATTAAACATTCATCAATATACAAGTGTTGCATAGTCATCAAAAGCTCTGCTTCTTGGCAATATCACAGCATTGTCAGATTTCAAAAAGGCTTTATGGCGAAAGCACAACATTTGATTGTTTGAGGATAGCACCTCTAATATTTCGGCATTAGCATAAATTCATAAACCAGCGCGGTTCACACAAAACCCATATCACAGCGAAAACAAATCCCTTACCTTTCGAAGAACTTCTGCTGAGGGCTTCCCAAGTCTCCAACGAAGACATTCAATGGATCTTTTGTTAGAAAAAGTCATTTATTATATCCATAAATCTCTGTTTGGTTGGCGCGTTATGTTCAGAAAATCCAATGTCGAATCGGCCATTGAAATGTGAAGAGAACGCGTTCAAATATACCTATAAACTTCTCCTAAACAAATCAAAGACCAGTTATAATGCATCCTTAGCTATCCTTTTATGAATATTAGTATATAAGTAAAATAAAGTGGGGCGCGCACCCAGTCTCTTGCCCGAGAAATCTTGTTGACATCTGAGCTCCCTTGACCACTTCCTCTTCCTATCCATTTTGCTTACTCCTAGAACTCCCAGTCTTTGTATATAGACTGCTGACATCCAGTGGAAGCCATAGGTACTGCAGTCTCAGTCCTGGTTAAAATAAAAATGAATAGGCAGCCTGGAGAAGAAGGTCAAGTACAAAACAAACTGCAAATCCGGATGGATTTTCCTCTGGTTTTTGCCTGCTATATCAGTTCTGTTATACTCACATACATTATTTTAACACTCTTAGAAACTTCAGAGTGTTTCCTATCCAATAGTACTAATTATGTGCATATCCTATTTTTTGGGCCTGAGTGGCAGGCATTTTACTTTGGGCACGCCAGACTCTCCAAAACCGTCACCTATGCAGCCGCTCCCTAAGAAGTTAAACTAATGACACACAAATTATTGTATTTGTCTTGTCTATATTGAATACATAATTTAAACATTCACAGTGTAGGTTTTTGGAGTCAGGAGTCAGCTAACAAGGAGACCAATCAATGAGATGAGATTGGAGATGTTGATTAGAGCTGCCTTGCCCTTTAAAAAACATTCACAACATTTTCAGTTTTCTATTCACAAGAAGCATTGCCTGATGTGAACCATGCCTCGAACAAAAGAGATCTCAGAAGACCTAAGTTTAAGAATTGTTGACTTGCATAACGCTGGAAAGGGTTACAAAAGTATCTCTAAAAGCCTTGATGTTCATCAGTCCACGGTAAGACAAATTGTCTATAAATGGAGAAAGGTTCATACTTCTTATTGCCAATGTGTGTAGAATCGTGAGAATCGCAATACATATTGTATTAGCACATAAGTATGGTGATAATATCATATCATGAAGTCCCTCAGTATGGTGATAATATGGTATGGTGAGGTCCCTCAGTATGGTGATAATATGGTATGGTCCCTCAGTATGGTGATAATATGGTATGGTGAGGTCCCTCAGTATGGTGATAATATGGTATGGTCCCTCAGTATGGTGATAATATGGTATGGTGAGGTCCATCAGTATGGTGATGATATGGTATGGTGAGGTCCTTCAGTATGGTGATGATATGATATGGTGAGGTCCCTCAGTATGGTGATGATATGGCATGGTGAGGTCCATCAGTATGGTGATGATATGGTATGGTGAGGTCCTTCAGTATGGTGATGATATGATATGGTGAGGTCCCTCAGTATGGTGATAATATGATATGGTGAGGTCCCTCAGTAAGGTGATAATATGATATGGTCCCTCAGTATGGTGATAATAGGTTAAGGTCCCTCAGTATGGTGATAATATGGTATGGTGAGGTCCCTTAGTATGGTGATAATATCTAATGGTGATAATATGGTATGGTGAGGTCCTTCAGTATAGTGATAAAATGGAATAGTGAGGTCCTTCAGTATGGTTATAATATGGTACGGTGAGGTCCCTCAGTAGGGTGATAATATGGTATGGTGAGGTCCCTCAGTATGGTGATGATATGGTATGGTGAGGTCCCTCAGTATGGTGATAATAGGTTAAGGTCCCTCAGTATGGTGATAATATGGTATGGTGAGGTCCCTCAGTATGGTGATAATATGGTATGGTGAGATCCCTCAGTATGGTTAGAATATGGTATCATGAGTTTACGGTTAATTCCCAGCCCTAATAGATAATGGCCCTGTTCAAAATGAGTGCACTATATAGGTAATATAAGGGTGCTATTTGGGACGCAGCCAAATAGCACCCTTACTTTTTGAACACTTATTTTTCTTAAAAATGCATTGTTGGGTAAAAGGGCTTGTAAAGTAAGCACTGAGCCGTAAGGTCTACACCTGTTGTATTCGGTGCGGTGTGGCAAATAACATTTTAGTTTGACCAGTTCATATGAATGGAAAAGGGAAAAGATAAACATCCCAGTGTGATTCAGTTGACAGCTGGCTGTCAGCATATATCTCTGTCCTCCTCCTCTTCCTCCTCCTCCTCCTCTTCCTCCTTCTCCTCCTCCTCCTCCTCCTCCTCCTCCTCCTTCTCCTCTTCCTCCTCCTCCTTCTCCTCCTCCTCTTCCTCCTTCTCCTCCTCCTCCTCCTCCTCCTCCCCACCATGCAGTACTGGGGGCCAAGGGCAACACATATAGCCCAGTAGAAGAAGCCCTCTCCAGCCGAGGGGAGCAGGAATGATAAAAAAACGATACATTATTTAACTAGGCAAGTCAGTTAAGACTATATATAATTGGGCAGCACTCACACACACACACCAGCACCGAGACACACACACACACAGACACCAGCACCGAGACACACACACACACACACCAGCACCGAGACACACACACAGACACCAGCACATAGCAGACAGCCCTGGGAACAGCAGGCTTAGGGGGAAACACACAGAGGGAAACCATCTGTGTAGTACTGATGAGTTTGAGTGGTGAGGCTGTTCTGAACACACTGGGTTGATATTGGCTGCCTCGTCAAAACCATTGAGAACACACAGTCTGAATGTGTATTACTGCCTTTCACTAACATTGATAGAGTTAATGCGTGTCACCAATGGTACCCTATTCCCTACAACGTGCCCTAACTTTGACCAGGGCCCATAGGAACAATGGTACCCTATTCCCTACAACGTGCCCTAACTTTGACCAGGGCCCGTAGGAACAATGGTACCCTATTCCCTACAACGTGCCCTAACTTTGACCAGGGGGCCATAGGAACAATGGTACCCTATTCCCTACAACGTGCCCTAACTTTGACCAGGGGGCCATAGGAACAATGGTACCCTATTCCCTACAACGTGCCCTAACTTTGACCAGGGGGCCATAGGAACAATGCAGGCTACACACTCACAGTCTCCACTGAGGACGTATGGAAGTCATTGAGACTTGGTAAACCGTCGCAAGGCTGCCGGCCCAGATGGCATCTCTAGCCGTGTCCTCTGAGCATGTGCAGACCAGCTGTCTGTTGTTATCTCTCCCTGGCTCAGGCCTCTATACTCACTGCTTCAACATGTCCACTGTTATGCCTGTGCCATTAGCGCCCTGTGATCACAACGCTCACGGCCCTGGGTCTGAACTCCTCCCTATGTAACTGGGTCCTGGACTTCCTGACAGCCTGTTTCGCTCCGCTTCAATCACTCAGACTTCGGGCAGTACCGGAGCGCCATGACAAAAAACTGAGATACTGGCCAATAGGTTGTACCCTCAGACCATCAGGCTGCTGTATAGCCACCACTAGTCAGCTACCTGCTCCACCCTCTACTCCCCCTATGGACATTCCCCCCTGCTACTCCCTCTATGGACATTCCCCCCTGCTACTCCCCCTATGGACATTCCCCCTGCTACTCCCCTGTGGACATTCCACCCTCTACTCCCCCTATGGACATTCCCCCTCTACTCCCCCTATGGACATTCCACCCTCTACTCCCCCTATGGACATTCCCCCTGCTACTCCCCTATGGACATTCCACCCTCTACTCCCCTATGGACATTCCCCTGCTACTCCCCCAATGGACATTCCCCCTGCTACTCCCCCTGTGGACATTCCCCCTGCTACTCCCTATGGACATTCCCCCTGCTACTCCCCTATGGACATTCCCCCTGCTACTCCCCTATGGACATTCCCCCTGCTACTCCCCAATGGACATTCCCCTGCTACTCCCCCTATGGACATTCCACCCTCTACTCCCCTATGGACATCCCCTGCTACTCCCCTATGGACATTCCACTCTGCTACTCCCCCTATGGACATTCCCCAAGGTACTCCCCCTACAGACATTCCCCCTGCTACTCCCCCTATGGACATTCCCCCTGCTACTCCCCTATGGACATTCCCCCTCTACTCCCTCTATGGACATTCCCCCTGCTACTCCCTATGGACATTCCACCCTCTACTCCCCCTATGGACATTACCCCTGCTACTCCCCTGTGGACATTCCCCCTGCTACTCCCCTATGGACATTCCCCCTGCTACTCCCCTATGGACATTCCCCCTGCTACTCCCCCTATGGACATTTCCCCCTGCTACTCCCCCTACGGACATTCCCCCTCTACTCCCTCTATGGACATTCCCCCTGCTACTCCCCTATGGACATTCCACCCTCTACTCCCCTATGGACATTCCCCCTGCTACTCCCCTATGGACATTCCACCCTGCTACTCCCCCCTATGGACATTCCCCCTGCTACTCCCCTATGGACATCCCCCTGCTACTCCCCCTATGGACATTCCCCCTGCTACTCCCCCTATGGACATTCCCCCTGCTACTCCCCTATGGACATTCCACCCTCTACTCCCCTATGGACATCCCCCTGCTACTCCCCTATGGACATTCCACCCTGCTACTCCCCATATGGACATTCCCCCTGCTACTCCCCCTATGGACATTCCCCCTGCTACTCCCCTATGGACATTCCCCCTGCTACTCCCCTATGGACATTCCCCCTCTACTCCCTCTATGGACATTCCCCCTGCTACTCCCCTATGGACATTCCCCCTCTACTCCCTCTATGGACATTCCCCTGCTACTCCCCTATGGACATTCCCCCTGCTACTCCCCTATGGACATTTACATGATTTACATGAAGCCAATAGATCAATCAATTGGCTTCATGTAAATTGGCTAACCATCGACGCACTGGGTGTATCGAGGTCTGCGTTTTTCAAATGGCACCCTATTCCCTTTGTAGTGCACTACTTTATAGGCCCTGGGAGACCACCACCCCCGCCCCCCACTGACATGGAAACATGGTACAACACAGGAACACACAGGAACAGGGAATGGAAATGAATGTTAGTGGTGATGGAGAAGAGTGACAGCTATTAAATACAGCATCTTATGTTTACATCATTCCTAATAACATGGCAACCATTCTCACTCGTGGTGTGTTTGTCTGGACTGTGAGACGTGGTCTATAGTCCTTGTGTTCTTCCAGTTTACGTCATTTCTAATAACACGGCAAGCGAATGACGACCATCTCTTATTTTCCCAGAGTGTATTTGAAAGAGAGTGTTTGTTCCCTAGCAACGCTAATTGATTGATGAAAACTGGAAGAAGACTTTGTGAACGATGCCTCTCTTTTTTGTGTGTGTGGGGGGGTGTTATTCAGATTTAGCCTATGCACATGTGTAAGGAGGTTTGTGGGCGTGGCTCCCTTGGACACTGTGAATAAATTTAATTAAATTAAATCCCAGAAAAACACCCACTGGGTGACCTACCATTTTTGAATCAGGGCATTTTTTCTGTTCATTTATCTAAAACAGTCCCTTGAAATGCTATGCACCTTTTTAATTAGAATTTGATTTGCCCCTGGTTCGAGTGGCAGAACATCTGCCCGTTTAGCTGTCCTTATACCCACTTTCACCTGGTCAGTCTATGTCATGAAAAGAGCAGGTGTTCCTAATGTTTTGTACACTCAACGTATGATCGTCCGTGTTCTTTAATGCATCTGGGTTTTCATAGATTCCCTCTGACATCTTTCCACACTTGTGCTCAAATGCAGTAACTTCTACTCTTGTAACTTGTACTCTTGTAACTTGTACTCTTGTAACTTGTACTCTTGTAACGTGTACTCTTGTAACTTGTACTCTTGTAACTTGTACTCTTGTAACTTGTACTCTTGTACTCTTGTAACTTGTACTTCTGTAACTTGTACTCTTGTAACTTGTACTCTTGTACTCTTGTAACTTGTACTTCTGTAACTTGTACTCTTGTACTCTTGTAACTTGTACTCTTGTAACTTGTACTCTTGTAACTTGTACTCTTGTAACTTGTACTCTTGTACTCTTGTAACATGTACTTCTGTAACTTGTACTCTTGTACTCTTGTAACTTGTACTCTTGTAACTTGTACTCTTGTAACGTGTACTCTTGTAACTTGTACTCTTGTAACTTGTACTCTTGTAACTTGTACTCTTGTACTCTTCTAACTTGTAACTTGTAACTTGTACTTCTGTAACTTGTACTCTTGTAACTTGTACTCTTGTAACGTGTACTCTTGTACTCTTGTAACTTGTACTCTTGTAACTTGTACTCTTGTACTCTTGTAACTTGTACTCTTGTAACTTGTACTCTTGTACTCTTGTAACTTGTACTCTTGTACTCTTGTTACTTGTACTCTTGTACTCTTGTAACTTGTACTCTTGTACTCTTGTAACTTGTACTCTTGTACTCTTGTACTCTTGTAACTTGTACTCTTGTAACTTCTGCTGTTGAGTGTGTGCTCCCTGCACTGCTTGGGTCTCTGTGTTTACTTAGATTTATGTAGATTTATACTGTTTTAAAAAGGGGAAACTGTCAAACCAATGTGACACTAACCACCACCACGTGACCCAGCCTTAGTTTCTGAACACCATGTTCGTTTGTTCCCCACTGTGTATATTAATTAGTTATAGTATTACTCTATAGCTCAGTTAGCGCGCAACACCAAGAGTAGACAGGTCAGATTTACACCAGTCAGTGAGTTTATAGTGATGTACTATTGTAGAGTGGAACAGTAAGACTGGTGTGTGTGTGTGTGTGTGCATGTGGTGTACTGCTGTAGAGTGGAACAGTAAGACAAGGCTGACATGGGTTTGGCATCGGTCTGGAATCTAGTCCTGCAGAGAGGTAAGACCCGAAAAGAACTTCTGGACATCAGAAATGCGATCACTCACCACGGGACTGGATTTTTCCTTTAACGAGTCCGACGAGAAGGATGTCCTGCTTTCACTGGAACAGGCCCAGATCCACGCCTTATGCGCGAAGAAAAGACACCGGATAAAGGGGGGGACGCAGATCGAGGATCCTTCTGAGAAGCCGGAGGAGAGCAAGTAAACTCCCAAGTAGACCACACTATCTAGCAAGAGAGATCTCATCTATATTATTCGTAGCTGGCACTAAGACCGCACTCAAACAACTCTATAAGGCCATAAGCACAAAAATTAAATGCTCACCCAGATGCGGCGCTCCTAGTGGCCGGGGACTTTAACGCAGGCAAACTTAAATCAGCTTTACACGTTTTTTACCAGCATGTCACATGTGCAACCAGGAAAAAAAAAATATCCTAGACCACCTTTACTCCACACACAGAGATGCATACAAACCTCTCCCCCGCCCTCCATCTGGCAAATCTGACAATAATTCTATCCTCCTGATTCCTGCTTTCAAGAAAAAACTAAAGCAGGAAGTACCAGTGACTCGCTCAATACGGAACTGGTCAGATGACAAAGATGCTACACTACAGGACAGTTTTGCTAGCACAGACTGGAATATGTTCCCGGGATTCACCCAATGGCATTGAGGAGTACACCACCTCCTCACGGGGCCAGATGGATTACCAGGACGTGTACTCAAAGCGTGCGCGGACCAACTGTCAAGTGTCTTCACTGACATTTTCAACCTCTCCCTGACCGAGTCTGTAATACCTACATGTTTCAAGCAGACCACTATAGTCCCTGTGCCGAAGGAAGCTAAGGTAACCTGCCTAAATGACTACCGCCCCGTAGCACTCACATCGGTAGCCATGAAGTGCTTTGAAAGGCTGGTCATGGCTCACATCTCCCGGACACCCTAGACCCACTCCAATTTGCATACCTCCCCAAAAGATCCACAGATGACGCAATCTCCATTACACTCCACACCGCCCTTTCCCACCTGGATAAAAAAAAAACACCTATGTGAGAATGCTATTCATTGACTACAGCTCAGCGTTCAACACCATAGTGCCCACAAAGCTCATCACTAAGCTAAGGACTCTGGGACTAAACACCTCCCTCTGCAACTGGATCCTGGACTTCCTGATGGGCTTCCCCCAGGTGGTAAGAGCAGACAATAATACATCTGCCACGCTGATCCTCAACACTGGGGCCCCTCAGGGGTGTGTACTTAGTTATGGTCAGATCTCCCATCTGGAGAGTGAGAGAGAGCTTGGTACGCGTCTCTGTGTGTGAAGGAAAGATGGTCTAGAGTTTTTTTTCCTTTGGTTGCACATTTAACATGCTGGTAGAAATGAGGTAAAACAGATTTAAGTTTCCCTGCATTAAAGCCCCAGGCCACTAGGAGCGCCGCTTCTGGATGAGCATTTTCTTGTTTGCTTATGGCCTTATAGTGTTGGTTGAGTACTTAGTGCCGGCATCGGTCTGTAGTGGTAAATAGACAGCTACGAAAAATATAGATAGTGTGGTCTACAGCTTTCATGAGATACTTTACCACATGCTAGCAAAACCTTGATACTTCCTTAATTGTTAGATAACCAGATGGTATTGACAAATAGACACCTCGTCTTACCGGAGGTAGCTGTTCTGTCTTGCCGATGTACGGAAAACCCAGCCAACTGTATATTATCCATGTCGTCGTTCAGCCATGACTCTGTGAAACATACGATATTACAGATTTTAATGTCCAGTTGGAAGGATAGTCTCGAACGGAGCTCATCCAGTTTATTCTCCAGTGATTTGCACGTTGGCCAATAGGGCGGATGGTTGAGGCGGGTTTCCCACTCGCCAACTAATTCCCACAAGGCACCCTGTGTCCCCTGCATCGGCGTCTCTTCTTCATGTGAATGACAGGGATTTGGGCCTGGTCCGCGAGCAACAGTATATTCTTGGAGTCGGACTCATTAAAGAAAAAATCTTCGTCCAGTTTGAGGTGAGTAATCGCTGTTCTGATATCCAGAAGCTCTTTTCGGTCATAAGAGACAGTAGCAGTAACCTTATGTACAAAATAAGTTACCAACAACGCTGAAAATCCACAATATAGCACAATTGGTTAGGAGCCCGTAAAACGGCAGCCATCCCCTCCGAATGAAATTAATGCATAAACTTAACCAGCCGTGAGGCACGGCAACAGCTCCAGCTGGAGGAGACCACAGGGTGTCCAAAACAGCAACTTTGACATTTTTGACGTTTTGAGAAAAGTGGACAAACGTCAGAATCTGAAGTCAGATTGATCAAACCGTGAGATCTTATTGGATTTAGACATTCTGTCTGCTGATGTGGAGAAATAATTCACAGTAAGCACAAATGCATGTTAGAGAAATCCAAGCTGTACCCGCATTGAGTTCTCTGTGTGTGTGTGTGTGTGTGTGTGTGTGTTTCTGTAGCTAAACCTGAACCGGCTATACTGAGTTCCTATAATGAAATGGAATTTCACCTCTCTCCTCTCACCTTATCAATCTTACTCCAACCTCCAATCTCTAGGGTTGGTGGTTTTTTTTTCTTCTTTCTCCAGTTCTCTTGTTTCCTTGCTGTTTGTGTGCGTGTGTGTGTGTTCTAAAGAGTAACATGCCACGGTTCCAGGAATCCTGACCATGTGAACTATGTGAACCTCAAACCCCCTACTGTTACAACCCTGGGAACTAGTCTGGGGCCAAGGAGAGGTGAGAGAAAGAGGGGGGAGGGAGGGATGGGAGAGAGAGAGGAGGGGTGGAGAGGGGAAGAGGGAGAGGAGTTGAAGGTGAGAGATAATAAGAGGGAGATGGGAGAGTGTAGAGTGAGGAGGGAGAGGTGGAGAGAGATGTACAGGAGGGGGTTGTAAGGGGGAGGTGGAGAGAGAGGTGAAAGGGAGGATTTTTCCCATTCTTCTCTGCAGATTCTCTCAAGCTCTATCAGGTTGGATGGGGACCGTCGCTATTATAAATAAATTATAGACACCTTCTCAGTCAGCAAGAGTCTTCGAATGGTTTCATGAAACATTGTCCTCACAATTGACTCTACACTGAAATACTGAAAGAAAATTAACGATTAGATAGTTGCCAATGTCAGGCTGGGTCTGTAGATCTATTTGGAAAATCCAAAAATATATACAGTGAGGGAAAAAAGTATTTGATCCCCTGCTGATTTTGTACGTTTGCCCACTGACAAAGAAATGATCAGTCTATAATTTTAATGGTAAATTTATTTGAACAGTGAGAGACAGAATAACAGCAAAAAAATCCTGAAAAACACGTGAAAAATGTTATAAATTCATTTGCATTTTAATGAGGGAAATAAGTCTTTGACCCCCTCCCAATCAGAAAAATTTCTGGCTCCCAGGTGTCTTTTATACAGGTAACGAGCTGAGATTAGGAGCACACTGTCAAGTCCTACTCTTGTTCAACTTCCAAAGGACACGAGGACAACTCAATTACTTTTATTTTGGCTTTGTCAGTTGATTGGTCTGTTCAGTGAAATAGGTTGTAAACCTTTAAAGACAGAGAACAAAAGTCACCATTTTAATTCAACATTTTTAAATGAATTAACCACTTAAGCCTTTTACATTCAATAAAGCAAAAGATAATTTCATGAATTTCCGAATTTGTTAGTAAAAGTTAACATTTAATAGAATGTTTACATTTTTAACTTTGTACCATCCTTTTGTATCTTATTTTTTCAACTCAAAATGAAATATTATTCTAGCAAACCCATTTAACACAAAAGCAATGAAGACAATGCTTCAATGTGTTCCTTAACCAATCTACACAGCAGTTAATATAGCTCAAACATATTAAACAGCATTTCAATCACCATGAAAGTAAATAAAACATTTTACCGAACCTACGAGTGAACTTGGAGCCTCTTCTCTCTGAAGTTTGCTTCCCTAAATGAGTGAGGACCTCCAGGTTTTCACAGGTGCTCCAAATCAGTGAAACTGACTGATCAGGTGACAAGCAGCCGGTTTGCTGCTGCTGCACTCTGGGAAGTGTAGTTCTTTAACACATGAGATTCAGCTCAACACACACTCTTAAAGGGAATGCTCCTAATCTCAGTTTGTTACCTGTATAAAAGACACCTGTCCACAGAAGCAATCAATCAATTAGATTCCAAACTCTCCACCATGGCCAAGACCAAAGAGCTCTCCAAGGATGTCAGGGACAAGGTTGTAGACCTACACAAGGCTGGAATGGGCTACAAGACCATCGCCAAGCAGCTTGGTGAGAAGGTGACAACAGTTGGTGCGATTATTCGCAAATGGAAGAAACACAAAAGAACTGTAAATCTCCCTCGGCATGGGGCTTCATGCAAGATCTCACCTCGTGGAGTTGCAATGATCATGAGAACGGTGAGGAATCATCCCAGAACTACACGGGAGGATCTTGTCAATGATCTCAAGGCAGCTGGGACCATAGTCACCAAGAAAACAATTGGTAACACACTACGTCGTGAAGGACTGAAATACTGCAGCGCCCGCAAGGTCCCCCTGCTCAAGAAAGCACATATACATGCCCGTCTGAAGTTTGCCAATGAACATCTGAATGATTCAGAGTACAACTGGGTGAAAGTGTTGTGGTCAGATGAGACCAAAATGGAGCTCTTTGGCATCAACTCAACTCGCCATGTTTGGAAGAGGAGGAATGCTGCCTATGACCCCAAGAACACCATCCCCACTGTCAAACATGGAGGTGGAAACATTATGCTTTGGGGGTGTTTTTCTGCTAAGGGGACAGGACAACTTCACTGCATCAAAGGGACGATGGACGGGGCCATGTACCGTCAAATCTTGGGTGAGAACCTCCTTCCCTCAGCCAGGGCATTGAAAATGTAATGTAGCCTTGATTCAAACCAGGGTCTGTAGTGACGCCTGTTGCACTGAGATGCAGTGTCTTAGACCGCTGCGCCACTCGGGAGCCCCAGATAGAACCTTGTTTTATCTAAGACTCTATGCTTTTATTAAACACATTATTTCCACTTGCTTTCAGCTAGCATTTAGGTTGCAACAGCTCAGGTTTGTATGAACCTTGGCTGTTTGCCACTCAGACCTCTGCAACAATGTTTCAAAATATGAATTTGATCTCCCCCCTTGCCATAGAGAGCTAAGGGTGTCGGACATCAGCTTGCCATTTTTCTGACCAGGAGAAATCATGCTGCGTCATTAACATGGATATACAAATGCCAAAAAATCTAATATTTATTGGGTGAAAAGACAAAATGTGCAGCCAAATATGTGTCCTCCTGCCACAACCTGAGGGACAGCCAGTGAAAAGTGCCATGTAATGTCAATAATGTTTCCCATTTTAGTTTTGTTTTGTCTTTCATACCATTGTCATGTGTCTCTCAGTCAGGTTGACACTGGTCTACTACCATCGCTTTAATGTATTGTTGTTCTCATTAATATTGTTGTTGTAGTTGTTGTTAATGGTAATCCCACCTCCACAACTACTGTTGTTATCGATGCCATTGCTGTTGGTCCAACCATTTTTTGTTTTATATATACTTTCACAATGTAAGTCATTTAACTTGCCATGTCATTAAAGTCTACTGAATTGAATTGCGAAAGAGGGAGAGAGAGAGAGAGAGAGGGAGGTTTGGTGATAGCATGAGAAAAAGGTTATGGGATCTGGGCAGAGTAGAATTGATGGGGTGATGTGTGCGTGTGTGTGTGTGTGTGTGTTTGTGTGTGTGTGTGGGTGGTGCGCGTGTGTGTGGGTGGTGCATGTGTGTGTGTTTAGGGTGGTGAGAGTGGGAGTGCCTTTTTCCAGAAGTAATGGAGGGTTCTAGTTTCCTGGACTTGACGCCAGCAATGCGAGGTCACATTAGGAGTTTAGGGAAACTTTAAGGTGACAGCGTCAGATATCCAATAACACCAGGACCTGAACCCCTTAACACTCCAATCCATCTCCGTCCCTCGCACACCATTAGGTCTGATATCTAAACCAAGTGTTCTGCGGTTGATCACAAGGGGAAATCCAATGAACCGAGACGTTTGGCCAGTTGAAATCAAACCCAAGTCACCCCTGAACCCAAATTTGCTGAACTACTTAACATCTGAAAAAAATAATGACCTAATAATAACCTAACACTGCAATTGAGCTGAGAGATACTGTAGCTGTACTGTACTGTAGCGGTACTGTAGATATACTAACTGTACTGTAGATATACTAACTGTACTGTAGATATACTAACTGTACTGTCCTGTAGCTGTACTGTAGCTGTACTGTAGATATACTAACTGTACTGTACTGTAGATATACTAACTGTACTGTCCTGTAGCTGTACTGTAGCTGTACTGTAGATATACTAACTGTACTGTACTGTAGATGTACTGTAGCTGTACTGTAGATATACTAACTGTACTGTACTGTAGATATACTAACTGTACTGTCCTGTAGCTGTACTGTAGCTGTACTGTAGATATACTAACTGTGCTGTACTGTAAATATACTAACTGTACTGTACTGTAGATATACTAACTGTACTGTCCTGTAGCTGTACTGTAGCTGTACTGTAGATATACTAACTGTACTGTCCTGTAGCTGTACTGTAGATATACTAACTGTACTGTACTGTAAATATACTAACTGTACTGTACTGTAGATATACTAACTGTACTGTCCTGTAGCTGTACTGTAGCTGTACTGTAGCGGTACTGTAGATATACTAACTGTACTGTCCTGTAAATATACTAACTGTACTGTACTGTACTGTAGATATACTAACTGTACTGTACTGTAGATATACTAACTGTACTGTACTGTAGATATACTAACTGTACTGTAGCTGTACTGTAGCTGTACTGTAGACATAGTGTAACTGACCTGTATCTGTACTGTAGATGTAATGTAATTTTACTGTAGCTGTACTGTATCTATACTCTATCTGTACTGTAGATGTAATGTAATGTTACTGTAGCTGTACTGTATCTATACTCTATCTGTACTGTAGATGTAATGTAATGTTACTGTAGCTGTACTGTATCTATACTCTATCTGTACTGTAGATGTAATGTAATTTTACTGTAGCTGTACTGTATCTATACTCTATCTGTACTGTAGATGTAATGTAATTTTACTGTAGCTGTATTGTATCTATACTCTATCTGTACTGTAGATGTAATGTCATTTTACTGTAGCTGTTACTATATCTATACTCTATCTGTACTGTAGATGTAATGTCATTTTACTGTAGCTGTTACTGTATCTATACTCTATCTGTACTGTAGATGTAATGTCATTTTACTGTAGCTGTACAAGCTGTATCTATTTTCAGTGTTTGATATTATCAATGTTATCAAATAAACCTCAGAGGACGGATACATTTGAGAAAGACCAATCGAAAGAGTCTCAGCCAAAACCACTAAGAAAAACCCAGCCTCGGTAGTCTCTCTCTCTCTCTCTCTCTCTCTCTCTCTCTCTCTCTCTCTCTCTCTCTCTCTCTCTCTCTCTCTCTCTCTCTCTCTCTCTCTCTCTCTCTCTCTCTCTCTCTACTGAGTAATTCTAATAGGAGATATTGTGGTTTCCATGGCTCAGCGGTAGTTCTACAGTTCTACAACCCAAACCACTGTGTTCCTTTCTCCCTCATTTCTTTACAGGCAAAGAGAGATGGAGACCCTGGGAGTTGTTTTGTGGTCCTGAGGCGCGGCTGTTTAATCAGAAGCAGGAGAAACTACAGGGCGTGTCTAAAATGGAATCCTATGCCCTATTAAGTGCACTACTTTGACCAGGACTCAATGGGCTTTATTCAAAAGCAGTGCATTTAATAGGGAATATGGTTCCATATGGGATGAAGATTATGACTCAGACATTAGCACAGCAGCTGCTGTGATTCAGCTGTTTGAAAGTTACACGTGAGGTCAAACGAATTTACCAAAATATAAATGATTTATAACGTCATTTAATTTTTTTCTAATATAATACTATTGAATTCCCAACAAGGTAATACCATAGAAAACAGGATTTATAGCAGCAATATGCACCAGAGAGAGAGAGAGAGAGAGAGAGAGAGAGAGAGAGAGAGAATACTAAACAGTATCTTTATTACCACAGACTAGTCCCACACACACTGACAGAGAGACCTACAGAATCCAGTCCACTTCACTAACACAATAGCTCACAGCTGACAGAGAGACAGACAAGCAAAAATATCAGGCCAGTACAACACTATAGAAATGTCCTTAAAAGGGAATGTTCACAGAAACACCAAAAACAACGCTGTCATGCTTTAGTCCTTGTTCAATCATCAATTACATACGTCTATAGAGCGTTCCTTAACATATACAGTCCATTATACCATACCACCCAGCTAGCACAAGGTTCAGAGAACCAAATGTTTCTTGGAGCTTGGTGAAACTGGGGTTGTCCTATGGTTATTTTACATACAACCTTGCACCGTCTTTCTGTGAATGGTTGCTTGGCTTTGGAACTTGCCAAAGAAAACATACTTTTTTGGGGGGGGTATTTCAATACTTTAACAGAAAGAGTGTTCTAAAAGTTTAAACATAGTTACATTTAATTTCCATTTTGGTAATGTTCTAGGAAGGTTCTCCAACTGGTTTGACATGAGAAATGTTCTCAAATAGATTAGCGAACGTTAAGAAACAATGTTCTTCTGTAGGAATTTCAATACTTCGGCATAACATTTCCTACAGGTTTCCTCATGGTTATATTTTAAATCATGTTCTCAAATAGTTCTAAGGATGTTATTTAAAAACATGATGTGGATATGTTTTTAAATAACATTCGTAGAATGTATTCTCTGGACAATACAAACGTTTTCTTGTGGTTTTTATGGAAAAAAATTCTTAATGTTCTCGGAAACAATTTGACATTGTTAAGTGTGTTCAAGTGTGTTCATATGGGTTGGCCTTGCCAACTAATTGGCCACACCTGATCTTAAAGAGTGCTTGTTTCCTTTAAAATGGGGTCTTTTTGAATACACTAAAATTAACAGTTTTGTATGTATTAAAAAAAACATTGCATGCTAGTTCCATCCTGGTGGCGCAGAGTCACTATAAAAAATAAATGTGTTTGCAAGATTAATGCCTAAGGAAATGAATTCCCATGTGTCCTATCTGTGCTTGGAATTCATAAACGTTAATCCAAAACAAACTAGCAGTGTTATTGAAAGTCTTATTGAAACATTCAGTGATGTTTCATTTCCGTTCTCAGAGCGTTAAGAAAACCTCTCAGGAATCTTTCAAAGAACCAAAGTAGAATGTTCTCAGAACCTTCCTGCAACCTAAAAATAAACATTCTCAGAACCTTCCTGCAACCTAAAAATAAACGTTCTCAGAACCTTCCTATAACCTACAAATAAACGTTCTCAGAACCTTCCTATAACCTACAAATAAACGTTCTCAGAACCTTCCTACAAATAAACGTTCTCAGAACCTTCCTACAACCTACAAATAAACGTTCTCAGAACCTTCCTACAACCTACAAATAAACGTTCACAGAAACTTCCTACAACCTAACTGCAGCTCCTTTAAATCAAAACCTACTTAAATACCTCTCAATCCTCTCCTCTAATCCTCTCTTCTCCTCTCCTTCTCTCATTCTCAGGACAGCTCAGATACTCCTCTAATCCTCTCTTCTCCTCTCCTTCTGTCATTCTCAGGACAGCTCAGATACTCCTCTCATCCTCTCTTCTCCTCTCCTTCTCTCATTCTCAGGACAGCTCAGATACTCCTCTCAACTAATGAGACGTCACTGTCCAAGAGGAAATGAAAAGCTTTTTTTACGTTTTGCCCGAAAAGCTACAAACACACACACACACACACACGTAGTGTTATTCTATTCTTGTGGGGACCTACAATTAATTTCCATTCAAAATATTTTCCCTAACCCCTTACCCTAAACCTAAACCTTATCATAATCCTAACCTTAACCTTAACCCTAATTGTCCTTGTTTCTCTCCCTTCTGGTCCATGACCAACTTGTTGAATGAAAGTTACACTTCTCTGTGTGTGTGTGTGTGTGTGTGTGTGTGTGTGTGTTTGGGGGTGTTTGGTTCTTCTATCCTTGTGGGGACCTAAAATCATTAATTAATTTGATTAACACTTTTCTGGTTACTACATGATTATGTTACGTCGTAGTGTTGACGTCTTCACCATTATTCTACAATGTAGAAAATAAATAAAGAAAAACCCTTGAATAAAGAAAAAATAAAGAAAAACCCTTGAATGAGTAGGTGTGTACAAAATGTTGACTGATGCTCTGTGTATATATATATATATATATATATATATATACAGTGGGGAAAAAAAGTATTTAGTCAGCCACCAATTGTGCAAGTTCTCTCACTTAAAAAGATGAGAGAGGCCTGTAATTTTCATCATAGGTACACTTCAACTATGACAGACGAAATGAGGAAAAGAAATCCAGAAAATCACATTGTAGGATTTTTTATGAATTTATTTGCAAATTATGGTGGAAAATAAGTATTTGGTCAATAACAAAAGCTTATCTCAATACTTTGTTATATACCCTTTGTTGGCAATGACAGAGGTCAAACGTTTTCTGTAAGTCTTCACAAGGTTTTCACACACTGTTGCTGGTATTTTGGCCCATTCCTCCATGCAGATCTCCTCTAGAGCAGTGATGTTTTGGGGCTGTCGCTGGGCAACACGGACTTTCAAAGATTTTCTATGGGGTTGAGATCTGGAGACTGGCTAGGCCACTCCAGGACCTTGAAATGCTTCTTCTACGGCCACTCCTTCGTTGCCGGGCGGTGTGTTAGGGATCATTGTCATGCTGAAAGACCCAGCCACGTTTCATCTTCAATGCCCTTGCTGATGGAAGGAGGTTTTCACTCAAAATCTCACGATACATGGCCTCATTCATTCTTTCCTTTTTACACGGATCAGTCGTCCTGGTCCCTTTGCAGAAAAAACAGCCCCAAAGCATGATGTTTCCACCCCCATGCTTCACAGTAGGTATGGTGTTCTTTGGATGCAACTCAGCATTCTTTGTCCTCCAAACCACGACGAGTTGAGTTTTTACCAAAAGTTATATTTTGGTTTCATCTGACATTCTCCCAATCCTCATCTGGATCATCCAAATGCTCTCTAGCAAACTTTAGACGGGCCTGAACATGTACTGGCTTAAGCAGGGGACACGTCTGGCACTGCAGGATTTGAGTCCCTGGGGCGTAGTGTGTTACTGATGGTAGGCTTTGTTACTTTGGTCCCAGCTCTCTGCAGGTCATTCACTAGGTCCCCGTGTGGTTCTGGGATTTTTGCTCACCGTTCTTGTGATCATTTTGACCCCACGGAGTGAGATCTTGCGTGGAGCCCCAGATCGAGGAAGATTATCAGTGGTCTTGTATGTCTTCCATTTCCTAATAATTGCTCCCACAGTTGATTTCTTCAAACCAAGCTGCTTACCTATTGCAGATTCAGTCTTCCCAACCTGGTGCAGGTCTACAATTTTGTTTCTGGTGTCCTTTGACAGCTCTTTGGTCTTGGCCATAGTGGAGTTTGGAGTGTGACTGTTTGAGGTTGTGGACAGGTGTCTTTTATACTGATAACAAGTTCAAACAGGTGCCATTAATACAGGTAATGAGTGGAGGACAGAGGAGCCTCTTAAAGAAGAAGTTACAGGTCTGTGAGATCCAGAAATCTTGCTTGTGTGTATGTGACCAAATACTTATTTTCCACCATAATTTGCAAATAAATTCATTAAAAATCCTACAATGTGATTTTCTGGATTTTTTTTCCTCATGTTGTCTGTCATAGTTGAAGTGTACCTATGATGAAAATTACAGGCCTCTCTCATCTTTTTAAGTGAGAGAACTTGCACAATTGGTGGCTGACTAAATACTTTTTTCCCCCACTGTATATATATATTTATTCTCCGGACTCCAACATTACTCATCCTAATATTTATATATTTCTTAATTCTATTACTTTACTTTTAGATGTGTGTGTATTGTTGTGTATTGTTAGATATTAGTGCGCTGTTGTAGCTAGGAACACAAGCATTTCGCTACACCCGCAATAACATCTGCTACATACACATGTGTATACGACCAAGAAAATTGGATTTGATTTGACATTTGAAAGTTATCAAAACACTTAGTTTATAATATCTATATAAATTCAGCAATTGCATTCTTGTCATATTACCCTGTAGGCTATTGACCTATTCAACGCTACCTCCGGCATCTCACCGTACAGCAGCCTGTAGTTGCCTGTAGTTGAACTCAATTTGAAAGGAAGTTTATTGGTTGTGGTGGGAAACAGCTGCGGAAAAGGTTCTGACAGATGGGTGTGTCTTGGTGAGTGGCAAGGACACACCCAAGAAACACCCACATCAAACCACACACCCAAGCCAACTCACATTTGACTTCTGTCATGGCTGCCAGCATTTCTTGAGGAGCGAAAACAGTGGACACAGTTCCTCTTTAAGTCTCACCAGGTTAAAGTCTCTCTAGAAATGCTGCTTCTCGGTGGGCGGTTTCTAGTTTGTGGTGGCCCCGTTCAGTTATGGCCCCATTCAGTTATGGCCCCATTCAGTTGTGGCCCCATTCAGTTATGGCCCCATTCAGTTGTGGCCCCAATCAGTCAAGGCCCCATTCAGTCATGGCCCCATTCAGTTATGGCCTCATTCAGTTATGGCCCCATTCAGTTATGGCCTCATTCAGTCATGGCCCCATTCAGTCATGGCCCCATTCAGTTATGGCCCCATTCAGTTGTGGCCCCATTCAGTCATGGCCCCATTCAGTTATTGCCCCATTCAGTTGTGGCCCCATTCAGTTTATTGAGTGACAAAATTAGTGGGGTGGAGTGGAGGGGGAATAATGTGAGTGGGGGGGAATAATGTGAGTGGAGGGAATAATGTGAGTGGAGGGGGAATAATGTGAGTGGAGGGGAATAATGTGAGTGGAGGGAATAATGTGAGTGGGGGGAATAATGTAGTGGGGGATAATGTGAGTGGAGGGAATAATGTGAGTGGAGGGGAATAATGTGAGTGGAGGGGGAATAATGTGAGTGGAGGGGGAATAATGTGAGTGGGGGAATAATGTGAGTGGGGGAATAATGTGAGTGGAGGGGAATAATGTGAGTGGGGGGGAATAATGTGAGTGGAGGGGGAATAATGTGAGTGGGGGGATAATGTGAGTGGGGGAATAATGTGAGTGGGGGAATAATGTGAGTGGAGGGAATAATGTGAGTGGAGGGGGAATAATGTGAGTGGAGGGGAATAATGTGAGTGGGGGAATAATGTGAGTGGAGGGGGAATAAAGTGAGTGGAGGGGAATAATGTGAGTGGAGGGGGAATAATGTGAGTGGAGGGGGTAATGCAGTGGAGGGGAATAATATGAGTGGGGGAATAATGTGAGTGGAGGGGGAATAATGTGAGTGGAGGGGAATAATGTGAGTGGAGGGAATAATGTGAGTGGGGGAATAATGTGAGTGGGGGAATAATGTGAGTGGGGGAATAATGTGAGTGGAGGGAATAATGTGAGTGGAGGGGGAATAATGTGAGTGGAGGGGAATAATGTGAGTGGAGGGAATAATGTGAGTGGGGGGGAATAATGTGAGTGGAGGGAATAATGTGAGTGGAGGGAATAATGTGAGTGGAGGGAATAATGTGAGTGGAGGGAATAATGTGAGTGGAGGGGGAATAATGTGAGTGGAGGGGGGAATAATGTGAGTGGGGGGGAATAATGTGAGTGGGGGAATAATGTGAGTGGAGGGAATAATGTGAGTGGAGGGGGAATAATGTGAGTGGAGGGAATAATGTGAGTGGAGGGGAATAATGTGAGTGGAGGGAATAATGTGAGTGGAGGGAATAATGTGAGTGGAGGGAATAATGTGAGTGGAGGGAATAATGTGAGTGGAGGGGAATAATGTGAGTGGGGGGAATAATGTGAGTGGGGGAATAATGTGAGTGGGGGAATAATGTGAGTGGAGGGAATAATGTGAGTGGAGGGAATAATGTGAGTGGAGGGGAATAATGTGAGTGGAGGGGGAATAATGTGAGTGGGGGGGATAATGTGAGTGGAGGGGGAATAATGTGAGTGGAGGGAATAATGTGAGTGGAGGGGGAATAATGTGAGTGGAGGGGAATAATGTGAGTGGAGGGAATAATGTGAGTGGAGGGAATAATGTGAGTGGGGGGAATAATGTGAGTGGAGGGGGGAATAATGTGAGTGGAGGGGAATAATGTGAGTGGAGGGGGAATAATGTGAGTGGGGAATAATGTGAGTGGAGGGAATAATGTGAGTGGAGGGAATAATGTGAGTGGAGGGGAATAATGTGAGTGGAGGGGGGTAATGAGTGGAGGGGAATAATGTGAGTGGAGGAATAATGTGAGTGGAGGGAATAATGTGAGTGGAGGGGGAATAATGTGAGTGGAGGGGGGAATAATGTGAGTGGAGGGGAATAATGTGAGTGGAGGGGGAATAATGTGAGTGGAGGGAATAATGTGAGTGGAGGGGAATAATGTGAGTGGAGGGAATAATGTGAGTGGGGAATAATGTGAGTGGAGGGAATAATGTGAGTGGGGAATAATGTGAGTGGGGGAATAATGTGAGTGGAGGGAATAATGTGAGTGGAGGGGAATAATGTGAGTGGAGGGGGAATAATGTGAGTGGAGGGGGAATAACGTGAGTGGAGGGGGAATAATGTGAGTGGAGGGAATAATGTGAGTGGGGGAATAATGTGAGTGGGGGGAATAATGTGAGTGGAGGGGAATAATGTGAGTGGAGGGAATAATGTGAGTGGAGGGGGGAATAATGTGAGTGGAGGGGGGAATAATGTGAGTGGAGGGGGAATAATGTGAGTGGAGGGAATAATGTGAGTGGGGGAATAATGTGAGTGGGGGGAATAATGTGAGTGGAGGGAATAATGTGAGTGGAGGGAATAATGTGAGTGGAGGGAATAATGTGAGTGGAGGGGAATAATGTGAGTGGAGGGGGAATAATGTGAGTGGAGGGAATAATGTGAGTGGAGGGAATAATGTGAGTGGGGAATAATGTGAGTGGGGGAATAATGTGAGTGGAGGGAATAATGTGAGTGAGAGAGGAATAATGTGAGTGGAGGGAATAATGTGAGTGGAGGGAATAATGTGAGTGGAGGGGAATAATGTGAGTGGAGGGAATAATGTGAGTGGGGGGGAATAATGTGAGTGGGGGAATAATGTGAGTGGGGGAATAATGTGAGTGGAGGGGGAATAATGTGAGTGGAGGGAATAATGTGAGTGGAGGGGGAATAATGTGAGTGGAGGGGAATAATGTGAGTGGAGGGAATAATGTGAGTGGGGGAATAATGTGAGTGGGGGGAATAATGTGAGTGGGGGGGAATAATGTGAGTGGAGGGAATAATGTGAGTGGAGGGGAATAATGTGAGTGGGGGAATAATGTGAGTGGAGGGAATAATGTGAGTGGGGGAATAATGTGAGTGGAGGGGAATAATGTGAGTGGAGGGGAATAATGTGAGTGGAGGGAATAATGTGAGTGGAGGGAATAATGTGAGTGGGGGAATAATGTGAGTGGGGGAATAATGTGAGTGGGGAATAATGTGAGTGGGGGAATAATGTGAGTGGGGGGAATAATGAGTGGAGGGGGGAATAATGTGAGTGGAGGGAATAATGTGAGTGGGGGAATAATGCAGTGGAGGGAATAATGTGAGTGGAGGGGAATAATGTGAGTGGGGGGGAATAATGTGAGTGGGGGAATAATGTGAGTGGGGAATAATGTGAGTGGAGGGAATAATGTGAGTGGAGGGAATAATGTGAGTGGGGGAATAATGTGAGTGGAGGGGGAATAATGTGAGTGGGGGAATAATGTGAGTGGGGGAATAATGTGAGTGGAGGGAATAATGTGAGTGGAGGGGAATAATGTGAGTGGAGGGGAATAATGTGAGTGGAGGGAATAATGTGAGTGGGGGGGAATAATGTGAGTGGGGGGAATAATGTGAGTGGAGGGGAATAATGTGAGTGGAGGGAATAATGTGAGTGGAGGGGAATAATGTGAGTGGAGGGGAATAATGTGAGTGGAGGGAATAATGTGAGTGGGGGAATAATGTGAGTGGGGCTGGAATAATGTGAGTGGGGGGAATAATGTGAGTGGAGGGAATAATGTGAGTGGGGGAATAATGTGAGTGGAGGGAATAATGTGAGTGGAGGGAATAATGTGAGTGGAGGGAATAATGAGTGGAGGGGGAATAATGTGAGTGGAGGGAATAATGTGAGTGGGGGGAATAATGTGAGTGGAGGGGAATAATGTGAGTGGAGGGAATAATGTGAGTGGGGGAATAATGTGAGTGGAGGGAATAATGTGAGTGGAGGGAATAATGTGAGTGGAGGGGGAATAATGTGAGTGGGGGAATAATGTGAGTGGAGGGAATAATGTGAGTGGGGGAATAATGTGAGTGGAGGGAATAATGTGAGTGGAGGGGAATAATGTGAGTGGAGGGGGAATAATGTGAGTGGAGGGGAATAATGTGAGTGGGGGAATAATGTGAGTGGAGGAATAATGTGAGTGGGGGAATAATGTGAGTGGAGGGGGAATAATGTGAGTGGGGGGAATAATGTGAGTGGAGGGAATAATGTGAGTGGGGGAATAATGTGAGTGGAGGGAATAATGTGAGTGGAGGGGAATAATGTGAGTGGGGAATAATGTGAGTGGGGGGAATAATGTGAGTGGAGGGGAATAATGTGAGTGGAGGGAATAATGTGAGTGGAGGGGGAATAATGTGAGTGGAGGGAATAATGTGAGTGGAGGGAATAATGTGAGTGGGGGGAATAATGTGAGTGGAGGGGGGAATAATGTGAGTGGAGGGAATAATGTGAGTGGAGGGAATAATGTGAGTGAGGGGGAATAATGTGAGTGGGGGGGAATAATGTGAGTGGAGGGGGGAATAATGTGAGTGGAGGGAATAATGTGAGTGGAGGGGGAATAACGTGAGTGGAGGGGGAATAATGTGAGTGGAGGGAATAATGTGAGTGGGGGGGAATAATGTGAGTGGGTCTGGAATAATGTGAGTGGAGGGAATAATGTGAGGAGGGGGAATAATGTGAGTGGAGGGAATAATGTGAGTGGAGGGGGAATAATGTGAGTGGAGGGGAATAATGTGAGTGGAGGGAATAATGTGAGTGGGGGAATAATGTGAGTGGGGGGAATAATGTGAGTGGGGGGAATAATGTGAGTGGAGGGGAATAATGTGAGTGGAGGGGGAATAATGTGAGTGGAGGGGGAATAATGTGAGTGGAGGGGGAATAATGTGAGTGGAGGGAATAATGAGTGGGGGAATAATGTGAGTGGGGGGGAATAATGTGAGTGGGGGGAATAATGTGAGTGGAGGGAATAATGTGAGTGGGGGAATAATGTGAGTGGAGGGGAATAATGTGAGTGGAGGGAATAATGTGAGTGGAGGGGGAATAATGTGAGTGGAGGGAATAATGTGAGTGGAGGGAATAATGTGAGTGGGGGAATAATGTGAGTGGGGGGGAATAATGTGAGTGGGGGAATAATGTGAGTGGAGGGAATAATGTGAGTGGAGGGAATAATGTGAGTGGGGGGAATAATGTGAGTGGGGGGAATAATGTGAGTGGAGGGAATAATGTGAGTGGAGGGGAATAATGTGAGTGGGGGAATAATGTGAGTGGAGGGAATAATGTGAGTGGGGGGGAATAATGTGAGTGGAGGGAATAATGTGAGTGGAGGGGAATAATGAGTGGAGGGGGAATAATGTGAGTGGAGGGAATAATGTGAGTGGGGGAATAATGTGAGTGGGGGGGAATAATGTGAGTGGGGGAATAATGTGAGTGGAGGGGGAATAATGTGAGTGGAGGGAATAATGTGAGTGGAGGGGAATAATGTGAGTGGGGGGAATAATGTGAGTGGGGGAATAATGTGAGTGGGGGGAATAATGTGAGTGGAGGGGAATAATGTGAGTGGAGGGGAATAATGTGAGTGGAGGGAATAATGTGAGTGGAGGGAATAATGTGAGTGGGGGAATAATGTGAGTGGGGGAATAATGTGAGTGGAGGGGAATAATGTGAGTGGGGGAATAATGTGAGTGGAGGGGAATAATGTGAGTGGAGGGAATAATGAGTGGGGAATAATGTGAGTGGGGGAATAATGTGAGTGGAGGGAATAATGTGAGTGGGGGGAATAATGTAGTGGAGGAATAATGTGAGTGGAGGGAATAATGTGAGTGGAGGGAATAATGTGAGTGGAGGGAATAATGTGAGTGGGGGAATAATGTGAGTGGAGGGGGAATAATGTGAGTGGGGGAATAATGTGAGTGGAGGGGAATAATGTGAGTGGAGGGAATAATGTGAGTGGAGGGGAATAATGTGAGTGGAGGGGGAATAATGTGAGTGGAGGGAATAATGTGAGTGGGGGAATAATGTGAGTGGGGCTGTGAATAATGTGAGTGGAGGGAATAATGAGTGGAGGGAATAATGTGAGTGGAGGGGGAATAATGTGAGTGGAGGGGAATAATGTGAGTGGAGGGAATAATGTGAGTGGGGGAATAATGTGAGTGGGGGGGGAATAATGTGAGTGGGGGGGAATAATGTGAGTGGAGGGGAATAATGTGAGTGGAGGGAATAATGTGAGTGGAGGGAATAATGTGAGTGGGGGGAATAATGTGAGTGGGGGAATAATGTGAGTGGGGGGGGAATAATGTGAGTGGAGGGAATAATGTGAGTGGAGGGGGAATAATGTGAGTGGAGGGGGAATAATGTGAGTGGAGGGAATAATGAGTGGGGGGAATAATGTGAGTGGGGGAATAATGTGAGTGGGGGGGAATAATGTGAGTGGGGGGAATAATGTGAGTGGGGAATAATGTGAGTGGGGGAATAATGTGAGTGGGGGGAATAATGTGAGTGGAGGGGAATAATGTGAGTGGAGGGAATAATGTGAGTGGAGGGGAATAATGTGAGTGGGGGAATAATGTGAGTGGAGGGGGGAATAATGTGAGTGGAGGGGGAATAATGTGAGTGGAGGGAATAATGTGAGTGGAGGGAATAATGTGAGTGGAGGGAATAATGTGTGGAGGGGAATAATGAGTGGGGGGAATAATGTGAGTGGGGGAATAATGTGAGTGGGGGAATAATGTGAGTGGAGGGAATAATGTGAGTGGAGGAATAATGTAGTGGAGGGAATAATGTGAGGAGGGGGAATAATGTGGAGGGGAATAATGTGAGTGGAGGGGGAATAATGAGGAATGAGTGAGGGGGGAATAATGTGAGTGGAGGGGGAATAATGTGAGTGGAGGGAATAATGTGAGTGGGGGAATAATGTGAGTGGGGGAATAATGTGAGTGGGGAATAATGTGAGTGGGGGGAATAATGTGAGTGGAGGGAATAATGTGAGTGGAGGGGGAATAATGTGAGTGGGGGGAATAATGTGAGTGGGGGGAATAATGTGAGTGGAGGGAATAATGTGAGTGGGGGAATAATGAGTGGAGGGGAATAATGTGAGTGGAGGAATAATGTGAGTGGGAATAATGTGGAGGGGGAATAATGTGAGTGGAGGGGAATAATGTGAGTGGGGGAATAATGTGAGTGGGGGAATAATGTGAGTGGAGGGGGGAATAATGTGAGTGGAGGGGAATAATGTGAGTGGAGGGAATAATGTGAGTGGGGGAATAATGTGAGTGGGGGAATAATGTGAGTGGGGGAATAATGTGAGTGGAGGGGGAATAATGTGAGTGGGGGGGAATAATGTGGAGTGGAGGGAATAATGTGAGTGGAGGGAATAATGTGAGTGGAGGGGAATAATGTGAGTGGAGGGGGAATAATGTGAGTGGGGGGAATAATGTGAGTGGGGGGAATAATGTGAGTGGGGGAATAATGTGAGTGGAGGGGAATAATGAGGAGGGGGGAATAATGTGAGTGGAGGGGAATAATGTGAGTGGGAGGGAATAATGTGAGTGGAGGGGGAATAATGTGAGTGGGGGGAATAATGTGAGTGGGGGAATAATGTGAGTGGAGGGAATAATGTGAGTGGAGGGAATAATGTGAGTGGAGGGGGGAATAATGTGAGTGGAGGGAATAATGTGAGTGGGGGAATAATGTGAGTGGGGGAATAATGTGAGTGGGGGAATAATGTGAGTGGAGGGAATAATGGAGTGGAGGGGAATAATGTGAGTGGAGGGAATAATGTGAGTGGGGGGAATAATGTGAGTAGGGCTGGAATAATGTGAGTGGGGGAATAATGTGAGTGGAGGGGGAATAATGTGAGTGGAGGGGGAATAATGTGAGTGGAGGGAATAACGTGAGTGGAGGGGGAATAATGTGAGTGGAGGGAATAATATGAGTGGGGGGGAATAATGTGAGTGGGGCTGGAATAATGTGAGTGGGGCTGGAATAATGTGAGTGGAGGGAATAATGTGAGTGGGGGGGAATAATGTGAGTGGAGGGGAATAATGTGAGTGGAGGGGGGAATAATGTGAGTGGAGGGGGAATAATGTGAGTGGAGAGGGAATAATGTGAGTGGGGGAATAATGTGAGTGGGGGAATAATGTGAGTGGGGGAATAATGTGAGTGGGGGAATAATGTGAGTGGGGGAATAATGTGAGTGGAGGGGAATAATGTGAGTGGAGGGGAATAATGTGAGTGGAGGGAATAATGTGAGTGGAGGGGAATAATGTGAGTGGGGGGAATAATGTGAGTGGAGGGGGAATAATGTGAGTGGAGGGAATAATGTGAGTGGGGGAATAATGTGAGTGGGGGAATAATGTGAGTGGTGGGAATAATGTGAGTGGAGGGGATAATGTGAGTGGGGGAATAATGTGAGTGGGGGGAATAATGTGAGTGGGGGAATAATGTGAGTGGAGGGGGAATAATGTGAGTGGAGGGAATAATGTGAGTGGGGGAATAATGTGAGTGGGGAATAATGTGAGTGGGGGGATAATGTGAGTGGAGGGGGAATAATGTGAGTGGGGGAATAATGTGAGTGGGGCTGGAATAATGTGAGTGGGGGGAATAATGTGAGTGGAGGGAATAATGTGAGTGGAGGGAATAATGTGAGTGGGGGAATAATGTGAGTGGAGGGGAATAATGTGAGTGGGGGGAATAATGTGAGTGGAGGGAATAATGTGAGTGGAGGGAATAATGTGAGTGGGGGGAATAATGTGAGTGGAGGGGAATAATGTGAGTGGGGGGAATAATGTGAGTGGAGGGAATAATGTGAGTGGAGGGGAATAGCATTGAGTGGAGGGGAATAATGTGAGTGGAGGGAATAATGTGAGTGGGGGAATAATGTGAGTGGGGCTGGAATAATGTGAGTGGAGGGAATAATGTGAGTGGAGGGAATAATGTGAGTGGAGGGGGAATAATGTGAGTGGAGGGGGAATAATGTGAGTGGGGCTGGAATAATGTGAGTGGGGGAATAATGTGAGTGGAGGGGGAATAATGTGAGTGGAGGGGAATAATGTGAGTGGAGGAGGAATAATGTGAGTGGAGGGAATAATGTGAGTGGGGAGGGAATAATGTGAGTGGAGGGAATAATGTGAGTGGAGGGGGAATAATGTGAGTGGAGGGAATAATGTGAGTGGGGGAATAATGTGAGTGGGGGAATAATGTGAGTGGGGGAATAATGTGAGTGGGGGGGAATAATGTGAGTGGAGGGAATAATGTGAGTGGGGGAATAATGTGAGTGGGGGGGAATGTGAGTGGGGGAATAATGTAGTGGGGGAATAATGTGAGTGGGGGGGAATAATGTGAGTGGAGGGGAACAATGTGAGTGGGGGAATAATGTGAGTGGAGGGAATAATGTGAGTGGAGGGAATAATGTGAGTGGAGGGGGAATAATGTGAGTGGGGGGAATAATGTGAGTGGGGGAATAATGTGAGTGGAGGGGAATAATGTGAGTGGGGGAATAATGTGAGTGGGGGAATAATGTGAGTGGGGGAATAATGTGAGTGGAGGGGAATAATGTGAGTGGAGGGAATAATGTGAGTGGGGGAATAATGTGAGTGGAGGGAATAATGTGAGTGGGGGATAATGTGAGTGGAGGGGGAATAATGTGAGTGGGGGGAATAATGTGAGTGGGGGGAATAATGTGAGTGGGGGGAATAATGTGAGTGGAGGGGGAATAATGTGAGTGGAGGGGGAATAATGTGAGTGGGGGAATAATGTGAGTGGAGGGGATAATGTGAGTGGGGAGAATAATGTGAGTGGAGGGGAATAATGTGAGTGGAGGGAATAATGTGAGTGGGGGAATAATGTGAGTGGAGGGAATAATGTGAGTGGGGGGATAATGTGAGTGGAGGGAATAATGTGAGTGGAGGGGATAATGTGAGTTGGGGGAATAATGTGAGTGGGGGAATAATGTGAGTGGAGGGGGAATAATGTGAGTGGAGGGAATAATGTGAGTGGGGGGGAATAATGTGAGTGGAGGAATAATGTGAGTGGGGGAATAATGTGAGTGGGGGAATAATGTGAGTGGGGGGAATAATGTGAGTGGAGGGAATAATATGAGTGGGGGGAATAATGTGAGTGGAGGGAATAATGTGAGTGGGGGAATAATGTGAGTGGAGGGAATAATGTGAGTGGAGGGAATAATGTGAGTGGGGGAATAATGTGAGTGGAGGGGGAATAATGTGAGTGGAGGGGATAATGTGAGTTGGGGGAATAATGTGAGTGGGGGAATAATGTGAGTGGAGGGGGGAATAATGTGAGTGGAGGGGAATAATGTGAGTGAGGGGGAATAATGTGAGTGGGGGAATAATGTGGAGTGGGGGAATAATGTGAGTGGAGGGGAATAATGTGAGTGGAGGGGAATAATGTGAGTGGGGGAATAATGTGAGTGGGGGAATAATGTGAGTGGAGGGAATAATGTGAGTGGGGGATAATGTGAGTGGAGGGGAATAATGTGAGTGGGGGAATAATGTGAGTGGGGGAATAATGTGAGTGGGGGAATAATGTGAGTGGGGGATAATGTGAGTGGAGGGGGAATAATGTGAGTGGGGGAATAATGTGAGTGGGGGAGAATAATGTGAGTGGAGGGAATAATGTGAGTGGGGGATAATGTGAGTGGGGGAATAATGTGAGTGGAGGGGAATAATGTGAGTGGGGGGATAATGTGAGTGGGGGAATAATGTGAGTGGAGGGGGAATAATGTGAGTGGAGGGGAATAATGTGAGTGGGGGGATAATGTGAGTGGGGGAATAATGTGAGTGGAGGGGAATAATGTGAGTGGAGGGGGAATAATGTGAGTGGAGGGAATAATGTGAGTGGGGGAATAATGTGAGTGGAGGGAATAATGTGAGTGGAGGGGAATAATGTGAGTGGGGGAATAATGTGAGTGGAGGGGAATAATGTGAGTGGAGGGGGAATAATGTGAGTGGAGGGAATAATGTGATAACGGATGAGAACTCTATTGGAAGATATAAGAGTCTGCAGCATTATGAGTTCTATGTCAGTGAGATTGGAAGCAAACCAGTTATTTATGAAGAGACACCCCTTCCCCTTTCGATTTTCCCGTGGCCGCCTTTGTCCGATTGTGCCTCTGCATGTCCTACGTACGTAAAGTCATCTAGCCACGTCTCTGCAGAGAGAGAGAGAGAGAGAGAGAGAGAGAGAGAGAGAGAGAGAGAGAGAGAGAGAGAGAGAGAGAGAGAGAGAGAGAATAATTTCCACCCAACACAGCTATGATTTCAAAGTAAAACAGAATTTAAGTTGCAATATAAGCTACACTAAGCCCCATAAGGTTTGAGGTTTGATGTTAAACCACAGAGATTGTGTCTCAAATGGCACCCTATTCCCTATATAGTGCACTTCATTACAGCACCCTATACCCTATATAGTGCACTACGGAGGGGTGGAAAGAGAGTTCTCATTGAGAGAGGTGGAAAAAGGTCTTCATGCCAGATCTCTGCCTTTTGTTATCCACACACACGCACACACATACCACCATCCCTTTTACAAGCTGTTATTCTGGGATACAGTATTGACCATGTCGGACAGTGATAATAATGACAGAGTAAATGTATGGCGGTATCTGCTGTAATCTGCTGTAATCTATAGGTTTTTTACTGGTTCTGTAGTGGAACACTTGGTGTCTGTTCCTATGGTGGGCTGGAAGGGACAGACCTAACACTACATGGAGGGACGAGGCGAGGCGTTGACAGATCCCATACCGTGTCAAGATAATAACTTACACTGCAACCCAATGTTTACACGTCTAGCATTACTCATCTCATATGTACATACTGTATTCTATCCTATTCTACTGTATGTTAGTCTATGCCGCTCTGACATGGCTCGTCCAAATATTTATATTTTCTTAATTCCCTTCCTTTTACTTTAGACTTGTGTGTATTGTTAGATATCACTTGTTAGATATTACTGCACTGTTGGAGCTAGAAACACAATACTTTTCTTTCCCCCCCTGCACCTGCAATAACATCTGCTAAACACGTTGTACGTGACAAATAACATTTGATTTGATTTGATCCACATACAGGACCAAATAAAAAAAAACCTGAGAATCTGATGAAAAGTAGAAGTTATATCTTTAAATAAGGTTTTAACTTGATTGTTTTTTTTATGAACGTTCTATACCCGAACAAAAAAATATAAAACACAATTTTACTGAATTACAGTTCATATAAGGAAACTAGTCAATTTAATGAAATTCATTAAGCTCTAAACTATGGATTTCACAGGACTGGGAATACAGATATGTGGCTGTTTGGTCACGGATACCTTTAAAGAAAAGGTGGAGAGGCGTGGGATCAGAGAACCAGTCAGTATCTGTTGTGATCACCATTTGCCTCATGCAGCGCAACACATCTCCTTCACGTAGAGTTGATTGGAATGTTGTCTCACTCCTCTTCATTGGCTGTGCCAAGTTGCTGGATATTTTGGTGGGAGCTGGAAAACGCTGTCGTACACGTCAATCCAGAGCATCCCAAACGTGCTGAATGAGTGACATGTTTGGTAAGTATGCAGGCCGTGGAAGAACTGGGACATGTTCAGCTTCCAGGAATTGTGTACAGATCATTGCGACATGGGCCTGTATATTATAATGCTGAAACGTGAGGTGATGGTGGCGGATGAATGGCACGACTATGGGCCTCAGGATCTTGTCACAATATCTCTGTGCATTCAAATTAACATTGATCAAATGAAATTGTGTTCGTTTCCCGTAGCTTATGCCTGCCTGCCCGTACCATAACCCCATCGCCACCATGGGGCACTCTGTTCACAACGTTGACATCAGCAAACCGTTCGCCCACACGACGCCATACATGTGGTCTGTGGTTGTGAGGCCAGTTGGACGTACTGCCAAATTCTCTAGAATGACGTTGGGTTATGGTAGAGAAATTAACATTCAATTCTCTGGCAACAGCTCTTGTGGACATTCCTGCAGTCAGCATACCAACTGCACGCTTTCCACAAAACCTGAGACATCTGTGGCAGTGTGTTGTGTGACAGAACTGGACATTTTGGAGTGGCTGTTTACTGTCCCCAACACAAGGTGCACCTGTGTAATTATCCTGCTGTTTAATCCGCTTCTTGATACGCCACACCTGTCAGGTGGATGGATTATCTTGGCAAAGGAGAAATACTCACTAATAGGGATGTAAACACATTTTTTTGTTGTTGTTGAGAAATAAGCGTTTTGTGCGAACGAAACATTTCTAAGGATATTTTCATTCGGCTCATGAAACATGAGACCAACTCTTTACATGTTGCGTTTATACTGTATCTCAGATATGTTGTCTGAATGTACATACTTTTATCTGAACTGATTATCTCTCACTGTATTTATTAAGTTGACGTGAGTATCTGTTCAGTTCAGGAGTAAGGCTTGTGGAGGTCAAGTAAAGAACTGCCGACCTATTACAGTTTTTTTCTCCAACCTGCTTTACACACAAAATCCTTTTTCACGTCACGCAATTTTTGAAACCTCTCTCACTCAAAGTGCAAAAAAAACCACACACCAAATATCCAAAACCAGAAGCTATTGACTCAGTTGTCAACTGCATAAAACACTTTTTTTTTTCTCTCTCTCAAAACACTACACACAATTCTCTACCTAAAACGCAAAAAAAATCTAACAGGAAGTGACTTGCTTTCCTTTTCCAAACACAACCAATCAAAAATGCTACACTTATTCACCAGGTCACACACACACACACACTCCTCACATGTGCAAACACTAATAGCTTAACTGATCACTAACCAATCACTGCTTTACTGTAGTATACGCCTATAAATAGGTCAAAGGTCAGATGACCTGTTTTGAACAACGGATGCCAACAATGGACAGAGAGCAAGAGGAGTAGGAGGGGAAGAGGAAGAGGAAGAAGAGGACGAGGGCAAAGAAGAGAAGGAAGGAGAGCCATCTCTGATGAGATTAGGGCAACACTTGTTGATCATGTGATCAACCACGGTTTGACCATGAGAGAGGCTGGACTGAGAGTCCAGCCCAACTTGAGTCGATTTACAGTGGCGTCCATAATTCGAACCTTCAGAAATGAGAACAGGTATGCAACTATCTAATGTCTATTTTAGCATTACAGTAATGTACTGTAAAATACGTATGACTGCATAGTATTGCATAAACATTAGTAACTCTAAGCCATACATTTACTGCATTGCATTGAATGAATGAGGTTGGTTATCATGCTGTACTACATTTGTTTGTACATTGTTTACAGTTCCTATGCTGAACACATACTGTGTTTGAATTCTGTACAGAGTGGAAAGGCAAAGACATCATGGAGGACGAGGACGCTTGTTTACAGATGTACAAGAGACTGCAATTATAAATATGGTTTTGGCCAACAATGCAATTAGGATTCGAGAGATAAGAGAGCATATCTTGAATAATGACACCATATTTAACAACATCAATGCTGTAAGCCTGTCGACCATACAACGCATCCTCCAACGGCACCGAGTGACGATGAAACAACTTTACAAGGTGCCATTTGAGAGACAGAGTCAAGAATATGCGACATGACTTTGTAGAGGTATGTATGCAACACTACTTCCAGTACTTCAGACATACCATATTTACTCATCTGTATATCCTTTTGTCTGTTACAGAGAGTATTGGAGCTGGATGCCCATGTAATTCGCCATGAATTTATTTATGTGGATGAGGTTGGCTTCAACCTGTGTATGATCGCCAACCCTATGCCCGCATGCCGCTTCTCCAGGCAATGGAGGACGCATGTGGGGACATAGAGGTTGCCTCTGTCCAAGGTTGGATACGCCATGCTAGGAGATACTTCCCTCGATGTTTGGCAAGAGAAAATGTATCTTGTGATGTGGGCCAGTATTGTGGCCAGACCCAGGCCGGAGATGAGATGAAGCGTAGCTTAGCACTGGTGACTGCCCCCTACCAATTCCTGGACTGCCCCCGGGACCCCAAACACACAATTGTGTTCTTTACTGTATTCTAAAGAATATACTTTTGGTTTACGTATGTTTATGGTTTTGTTGTATGCTACTGTATACAACAGTAAGGTTTGGCCTAATAAATATTTTCTGTTTCTACATTGCATTGGTGTTTACAGTGTACTTGTTACCCCTCTCAGCAGATTTCTTTCACTGTAGAACATATGTATTGAAATGTAGATATAAGCCTATGAAAGACCAAAGAGCTTTAGATTTAAAACAACAGGTGTTTACATGGTATATCCAAAAATGTACTATTATGAAAGCAGTGTTTGCCATGTGATGCAAATGCTTCATTCTGACATGTGTTTATGGCATTTTGAATGCAGTGTTACATTTTGAAGGAGATGTGAGGCATTTTTTTTTGCATTTTTGTGTGTGCAGTTTTTGGGGAATTGTGTGTAGAGTTTTGAAAAAAAAAAAGGAGACAGTTTTGAAAACGTGTGTAAGCAGTCGGCATCTCCTGGCTTCCACACACAGCCTACACGCCACTGATGCAGACCTTTTGGACCATCTACATATTTAAAAAGTCTAATGAATCATTTAAAAATATAGCCTACACCATCACAATAAATCCGTTATTTATTTTACACAGGTCTAATGAAACACGATGTGAAGAAAATGTAGTCTATTTCAGAAGAACAGAATAAGTCGTCCTCGTGTTACAGAGACAGAGACAGAGGCCCTGATATGGCTGTGGTCTACGCTAGTTCATTTAACAGACAAGATTTGCTCAGAATTCCGTGGCGTTTAGAAAAGAAAAGGTATAGTAACGAAGAATACCGTTGAACAATAAAATAGAAAGGAGATATTTTCTCACTTCCTTTCTCAAAAACATTTCAAAGGAAGTGCAAACATGAGGCTAGTCTGTGTTGAGCAGTTGACAAAGTAACTGGTTCTCCCATTTACTTTATTTATTTCTTAAACTTTAGTTGCGATACAAACGTTGGCCTTATATATTTGATTTTTTTTTATACATTCTCCTGAAGTCCACGACCAGCTCCTTCGTTTTGTTGACGTCGACGTATTCACTGTAGTATAGTGTGCTTTTCTACGTTTTTCCAGCTGACTGGAAAGCAGCGGTCCTACTCCCAGACTCCTCCAGATTCCATTTCTATCAAACTATCAATCATGAATCATAAATCAGTATCAATTAGTTTCATGGCACAACACAGTTTTTCCCCTATTAAGGCATAGTGTAGAGTGCAGTGTTGTTTTAACGGCATGGTGTAGTGTTATGGTCAGTCAGAGAGGAGTGTGTGTGGTCGTGTGTGTGTGTGTGTGTGTGTGTGTGTGTGTGTGTGTGTGTGTGTGTGTGTGTGTGTGTGTGTGTGTGTGTGTGTGTGTGTGTGTGTGTGTGTGTGTGTGTGTGTGTGTGTGTGTGTGTGTGTGTGTGTGTGTGATTGTCCATGTGTGCATGTGTGTGTTGTGGTGCTGCTGTTCCTCTGTGGCTGTTGTATATTTGTAACCTCACTAGTCCAAAGACAAGGCTGTTGACTTTGGTTCTCTATCTCTAACAGACCTCAGGCTGGCTAGCTGCTCAGACAGGGGAAACAACTGGAGGAAGGAGAGAGGGGGGTAGAGAGAGATAGAGACAGAGACAGAGACAGAGAGACAGAGACAGAGACAGAGAATCATGTCAGAGAGAGAATCATGTCAGAGAGAGAGAGAAATGGAGAGAAGGAGAGTGGGGTAAGGGGGTGAGCGGTACATTGATTGAGTGACCAAAGAAGGCTTCCAGCTCTGTGGAGCCAGAAAGTAGAACAAAGAGCAGAGGGAGACCAGCAAAACAGACCAGCACGACAACACCCCCCCCACCCCCCACACAGTGCCCAGAGGGCTGAAGGTGGAGATAGACGGCTGTCTGAGAGTGCTGAGAGAACTTAATGAGGAGAGAGTAGAACACACAGTCCGGCTAACAGCAATGCAGGAGGAAGTGAGAAAGCTGAGGTGCGACAATGAACCACTCGTGAAAGATCTATGTGCCTCAATGTGCCGCAATGTGCCGCAATGTGCCGCAAAACCAATTGTCTACCTGGCCTACCACTCTACCCTGGACTCGAACAGCCTTTAGGACCAGGTCCACCTCTACAAGACAGCAGTCCTCAACTTTTGCCAGGACCCTGAAGGACGTCACCCTCAACCGCAGCCCCAAGCACCTCACACAGGATCAACAGAGAAACGGACACCCCGCCCAGACCAGCAAGACACCCTCCCAGAACTGCGACACCCCACTGGAGGACCTGCACCAAGAGGATCCACACCAAGAGGACCTACACCCAGACCACAGCACCGCCACCACCAGCCACATTCCCAACCCAACCAGTCGACCCCTCCACTCCAAAAAACACACCCTATATAGGCCCTGCCAGATAAGTCTGATACCCCTTCTGTCGTCCCCCCCACCCCCATGCTCCCTGCAGCAAGGATCAACATGACAGCTGCACATATGCCCAGGCCGTGAGCAGAGCAACAGGCCCAACCCCCACTAATACACCAGGCCAAGCACCATACTGCAACAGGCCCAACCCACACTAATACACCAGCCCAAGCCCCATACTGCAACAGGCTCAACCCCCTCTAACACACCTGCTCAAGCCCCATCCCGCAACAGGCCCAACCCCCACAAATACACCCGCCCAAGCCCCATCCCGCAACAGGCCCAACCCCCACTAATACACCAGCCCAAGCCCCATACTGCAACAGGCGCAACCCCCACTAATACACCAGGCAAAGCCCCATCCCGCAACAGACCCAAGCCCCATCCTGCAACAGGCCCAACCCCCACTAATACACCCGCCCAAGCCCCATCCTGCGACCTAAGAGGTACATAGTATATATCAGATGACCTACTGTAATGGTCCGAGTCTAAACCACACGATAACAACATTACACACTATGGAACACAACGCTTTTACTTTCTCATCCTGGAATATACAAGGGCTGAGGTCATCTGCTTTTGGCCTAAAGAGCAGGAACCCAGACTTCATGGAAATACAGACATTGTCATCCTACAAGAAACATGGTATAGAGGAGATGGACCCACTGGTTGCCCTCTAGGTTACAGAGAGCTGGCAGTCCCATCCACCAAACTACCAGGAGTAAAACAGGGAAGAGACTCAGGGTGTATGCTAATTTGGGGTAGAGCAGACCTAACCCACTCTATTAAATTAATCACAACAGGAACATTTTACATTTGGCTAGAAATTAATAAGGAAATTATCTCAACAGAGAAAAAGGTCCTCCTGTGTGCTACCTATATCCCCCCACTAGAATCCCCATACTTTAATGAAGACAGCTTCTCCATCCTGGAGGGGGACATCAACCATTTCCAGGCCCAGGGACATGTACTGGTCTGTGGTGACCTAAATAACAGAACTGGATAAGAACCCGACACTCTCAGCACACAGGGGAACAAACACCTACCTGGAGGTGACAGAAATCTCTCCCAAATATCCCCCCTTAGACACAACTATGACAAAACAACCAACAACAAAAAACTCCTGCAGCTCTGTCACACGCTGGGTCTGTACATAGTCAGTGGTAGGCTGCGAAAGGAATCTCACGGAAGGTACAGCTACAGCTCATCCCTTGGCAGTAGTTCTGTAGATTACTTTAGAGATGAGGGGTGAGATGAGGGGTGAGATGAGGGGAGAGATGAGTGGTGAGATGAGGGGTGAGATGAGGGGAGAGATGAGGGGAGAGATGAGGGGTGAGATGAGGGGAGAGATGAGGGGTGAGATGAGGGGTGAGATTAAGGGAGAGATGAGGGGTGAGATGAGGGGTGAGATTAAGGGAGAGATGAGGGGTGAGATGAGGGGTGAGATTAAGGGAGAGATTAAGGGAGAGATTAAGGGAGAGATGAGGGGCGAGATGAGGGGTGAGATTAAGGGAGAGATGAGGGGTGAGATGTGGGGTGAAATGAGGGGTGAGATTAAGGGAGAGATGAGGGGTGAGATTAAGGGTGAGATGAGGGGTGAGATGAGGGGTGAAATGAGGGGTGAGATGAAGGGAGAGATGAGGGGAGAGATTAAGGGAGAGATTAAGGGAGAGATTAAGGGAGAGATTAAGGGAGAGATGAGGGGTGAGATGAGGGGTGAGATTAAGGGAGAGATTAAGGGAGAGATTAAGGGAGAGATTAAGGGAGAGATGAGGGGTGAGATTAAGGGAGAGATGAGGGGTGAGATGTGGGGTGAAATGAGGGGTGAGATTAAGGGAGAGATGAGGGGTGAGATTAAGGGTGAGATGAGGGGTGAGATGAGGGGTGAGATGAGGGGTGAGATGAAGGGAGAGATGAGGGGAGAGATGAGGGGTGAGATGAGGGGTGAGATGAGGGGTGAGATTAAGGGAGAGATGAGGGGTGAGATGAGGGGTGAGATGAGGGGTGAGATTAAGGGAGAGATTAAGGGAGAGATTAAGGGAGAGATTAAGGGTGAGATGAGGGGTGAGATTAAGGGAGAGATGAGGGGTGAGATTAAGGGAGAGATTAAGGGAGAGATTAAGGGTGAGATGAGGGGTGAGATTAAGGGAGAGATGAGGGGTGAGATGTGGGGTGAAATGAGGGGTGAGATTAAGGGAGAGATGAGGGGTGAGATTAAGGGTGAGATGAGGGGTGAGATGAGGGGTGAAATGAGGGGTGAGATTAAGGGAGAGATTAAGGGAGAGATTAAGGGAGAGATGAGGGGTGAGATGAGGGGTGAGATTAAGGGAGAGATGAGGGGTGAGATGAGGGGTGAGATGAGGGGTGAGATTAAGGGTGAGATTAAGGGAGAGATGAGGGGTGAGATTGAGGGGTGAGATGTGGGGTGAGATGAGGGAGAGATGAGGGGTGAGATGAGGGGTGAGATGAAGGGTGAGATGAGGGGAGAGATGAGGGGTGAGATGAGGGGAGAGATGAGGGGTGAGATGAAGGGTGAGATGAGGGGTGAGATGAGGGGTGAGATGAGGGGAGAGATGAGGGGTGAGATGAGGGGTGAGATGAGGGGAGAGATGAGGGGAGAGATGTGGGGTGAGATGAGGGGAGAGATGAGGGGTGAGATGAAGGGTGAGATGAGGGGAGAGATGAGGGGAGAGATCACCATAGTATCATATCTCTGGACAGGGATGATTAGGCATTAGCCTCACCATAGTATTATATCTCCTCCCTACTTCCTATAAAGTTATAACTTCATATCTTTGTTTCCATTCCTGTGACCTGTGAACACGTGCTTGGCCTTAGCCTTGTTTACATGAAGATATGAAGGATGGGAAATGGTTTTGAGCTCAAGAAACACAACATCCAATCCTGTTGAAGGCAAATGAAGTCAATGTGAACCTCATCAGAACATGTAGACATAATGACCCTGGAGAGAAGGACCACAGACTCTCTAACGACTGCCACAGACTGATCAATCCACTTGCTATTTTCCTACTCATAGCTCATAGCCTAGAAGTGCATTAAGCTCAACATTGGAAGCTTTTCCTGGAACAACTGTTATGGAACTATGACTTGGTACTCAGTAGTCAGTTTGATGCCAGAAACCATGAGCACTGCCTCATACACTCATACACTCTCTGAGATAGTCTCTGTCTGTATCTGTCGCTCTCTCTGTCTGTATCTGTCTCTCTCTCTCTCTCTCTCTCTCTCTCTCTGTCTGTATCTCTCTTTCTCTCTCTCTGTCTGTCTCTCTGTCTGTCTCTCTCTCTGTATCTCTCTCTCTCTTCTGCTCTCTCTCTCTCTCTCTCTCTCTCTCTCTCTCTCTCTCTCTCTCTCTCTCTGTCTGTCTAAATGTCTCTCTCTGTGCATTCTCTCTCTGTTTCTTTGTCTCTCTCTCAACTCCAGGCTAGCTGATCGACTCCAGACAGGCTAAATGGTCCGTTGGCTCTCAGTACGATATTTGACACCTGTAGTCCATGGTTACGTCCCAAACGGCACCCTATCCCCTACTGTATCTAGGGCACTACTTTTGACCAGAGCCCTATAGGACCTAGTCTGAAGTAATGCACTATAAAGGGAATAGGGTCCCATTACGAGGTGGCAGGTAGCCTAGTGGTTAGAGCTTTCGGCCAATAACTGTAAAGGTTGCTAGATTGAATCCCCGAGCTGACAAGATAAAAAATCTGTCGTTCTGCTCCTGAACAAGGCAGTTAACCCACTGTTCCCCGGTAGGCCATCATTGTAAATAAGAATTTGTTCTTAACTGACTTGCCTAGTTAAATAAAGGTAAAAAAAAATAATAATAATTGGGACGCAAGACGTATTTCATAAGCCAGGAAATCTCTAGAGGGATGTTTGTAGCTAAAGCTATTATCTTTATAATATATTGTTATTCATAAGTTCATCGCTGAAGAATTTGTCAACCCTGCATTCCAAAACAACGATTTGTTATTCATTTTCCAATGCTTTGATTGATACACATTCCCATGGGCTTCTCTTTCTAAACAGAGAGTATGGTGGTGGAAAAGACCAAACTCAGATATATTATTGAATGAGTCTGACGAAAATGGTTTCTCGTAATACATAAAAGTGAACTTTTGTTTTGGCCAGTTAAATATTACTCCTTGATTAGACCGATTAAGTCTTTAGCCAAAGAGACTGGACTACAGACTACATACCATACAAAGTGTGCATCCCCGATGGGACCCTATTCCCTATATAGTGCACTACTTTAGACCAGAGCCCCATGGCACCCTATTCCCTATATAGTGCACCACTTCAGACCCGAGCCCTATGGCACCCTATTCCCTATGTAGTGCACTACTTTAGACCCTATGGGAACATACAGTACATAAGGAATAGGGTTTTATTTGGGACTAGCGTCATGTCTACCCCTAATAGACCTATTAGTTACATTAAGGACAATTAACAAAATTAAAAGTCATCTAAAGAGTATGGACAGAGAGGCTGTTTGGATCCACACACACACACACACACACACACACACACACACACACACACACACACACACACACACACACACACAAATTTGAAATACTATACATCATAAGGGTTGAAACATTTCAAAGGTTATTGCAAGGACACTTAAGGAAACAGAAAGAACCTTCTCCCCTGTCAGGCTGCCCATAACGGCTGAAACAGAGCAGTACCCTTCTAATTTCTAGGTCCCCACAAGGATAGAAGAACCAACACACACACACACACACACCTGTTGGGTCACCTGTGCCTTGTTAGAACCATGATTCAGAGGTATGTAATCTCTCCCAGGTATTGTTGAATGTTCCCGACCCTCTCAGGTCTGACAACATGTGAAACCGCTAAACCCACATCAGGTGGACAGTTCTATCATTCTCTGGTCCAATGGGATCCTTATTCCCATAGGGTTCTGGTCAAAAGTAGTTTGGGGTGAAGCCCCATTCTCCTTGATGGGCACGAGAGAAGAAGAGGAGAAGTGAGGAGGAGAGGGACAGAGAGGAAGAGAGAAGGATCAGAGAGGAGGAGAGAAGAAGAGAAGAGAGGAGAGGAGGAGAGAAGAAGAGAAGAGAAGAGGAGAGAAGAAGAGAAGAGAGGAGAGGAGGAGAGAAGAGAGGAGGAGAGGGACAGAGAGGAGGAGAGAAGAAGAGAAGAAGAGAAGAGAGGAGGAGAGAAGAAGAGAAGAGAGGAGGAGAGGGACAGAGAGGAGGAGAGAAGAAGAGAGGAGGAGAGAAGAAGAGAAGAGAGGAGGAGAGAAGAAGAGAAGAGAGGAGGAGAGAAGAAGAGAAGAGAGGAGGAGAGAAGAGAGGAGGAGAGAAGAAGAGAAGAGAGGATGTGATAAGGAGATGACAAGAGTGTAAAAGAGAGAACTAGAAAAAAGGAGAAGAGAGGAGGAGAGAAGGAAAATAGAGGAGAAAGACTTGCCACATGGGGAGTGATGAGATCAGCTACACAAGCAGCTGTCTAGTAATGAGAAGCAGGCGGGGTTTGGTTAGGATAATAACATGAAGGGTTTGGTTAGGACAATAACATGAAGGGTTTGGTTAGGATAATAACATGAAGGGTTTGGTTAGGATAATAACATGAAGGGTTTGGTTAGGATAATAACATGAAGGGTTTGGTTAGGATAATAACATGAAGGGTTTGGTTAGGACAATAACATGAAGGGTTTGGTTAGGACAATAACATGAAGGGTTTGGTTAGGACAATAACATAAAGGGTTTGGTTAGGATAATAACATGAAGGGTTTGGTTAGGACAATAACATGAAGGGTTTGGTTAGGACAATAACATGAAGGGTTTGGTTAGGATAATAACATGAAGGGTTTGGTTAGGACAATAACATGAAGGGTTTGGTTAGGACAATAACATGAAGGGTTTGGTTAGGACAATAACATGAAGGGTTTGGTTAGGACAATAACATGAAGGGGTTGGTTAGGACAATAACATGAAGGGTTTGGTTAGGACAATAACATGAAGGGTTTGGTTAGGACAATAACATGAAGGGGTTGGTTAGGATAATAACATGAAGGGTTTGGTTAGGACAATAACATGAAGGGGTTGGTTAGGACAATAACATGAAGGGTTTGGTTAGGACAATAACATGAAGGGTTTGGTTAGGATAATAACATGAAGGGTTTGGTTAAGACAATAACATGAAGGGTTTGGTTAGGACAATAACATGAAGGGTTTGGTTAGGATAATAACATGAAGGGTTTGGTTAGGATAATAACATGAAGGGTTTGGTTAGGACAATAACATGAAGGGTTTGGTTAGGACAATAACATGAAGGGTTTGGTTAGGACAATAACATGAAGGGTTTGGTTAGGACAATAACATGAAGGGGTTGGTTAGGACAATAACATGAAGGGTTTGGTTAGGATAATAACATGAAGGGTTTGGTGAACAAGGTGATCGAGGGTGAACAAGGAGATGTTCGAGGGTGAACAAGGAGATGTTCGAGGGTGAACAAGGAGGTGATCGAGGGTGAACAAGGAGATGTTCGAGGGGGAACAAGCAACACCTCAGGTATTTTTGTCTTTGTACTTTGAGCTTTATTGCTTTGACTTAGGGGACCAATTAATGTTATTGCTACAGTAGTATGCAAGGTTTTAATGTCTTGTCTATTTTAGTCTGCTTTCCTCCTTTACAGATGTAATGGTCTGGAGTCTGGTGTTGTTGTGACCAAGGAGCTTTCACTCCGATGGAACCAAGTTTCTGCTGCTGTGTAACATTGACGTCAATGGCAATACAGACTAGCATGCTAGGTCCATCCTGTTGGCCCAGAGATGTGAAAGCACCCCCACCCGGACTGGACACAACCCGGCAAACATATATGTTTGAGAAGACCAGGACTTTTTGACAACGAAAAAGGGCAGAACAGAAATATGCTCTCACGTTAGATTTCTTTGTTCTCATATCATAACATGGCCTGAACCAAAGTTACTCCAATGATCTTATGAAATAAGTCTAGAGAGTGTTTTTTTCCTTTATGTTCTTGTGTCTTTTAAGTTTTTTTTTTAATTGTAGGCTACTACCATTAGCACTTGAAGTTAATAAAAAGTATTTTATTGTTAAAATCTTTTCTTAGTTATTTAAGCACTACCTCACTGCTTTAGTACACAGCCACAGTCGCATGCATTTCCAAGATGAATTCTTTAAGAGATGGGTGGGTCTTTAGAGGGTGTGAACGATGTTAAACGGGCATCAACAAAGAACAGCACTGTAGCTGTTCAATGTCAAAAGTTATCTTTATTACACAACAATAAACCATGTAATACTGTAAAGGGTTTGCCTTATGCGGTAACCTGGTGAGATAAGGTTCAGAGAATCCATTTTGGCAATTTGGTGAAGCTATTTGTTTTCTAAATATGTTTCTCAAGGATTAATGTAGAGCAAGTGTGAAAATCAAAGCAACATTTTTGAATGGATTATTTCTCCTAAATGGGATTCTATGTGTATCAACTGTTATAGCTGCATTACCTCCTCATTTTTCCTCCAACTGTAGTGTACGATGTCATTTAGAAGCTCTGTGTCTGTACTTTTATCCGATAAAAAAAAAACAAAAAAAAAACAACACCATTTAAAATGTTGTAACATAAGACTGAAAAGAGACGGTGGGTCACATTTGACAACATGACTTTAAATAGAACCATAGGAAACGTTATGCTGAAGGAAACGTTATGCTGAAGGAAACGTTATGCTGAAGGAAACGTTATGCTGAAGGAAACGTTATGCTGAAGTAAAGGATCGTTACTGTGCTTGGCAGCAAGAACACTACTATTATTCCCCAACACTTATATTATTAATCCACTTCCACCCAGTTCTGCCAGTGTAATCACATATTAGAAATCTCATATGCCTGCTTGTGTCTTTGAAAATGAACGATATGAGGCTATGTATTACTACAGAAATTCACGAGCAGTTTTTGAATAAGTCATATAAATAAGCATTGAATATTAAATGTTCCAGGAATCAAATATAATATTGGACATTTTAGTATTGTGCACATGCTAAATGCATCGTATTTTGTCTATGTAGAGTAAAATGATGACAAGAATCTTCAATTAGTCGGCAGAAACCACCTGAATATTGATCTAAATTTGATTTTTATTGAAGGTTTGGTGATTTAGATAAATTAATTGTTATAACACAAACATTTTCAAACACCCAGCACTTGAGAAAGATAGATCAGGAGTGGCCAACCTTCCTGGAGAGCAAGCAGGATTTTCTTCCAGCCCTATTTTAAAGAGATAGTTCACCCAAATTACTACATGTTTTGTGTCCTTACCTTGAAAGCAGTCTACGAACAAGGAGAATGCATTCTTTGATTTTGTTTGGTTACCTACTGTCATCAACCATTAATATTAGTATTTCCTGTTCAGGAGCCTTGGTGTAATGGGAATAGTCCTTGAAATGTGTCACATGCACCGTTCCACCGTTCCACCTGATAACAGGGATCAATCCCTGCTTTCAACCTTCCCACTGTTTCTCCCATTAGCCTGTCTCCCCATCTCATTTCATTACTGTCTGAATAGTGTCAAACCACCTAAAAAAATATGTATGTGTTTAAAAACAATATAAAATATCAAAATTGGATGATAAATGTCACCTTATAATGTTCAAAGCATCCTGAATACACCTGACCTGTTGTTTTCTTTATTTAAAGGTTTTCCACCCTGGTCAGAGGCCTAAGTCAAGTCCAAATATGTTGAATTGCAGGAAAATAGCTTTAAAACAGTCAAATGTTCCCCCATCTAAGGGCTGTGCCAGCGGGCCACGAAAACCACATAGCAAATCTCACCTCAAGCTTTTCTTCAAAAGTTGGCAGCCCTGGAAATGGTAAGCCGAAGAACTTTGTTTCGTAGCATTCTTTGAACTATTTGATGTTTAATGTTAAGGGACAGATCGAAATGTATTTGGGGAGGGTTTGGTTCAAAGTGTCTATGTAATTGTATATGTATTTATGTAAAAAAAGAATTGGGACCACAATGAAAATAAGTCCCCAACTTTATTGTGCAATCTCAATCACAATTATTTTTTTTTGTTTACAAATAAAATCAATCAATCAATCCGAACTGTCCAGCGGCCATTTGATGAATGGAAAGAGACATCTGTTAGAAAACACCAAAAAGTTTAATGCCATTCAGATTGTCAAGCCAAGCCTTAGATACTGGGTAAGCCTACAAGGTAGGGAGGGATGGGTTTTCTGTTTGTCCAGATTGACATAGTCTGTTTATTGTGGTGTTGAAAACGCAAACCATGATATTGAAGTACCCGAAGTCGGTATGCTTTGTTTATTGGTTGTGCAGTGCATTGGCAAAGAAACCTGTTGATGTAAAATTTAGTGATCAATATGGCATTCCCCCATCGCTGATCATTGTCTGCACACGGCTCTGATCCTAGTGTAATGAAACAGGCAGGGAGAGTGAGCTCGTCTGATCGGCGAACCAACAACCATTCTGGCCCGTAGCCCTGCATGGACTGTGCCACAAAATCATTCTGAAGTGGAAAAGTCGACATCAATGTTTTATAAACACACATTAGTCAGAGTTAATTAAATGACGGGGAGGGTGTACCATTTATTTGTCTGTACAAGGGGAGGGTAAATATTTTTAATGTTGGGGGGGTTCCATAATTGTGCTGAGAATGTTCCAAAGCCTAGCAACTGTCCTGCACCAATCACAGAAAGATGTGGCAAGGTTGTATGCAAATAGGAAAACCAAGTTCTCATGAATCTCTAAGAAACATATGGTTCTCAGAACGTCTTCTCTCTCTCTCTCTCTCTCTCTCTCTCTCTCTCTCTCTCTCTCTCTCTCTCTCTCTCTCTCTCTCTCTCTCTCTCTCTCTCTCCTCCTCCTCCTCCTTCCCTCCCTCCATAGTCCTGAGTGACTGTAGTGGGGCAGTGGTCTCCAGCAGGGTCAGTGTAAATGAGATCCAGCCCTCATCAGGCTCAGCTGGCTCCTTTCTCCTGTCACTTTCTAACTCTTTGAACCCACAGAAAAAAAAGAGAAAGAAATGACGGACCGATAGAGCTCCCAAAATAGTTAGTCAGAGATCATGAGTCAGAGAGAGAATCAGAGAGAGTCAGAGACTGTTTCCTCCACCTCTCCTGCTAGTCACGCAACTCAGCATTGCAAGACCCAAGAGAGGGATTGGGAGAGAAAAAGGGGATGAGTGAGAGAGAGAGAGGGGGGGGAGAAAAGAAGGAGGGTGAGACAGAAAGAAGAAGAACAGTTTGGTGTGCTGCTCAGGGATTCACCTAACAGACTCCAGAGAAGAATCCGTAAGAGTAGTCAGGCAGAAGGGTACCAGGTGTTAGTTATAACATCACTGGTCTATAAGTCAGACAGAAGGGTACCAGGTGTTAGTTATAACATCACTGGTCTATAAGTCAGACAGAAGGGTACCAGGTGTTAGTTATAACATCACTGGTCTATAAGTCAGACAGAAGGGTACCAGGTGGTAGTTATAACATCACTGGTATATAAGTCAGACAGAAGGGTACCAGGTGTTAGTTAAAACATCACTGGTCTATAAGTCAGACAGAAGGGTACCAGGTGTTAGTTATAACATCACTGGTCTATAAGTCAGACAGAAGGGTACCAGGTGTTAGTTATAACATCACTGGTCTATAAGTCAGACAGAAGGGTACCAGGTGGTAGTTATAACATCACTGGTCTATAAGTCAGACAGAGGGTACCAGGTGTTAGTTATAACATCACTGGTCTATAAGTCAGACAGAAGGGTACCAGGTGTTAGTTATAACATCACTGGTCTATAAGTCAGACAGAAGGGTACCAGGTGTTAGTTATAACATCACTGGTCTATAAGTCAGACAGAAGGGTACCAGGTGGTAGTTATAACATCACTGGTCTATAAGTCAGACAGAAGGGTACCAGGTTTTAGTTATAACATCACTGGTCTATAAGTCAGACAGAAGGGTACCAGGTGTTAGTTAGTACTAACATCACTGGTCCTTAAGTCAGGCAGAAGGGTACCAGGTATTAGTTATAACATCACTGGTCTATAAGTCAGACAGAAGGGTACCAGGTGTTAGTTAGTACTAACATCACTGGTCTATAAGTCAGGCAGAAGGGTACCAGGTGTTAGTTATAACATCACTGGTCTATAAGTTAGGCAGAAGGGTACCAGGTGTTAGTTAGTACTAACATCACTGGTCCTTAAGTCAGGCAGAAGGGTACCAGGTGTTAGTTATAACATCACTGGTCTATAAGTCAGACAGAAGGGTACCAGGTGTTAGTTATAACATCACTGGTCTATAAGTCAGGCAGAAGGGTACCAGGTGTTAGTTATAACATCACTGGTCTATAAGTCAGGCAGAAGGGTACCAGGTGTTAGTTATAACATCACTGGTCTATAAGTCAGGCAGAAGGTGTTTTGACATTATGTAACCTCCTCACTCCCAGATACAGTACATGCGCGTGTGTGTGTGTGTCTGTGTGTGTGTGTGTGTGTGTGTGTGTGTGTGTGTGTGTGTGTGTGTGTGTGTGTGTGTGTGTGTGTGTGTGTCTCAGCTGAGGCAGTTTGGACATTCTGTGACCTCCTCACTCCCAGATACCAACTAGCTCTCAAAGTCTCACGTCAGGATTAGATGTTCAGCCATGTTTTCTCAAACTTTCACTTATTGCCAGTAGGTATTGAATGCAGCCAGGTAGTATAGCCTACTCAAACATCCGGCTAAAACACAGAGCGATGCTTTGTTATTTAGCTGACTGTGGCTAACCAACACTGGAACTCCTCCAAGTCAAGGTAAGCTTTTGGTTTTATTAATTATTGCCACCAGGGCCCGCCGATGTAACTGCTAAAATGCTTGCTGACTGTACACTGTACTGGATGTAGAGGGTTAAGTGATGCATTAGTTCTAGTAGCTATGTTGTTGACTTGACATTAGCTAATATGTTGGCAACGATGTATGCTGTGTATAGCAGGTAGCGTTTATAATATTTTGGCTTGGAAAGGTTCTTTCGCCTGGTCACAGACAGCTGAAGTCCACAAGCGAAGGGAAAAGGTGAGTGGAGGAGACCGCATGGACGCGAGAAGGAATTATACAACGATCTGGCTGCTATGAAAGTGAACTGTGTTTGCGTTTGATCAGGGGTGTATTCATTCCGACGATTCTGTTGAAAAACATTTCTTAAACGGAAGCAAACGGAATGAAACTGGGATAAACATACCTGAATTCGACCAATAAGAAACTCTTTTGCAACTGTTGGTCTTACGACTACACCCTAGTAAAGCTAGATGCTGGCAAGAGTGTGCAAGGCAGTATTGAATGTGTCACTGTCTGTCCTCAAATTTCTCTAGACCTGTGTGCACCTACATTGTAAACGTTCATTCATAGGCTAGGTTGGAGCAACCTCATGATGGGAACATTTTGGTATGATGTAGTAGTCTAAACCTATCGCTGTTACATTGAACTGGGTGAATGGAATATGAATGACAGTCATCCAATATGCTGTAATAGAAGTAAGGCCACGCTCATTAAAATTATAATCTTCCTCCCTCATCATAATCGGCACCGACCGCCACTGATGTGTGTGTGTGTGTGTGTGTGTGTGTGTGTGTGTGTGTGTGTGTGTGTGTGTGTGTCTCAGCTGAGGCAGTTTGGACATTCTGTAACCTCCTCTCTCCCAGATATGGCAGCTTTTCAGGGCTGTAGGACCAGAGCTCTAGGTTCAGGGCTGTAGGACCAGAGCTCTAGGTTCAGGGCTGTAGGACCAGAGCTGTAGGATCAGGGCTGTAGGATCAGAGCTCTAGGTTCAGGGCTGTAGGACCAGAGCTGTAGGATCAGGGCTGTAGGACCAGGGCTGTAGGATCAGGGCTGTAGGATCAGAGCTCTAGGTTCAGAGCTCTAGGTTCAGGGCTGTAGGACCAGGGGTGTAGGACCAGGGGTGTAGGATCAGGGCTGTAGGATCAAAGCTCTAGGTTCAGGGCTGTAGGATCAGAGCTCTAGGTTCAGGGCTGTAGGATCAGAGCTCTAGGTTCAGGGCTGTAGGATCAGAGCTCTAGGTTCAGGGCTGTAGGATCAGAGCTCCAGGTTCAGGGCTGTAGGATCAGAGCTCTAGGTTCAGGGCTGTAGGACCAGGGCTGTAGGTTCAGGGCTGTAGGACCAGGGCTGTAGGATCAGGGATGCAGGACCAGGGCTGTTGCATCAGGGCTGTAGGTTCAGGGCTGTAGGTTTAGGGCTGTAGGACCAGGGCTGTTGCATCAGAGCTCTAGGATCAGGGCTGTAGGATCAGGGTTGTTGAGGAGAGTGTACAGAGACAACACAGCGTGAGGGGAACACAACTTTGTGTATGACTAAAGCGGGACATTCTCTCCCTGGTGCTCTGCCCCCAGGAAACTGCTCCTAACCTGGCTAGAGCCTGGAGGTGAGGCCCTCTCTGCCTGGCGTCCTGCCCCCAGGAAACTGCTCTTATCCTGGCTAAACTGACGGGTTTCTCCCCTGCTAATACTGTAGGTTTTTAATGAAGGGAGACTCTGACACAGGTAGTGTCTCAGATGGCACCCTATTCTCATTTTAGTGCACTACCTTTGACCAGGGCCTATGGTAGTGCACTACTTTTGACCAGGGACTATAGTCGTGCACTACTTTTGACCAGGTCGTATGGTAGTGCACTACTTTTGACCAGGTCCTATGGTAGTGCACTACTTTTGACCAGGGCCCTATATGGTAGTGCACTACTTTTGACCAGGGACTTTAGTCGTGCACTACTTTTGACCAGGTCCTATGGTAGTGCACTACTTTTGACCAGGTCGTATGGTAGTGCACTTCTTTTGACCAGGTCCTATGGTAGTGCACTACCTTTGACCAGGGCCTATGGTAGTGCACTACTTTTGACCAGGACCTATAGTAGTGCACCGTATAGGGAATAGGGTACCATCTGGGCCTCAGCTTCTGTCTCTACTTCTTAAGTGCTCAAAAGTGCTCCCTTTGATTGCTTTTGAATTCCCTCAAATCGAATAACTTGTTTTCAGTCAGAAAAGAGAGAAAAGAAACAGACTCCAGTTTGTCAAAAGAGATCAGTATGAATTTATTCTCTGCTTTTTAAATTCATATACAGACGATTTCGGTTCTATGTGCTGCTGAATCGTTGGCAGCAGTCTTCAATTTTGAATCCCATATGGCACCCTATTCCCTATATAGTGCACTACTTTAGACCAGAGCCCTATGGCACCCTAAACCCTATATAGTGCACTACTTTAGACCAGAGCCCTATGGCACCCTATTCCCTATATAGTGCACTACTTTAGACCAGAGCCCTATGGCACCCTATTCCCTATATAGTGCACTACTTTAGACCAGAGCCCTATGGCACCCTATTCCCTATATAGTGCACTACTTTTGAATTGAGCCCTATGGGCTATACAGGGATTGGGGTGCCATTTGGTGCACTGTGTTGACGGCTCATAAGTCTGCTGCTATGAAGCCAGGCTCCTCCCATGTTTAGTGGTCTGACAGAGCCAGGTTAGCAAGAGGCCAGGCTCCTCCCATGTTTTTAAATGTAACCTTTATTTAACTAGGGCAAGTCAGTTAAGAACAAATTCTTATTTACAATGACGGCCTACCGGGGAACAGTGGGTTAACTGCCTTGTTCAGGGACAGAACGACGGATTTTTACCTTGTCAGCTCAGGGATTCGATCGAGCAACCTTTCGGTTACTGGACCAACACTTGTTGGTAAAATGATATCCTCAGGCATGCAGCACAGCAGAGTTAACCAAACTATCCCTTATGGTTCTTTCAAGACAACTGGTAACTCAAAGAAAAAAAAACTAGGTCAGTGATCTTCAGGTCGGAAAGTCAAAGCTCTAGAAAGATGCCAGAGTTTCTGACTTGGAATTCTAAGTTGGATGACCGTTCAAAACAAATCGGATTTCGTTTTTTTGAAGAGTTCCCAGGTGTTTTGAACGCACTGAATTCGAAAATCTGAGATTTCCGAAGTTCCGAGATCCAAGTTCCCAGTTGTTTTGAAAGCGGCACGTGAGGAACAGGAGAGCATCACATTGCTGCTGATCAACCCTTACTGGTTCAACACAGACTGAACAGGAAAGACTGAACTAAACAACAGGAATGGTAATACTGGAGAAGACAGTCTGTGTTACCTATATAGTACCCTCTGAACAGAACTCTCTGAACAGAACTCTCTGGTCAGAACCCTCTGAACAGAACCCTCTGAACAGAACCCTCTGGCCAAAAGTAGTGCATTATACATGGAATAGGGTGCCATTTGGGACACATGTAGTGTTGCGTTAAAGCTGTGTGCCTCTGGCCTGCTAGGTTAACAGATGTCCAGGACAGAGCCCAAACAATGAGAGCGTGGAGAGGACATGGAGAGCACACAGAGGGTGGGGTGATGAGAGAAACACATGGACCCTGGATAACCTCTTCTACCTACCCTACCTCCTGGAGAAACACAGATCTAGAACTGTAGCACTGAAATCATAGAAATATAATGCATAGATAGAAAACACAGTATGTTGATTTTGGAAGCAACCATTTGGGAGCGTGACAGGTCTAATTTAAGTTAAATTATTGTGCTGCTACCTTTAAAAGTAGTTGTGTAAACCCTTCTAACCATTTTACAATCTATGTATTGTATTTCTATGGTGTGAAGTTGAACCACTTCACAGCAACGACATCCCATCATTGACCTTTGTGTTGAGTCGGGAAGCACTTCATACAAAAGACACAAGAGGTGAACAGGAAATGGAATTTTCCATGAATTCCAGAAAGAATGTGTGCTGCTGTGTAAGCCAGTTACTTCCACTGAGTCTAGTGTAAATGTCACAGACGGGATCGGAACCCTGGTCCCCAACATGGAAAAACCAACGTCTTCAACATTAAGCCAAGAGGACATTCCCTCTTGGACCTGGGTGACACAGATTTTCATCACAAGAGCGTGAGTCCGGTTCACCTCCTGCTACATATCAGTTATAACAGTTTACGGACCAGGAGGACAGGTCTGGTTTTGGTGACAGAGTGAGGGCAGCCACCAATGATCTCTGATCGTCTTGACATAGCGTTGCCGGGATTTTTTTTTGGAAGATCTTCATTCTGACAAAAAAAAAATTACAATATGTTTTTAAGATACAATACAGCATGGTGAAAAGTGAACGTGGTTGCCTGCTGTCAACATGGCCAGCATTTCATTTCCTTCATATAAATAATTATCAAAACACAAAATGTTCCCCACTCACTCACGTCACAAATGTCACGAGTCCACAAAGACACAAGACGGTGGCTCTAAAATCTATGACGGGAAAACACATAGATAATGTGGCTAGCGTACATACACACATACAAATATACATATTCCTAAATAGAATGAAACGATAACCTGGCATTTCAAAGCAGAAATCAAAGGTCAATATAAAAATATATAAAAAAAATACAACCAAAAGAAAAGAATTCATCTTCTGTAGCAACAAAGGAAAACAATAGCCTCAGTTCCCGGTTCCAATGTACAAAACACTGTCTAGTTTATAAGTAGCACGTGTACTTGGCCCATTGGATCCAAAGAAGGGGAAACGTCAGCCATTTTGAAAGCAGCCATTTTGTTTGTGAGACCACCACAACGGAACACTGAAGTCCTTAATGGAGTTCTAGAATGTGAAGAGACGGAGATCAAAGAGAGGAATAGTGGAATCCTTTACCTCTCTGACCAGCCAGCGACGAGTGACCTGAAAACGACACATCTACTGTGTCTACGGAGGACTTCATGACTGAGGACCTCTGTCTGAAGGGAGGGTCAGTCTGCAGCCGATACGTCAGTTTATCTCTACTGAGGGCCTCTGTCTGCAGGGAGGGTCAGTCTGCAGCTGCAGGGTTGGATCCAAGTCGTGGTTGTTCGAAGCCGAGAGGTTGGGTAATCTCCTAACCCTGTGGCAATTCTCAGAGGGCTGCGTCATGGTGTACAAGTAGGGGAGGAGAGGGGCTGGTCTGTTGTCAATGCTAACCTCCCCACCCCACAACAAGGTCCACCTGGAGGGGAGGAGAGGAGAGGGGCTGGTCTGTTGTCAATGCTAACCTCCTCACCCCACAACAAGGTCCACCTGGAGGGGAGGAGAGGAGAGGAGAGGGGCTGGTCTGTTGTCAATGCTAACCTCCTCACCCCACAACATGGTCCACCTCTCCATAGAGGGATATCTAGGTCTAAGCGCTCATAGGGTGAGAAATGACATCATGTAGAAAAATTATAATCCACACGTCCCTTCAGAAAAGAGGGTGACATCATAACATTCGTGTTCATCTTCTTGAGCCTCGTCTTGGCAATCACTCTGTCTCACTGATACAAAATGTTCCCACACTTATATTCCCCTTCCTTTTGAATAAATATGGCCTAAAACTCATCTGAGAAACTACACCAGAGAAACATGTCTCTAAAGCCGAACACTTCCTTCAACTTCTTCACGTGTCATAGGAGCTGATTTCAGCACCCTTTACTTTGTCATATGATAAAACATAAATTATAGAAACGTCTCTAAAAACCTAAAACAACCTCATCCTCAGATCCTCATCTCGTGATCGGGGCTGTGGTCCAGCGTGGGATCCCTGGTACTGATCATGGAGGCCGAGGGGCCCTGGGTTACTCCGAAGGGGGAGACGGCGGGGGAGCGGGCGGCGAGGGGGAGAGAGAGGGGGAGAAGCTGGGGGACATGGCTGCTGAGGAGATGGAGCCCTCGTGGCTGATGGGGGACCGTCGTAGGGTGGCCAGGTGTGGGAAGGTGCGTCCGATGACAGGGACCTTCGGGGGGACGGACTTGGCCCCGGGGTGGGCAACGGCGGTGATGAGGGGTGGTGGGTCGATGCGAGGCTTGGGGTCCGTCTTGGCTTTGGGCTGGAAGGGCTGGCGTGGGTTGGTCTGGTTCTGTGGGGCTGTCTCGTCTTTGAGCCTGGCGATCTCTGTGAAGACATTGGCTAGTGGTTGGAACTGAGGGCACCAGTTGAGCAGGTAGTCCCAGTTATAACTGCCCCTCAGCTCTTCGTCGCTGGCCACTATGGCTGTCAGAGACCCGTCCACCGAGGGCTTCCCGTCCTCTGGGAAGGCGTAATCTTTAGGATGGGAGATGTTGAGACCCCTCCCCACCCCCAGGTACCCTCCTCCCAGCTCATCTCTGTAGACAGGTAGCTGTCCAGACAGCATGGTTCCACTGAGACTCCCTCCCAGCTTCTTGCCTTTGAACCAAGTGCTTCCTTCCAGGGCGGCCGGCTCGCAAGAGATGTCAGACAGCTGGTCAGCGTCCTGCTGGATGCCAGAGTCCGGCCCGCGGGCTGAGATGTGCTCCTGCATGGACGAGGAGATGGACGCTACGCGGGGGTACTCGTTGATCATCCGGATCTCATCGTCCTCCGCCGCCTCAGCTGAGCCACGCCCACTGGAGTGGGAGGGGTCAAGGGAGCCCCCCCGGGGGTAGGGCCCGGCCCCGGCTCCACCCTGGTCGCCAGCGTACCCTGGTAACGCCTGATGATAGATCCTCTCAGATCCTCCAGATTTGGAATCGTCCAGTTTCTGCAGAGAGGTTCCCGAGGCCATGGCACTGTTATCCTGTCCTTTGTTTTTCCTGCGTCTCTTTGACTTGACCAGGAAGATGACCACAGCCATGACCACCAGTAGCACGATGACCCCCAGGGACACGGCGACGATGATAATCAGCAGGACGTTGAGGTCCGCCCCCAGGCCGAAGGACGTGTTGGTCACATCGATGATCAGCTGGGCCGTGGTGACCCGGGACGTGTCCAGAGGACTGTGGGCGTGAACGTCCAGAGTAATGGTCCTGGTCTCCCTCTTGGACCGCCCCCCTAACCCGCTGCTGCTGCGACTAGAAGACCCGTCCATCTTGAGGAAAACCTCCCCGGTTGTTTTGTTGACGTCAAAGTACAGGGAGGAGCTTGGGAGCGAGAAGAGGACGATACCGTCTACACCTCCGTCCTCGTCATTCGCCTGGACCTGTCCGATGGTCTGGCCCTTCTTCGCCCCCTCTGGAACCTCAAAGGAGAACTCTGGGGAGACGAAGAGTGGGTCGTACTCATCCTCACCAGTCACGTACACCTGGACCGTCACCGTGGCAGAGTGGTTACCGGCGTCCATCGCCAGAGCAACAAAATTAAATGAGTTGACCTTCTCAAAGTCAAAAGTCACCTTAGCCCTGACCTCTCCTGAACTCTGGTCCACGGTGAAGGCCTCTCGCCCTGTAACTCCTGACCCTTGACCTCGCTCCACCATGTAGTATCTCAGCTGGCCGTACATCCCAGTGTCGTGGTCTATGGCGTGGAGTATGGTCACGGCTGAGTTGACCGGCTGGTTCTCTCTGATGCTAGCCGTCAGAGTCTCGATGGGGAAGAACGGTCTGTTATCATTCACATCTTTGACCTCTACGCTGATTGGGGCCAGGGCGACGTGACCATGGCCATCCGAGGCCTGGACGATGACCACGTGGGAGGACTGGTGCTCGCGGTCGAGCTGTCGCTGTAACCGCAGCGCCCCGGTCCACTGGTCGATCGTGAACAGGTCCATCTCATCGCCTGAGCTGATGCTGTACTGGACCTCCGCGTTGGGGGCAGAGTCTGGGTCTGGGGGAAAGGGAGAGATGGAGATGGAGGGAGAGATGGATGGAGAAATGGAGGGAGAGATGGAGATGGGGGGAGAGATGGGGGGAGAGATGGGGGGGAGAGAAAGAGAAAGAAAAGCATTTAACACAGTGTCATAATAAAAACAAAACAGAGGCTTGCAGCTGCATAATGAGAACGACATTTCCCAAAAATGTATTGTCTCTATTTTCACCACCCCATCTCCTCTCCACTGTTTTCATTTCTAACTCCATAGTGTAACTATTTATCATCACCTGAGGCGGTCAATGTGTGTATTTGTGTGTGCGCGCCTATTCCCTCACCTGTGGCAGTGAGTCGTATTATCTCCGTCCCGGCGCCCGCTCCTTCACTCAGTGACACAGCGTACTCCGCCCTGCCGAACGCCGGTGGGTTATCGTTTACATCGCCAACAGTTATCACCGCAGCAACGCTAGAACTCCGCTGTGGAACCCCTCTGTCCGACACCACCACCGTCAGGTTATAGAGGGGCACGGCCTCGAAGTCCAGCACCTCGGCCAATAGGAGCGTCCCTACGGTCTGGAAGCCCTGCCCCTCCAGGAAGCGCACGCTGCTCTCGATCTGGAAGACGTTCCCAGTGTTGCCATTGGCAATGGCGAAGTCGAAGCCACAGTTGTCCCGAGAGAAATCCGCGTCCATGGCCTCCAGGGTCAGGATGGTCGCCCCGGGGATGGAGTCCTCCAACACCGTCGCCCTGGAAACACAATGATCAGAATAAATAATTTGGATCAGAATAATAACTAATTGGTAACACTTAACATGAACATATCATAGTATTTATTAGCTTTACGTATCTATAGGGCCCCAAAGAGTTCCCTAGAGGCGCAGAATTCTAAGGCCCTGTATCTCAGTGCTAGAGGCGTCACTACAGACCCTGGTTCGATCCCGGGCTGTATCACAACCGGCCGTAGTCGGGAGTACATAGGGCAGCGCACAATTGGCCCAGAGTTGTCCGGGTTAGGGGAGGGTCTGGCTGGGGTAGGCCGTCATTGTAAAATAAGAATTTGTTCTTAACTGACTTGCCTGGTTAAATAAAAAATGTAAAATAAATCTATAGAGTAACTAGCTTCACATATCTATGGAGTAACTAGCTTCACATATCTATAGAGTAACTAGCTTCATATATCTATAGAGTAACTAGCTTCATATATCTATAGAGTAACTAGCTTCACATATCTATAGAGTAACTAGCTTCACATATCTATAGAGTAACTAGCTTCACATATCTATAGAGTAACTAGCTTCATATATCTATAGAGTAACTAGCTTCATATATCTATAGAGTAACTAGCCTCATATATCTATAGAGTAACTAGCTTCATATATCTATAGAGTAACTAGCTTCATATATCTATAGAGTAACTAGCCTCATATATCTATAGAGTAACTAGCTTCACATATCTATAGAGTAACTAGCTTCATATATCTATAGAGTAACTAGCTTCATATATCTATAGAGTAACTAGCTTCATATATCTATAGAGTAACTAGCTTCATATATCTATAGAGTAACTAGCTTCACATATCTATAGAGTAACTAGCTTCACATATCTATAGAGTAACTAGCTTCACATATCTATAGAGTAACTAGCTTCATATATCTATAGAGTAACTAGCTTCATATATCTATAGAGTAACTAGCCTCATATATCTATAGAGTAACTAGCTTCATATATCTATAGAGTAACTAGCTTCATATATCTATAGAGTAACTAGCCTCATATATCTATAGAGTAACTAGCTTCACATATCTATAGAGTAACTAGCTTCATATATCTATAGAGTAACTAGCTTCATATATCTATAGAGTAACTAGCGTCGTATATCTATAGAGTAACTAGCGTCACATATCTATAGAGTAACTAGCGTCACATATCTATAGAGTAACTAGCTTCATATATCTATAGAGTAACTAGCTTCATATATCTATAGAGTAACTAGCCTCATATATCTATAGAGTAACTCGCTTCATATATCTAGAGTAACTAGCTTCATATATCTAGAGTAACTAGCTTCATATACAGTGGGGCAAAAAAGTATTTAGTCAGCCACCAATTGTGCAAGTTCTCCAACTTAAAAAGATGAGAGAGGCCTGTAATTTTCATCATAGGTACACTTCAACTATGACAGACGAAATGAGAAAAAGAAATCCAGAAAATCACATTGTAGGATTTTTAATTTATTTATTTGCAAATTATGGTGGAAAATAAGTATTTGGTCAATAACAAAAGTTTATCTCAATACTTTGTTATATACCCTTTGTTGGCAATGACAGAGGTCAAACGTTTTCTGTAAGTCTTCACAAGGTTTTCACACACTGTTGCTGGTATTTTGGCCCATTCCTCCATGCAGATCTCCTCTAGAGCAGTGATGTTTTGGGGCTGTCGCTGGGCAACACGGACTTTCAACTCCCTCCAAAGATTTTCTATGGGGTTGAGATCTGGAGACTGGCTAGGCCACTCCAGGACCTTGAAATGCTTCTTACGAAGCCACTCCTTCGTTGCCCGGGCGGTGTGTTTGGGATCATTGTCATGCTGAAAGACCCAGCCACTTTTTATCTTCAATGCCCTTGCTGATGGAAGGAGGTTTTCACTCAAAATCTCACGATACATGGCCCCATTCATTCTTTCCTTTACACGGATCAGTCGTCCTGGTCCCTTTGCAGAAAAACAGCCCCAAAGCATGATGTTTCCACCCCCATGCTTCACAGTAGGTATGGTGTTCTTTGGATGCAACTCAGCATTCTTTGTCCTCCAAACTCAACGAGTTGAGTTTTTACCAAAAAGTTATATTTTGGTTTCATCTGACCATATGACATTCTCCCAATCCTCATCTGGATCATCCAAATGCTCTCTAGCAAACTTCAGACGGGCCTGAACATGTACTGGCTTAAGCAGGGGGACACGTCTGGCACTGCAGGATTTGAGTCCCTGGCGGCGTAGTGTGTTACTGATGGTAGGCTTTGTTACTTTGGTCCCAGCTCTCTGCAGGTCATTCACTAGGTCCCCGTGTGGTTCTGGGATTTTTGCTCACCGTTCTTGTGATCATTTTGACCCCACGGGTGAGATCTTGCGTGGAGCCCCAGATCGAGGAAGATTATCAGTGGTCTTGTATGTCTTCCATTTCCTAATAATTGCTCCCACAGTTGATTTCTTCAAACCAAGCTGCTTACCTATTGCAGATTCAGTCTTCCCAACCTGGTGCAGGTCTACAATTTTGTTTCTGGTGTCCTTTGACAGCTCTTTGGTCTTGGCCATGGTGGAGTTTGGAGTGTGACTGTTTGAGGTTGTGGACAGGTGTCTTTTATACTGATAACAAGTTCAAACAGGTGCCATTAATACAGGTAACGAGTGGAGGACAGAGGAGCCTCTTAAAGAAGAAGTTACAGGTCTGTGAGATCCAGAAATCTTGCTTGATTGTATGTGACCAAATACTTATTTTCCACCATAATTTGCAAATAAATTCATTAAAAATCCTACAATGTGATTTTCTGGATTTTTTTCCCTCATTTTGTCTGTCATAGTTGAAGTGTACCTATGATGAAAATTACAGGCCTCTCTCATCTTTTTAAGTGAGAGAACTTGCACAATTGGTGGCTGACTAAATACTTTTTTGCCCCACTGTATCTATAGAGTAACTAGCTTCATATATCTATAGAGTAACTAGCCTCATATATCTATAGAGTAACTAGCTTCATATATCTATAGAGTAACTAGCTTCATATATCTATAGAGTAACTAGCCTCATATATCTATAGAGTAACTAGCTTCATATATCTATAGAGTAGCTAGCTTCATATATCTATAGAGTAGCTAGCTTCATATATATATATATATATATATATATATATAGAGTAAATAGACTAATTTGAAACATGCCAGCATATGCTAGATACAGCAACTGCTCAAAGCCAATGAATCTGTCCAGGATCTACCCTTAATCATGATAAAATATGACAGCCACCTATTGGTGGATGACAGGACCTACCTGTACTTCAATTGGTGGAAGACGGGACCTAGCTGTACTCTGATTGGTGGAAGACGGGAGTGCTGTGACCTACCTGTACTCTGATTGGTGGAAGACGGGAGCGCTGTGACCTACCTGTACTCTGATTGGTGGAAGACAGGAGCGTTGTCGTTGACGTCTGATAGCTGGACCTGTACTGTGGTGACGGAGGAGAGGGGCGGGGAGCCTCCGTCAAAGGCTTCGATGACCACGCTGACGGACGGGTTCTCTGGATCAAACTCTGCCCTCTCCCTGATGAACAGGGTGCCTGTAGGGAGACAAGATAAATCATTTGAGAAGTTTTGAATAAAACACGTTTGAAACCCATTCACTGGGACGTCACCTATACGTCAGTCCTATTCAGTCTTTAATAACATTTTATTTTAGTCATTTAGCAGACACTCTTATCCAGAGCCACTTACAGGAAGGAGCAAGCTAATTTTGGTACCTAGTCGGCTTGGGGATTCAAACCAGCAAACTTTCAGTTACTGGCTCAACGCTCTTAACTGCTAAGCTACCTGCCGTCAGAATACAATAACAGCCTACAGTACAGCAGATAGTTTCCCCATGGTAACAGCACAGCAGTGGTAACAACAGTAATGTGGCTTTGTTCTGTGTGTGTGTGAACTGGAGGAAAAGAGAATTGAATCCTGTACCGTTGCTGGGGTCGACGTAGAAGCCACCTCGCGTTGATGACATCACTCTGTAGGTGACCTTTCCATTCTCCCCCGAATCACGGTCAGTCGCCGTCACCGTCACAACGGGACTGCCTTGCGGGGAATGTTCTGGCAGTGTTACCTGGGAAACACAGACACAGCTTTTAACACCCCATAATAGTCAACACAACACAACAACACAAGAATCAACATAAATCTAACCAAATGAATAAAAGCTATATCACCAACTCTGGTGAAACAGAGTTCCTGATATCTAATCTAGAGGGTAATAATATGCTATACAGATCTGTAGGTAAAGAGAGAGGAGAAGGATGAGACTCAAATGGCACCCTATAGTTTTGACCAGAGCCCTATGGGGACTGTGCACTATATAGGGAACAGGATGCAATAGGTCTCTGTTCTAAAGTAGTGCACTATATAGGGAATAGGGTGCCATAGGGCTCTGGTCTAAAGTAGTGCACTATATAGGGAATAGGGTGCCATAGGGCTCTGGTTTAAAGTAGTGCACTATATAGGGAATAGGGTGCCATAGGGCTCTGGTCTAAAGTAGTGCACTATAGAGGGAACAGGGTGTCATATATAGGGAACTAAATATTTTTGCGTAGTAGTGGTAATAACAGTAGTAGTAGTAGTAGCAGTGGTAGTAATAGTAGTAGTAGTAGTAGTAGTAGTAGTAGCATTATGAGTAATAGTAGTAGTAGTAGTATAGTAGTAGTAGCAGTAGCAGTAGTAGTAGTAGTAGTAGCAGTAATAGTAGCAGTAATAATAGTAGCAGTAGCAGTAGCAGTAGTAGCAGTAGTAATAGTAGCAGTAGGAGTAATAGTAGTAGAAGTAGCAGTAGTAGCAGTAATAGTAGCAGTAGGAGTAATAGTAGTAGTAGTAGTAGCAGTAGTGCCAGTAATAGTAGCAGTAGTAGTAGCAGTATAAGTAATAGTAGTAGTAGTAGTAGCAGTATAAGTAGCAGTAGGAGTAATAGTAGTACTAGTAGAAGTAATAGTAGTACTAGTAGAAGTAGTAGTAGCAGTAGTAGTAGTAGTAGTAGTAGTACTAGCAGTAGCAGTAGTTCTAGTATTGGTAGTAGAAGTAGCACTAGTAGTAGTAGTAGTAGCAGTAGTTCTAGTATTAGTAGTATAAGTAGCACTAGTAGTAGTAGTAGTAGTAGTAGCAGCAGTAGTAGAACTAGTAGTAGTAGTAGTAGTAGTAGTATTAGCAGCAGCAGTAGTAGTAGTAGAAGTAGAACTAGTAGTAGAAGTAGAACTAGTAGTAGTAGTAGTAGCAGTAGTAGCAGCAGTAGTTCTAGTATT